>JADBJO010001924.1:348885-361155 GCA_016801955.1 Conus betulinus | reverse complement strand
GTGCTGTCTTGACTGAACACGCCCTGGCCGTCAAGGTTGCTGTCTTTGACTGAACACGCCCTGGGCCGTCAAGGTGTGCTGTGATCGTGCCAATGAACCGTGTCGGATACTGGGCCACACCACGTGCACCGCTGACTGACCGCTGGCCACTGGACCGCAAAGAGCTCTTAGTAAATACCATTGAAGCTTTGCTGACACGTTTGTTGCTCCCCCCTCCTCCCTCTCTCTCTCCCTTCCTCCCTCTCTCTCTCCCTCTCTGCGATGGCTTGAGTTAATCAGTGTGTGTGTGTGTGTGTGGTGTGTGTGTGTGTGTATGCGCGCACGCGTGCATATGTGTGTATGTGTGTGTGTGTGTGTGTGTGTGTGTGTGTGTGTGCGAATGGGCGCTTGTTCGCGGGTGCGTGTATGTGTGTGTGTGTGTGTGTGTGTGTGTGGTCTTGAAACGATTCTTTATCTTAGTGAAAAATATTACAGCCAAAATAGTATGAGCATGGTGTAGAGCATCCACGGTTCTTTCTCTCCGTACAATTCTGGGCCGACTTTACGGACTTCAGAGTTCATGGGTTATAGACGAGCTGTAATGTTCCGTCAGCGAGATATGCAGGCCGACTCCGTTTATGTCATCACGAAATGCAATGGGAAATGATGAGCTGGTGAACTGGGGAAAGGGAGGTGCATGAACAGAACAGGCGTATGTCAGCAGGAGGAAACTCTAAGGAGAGCTTGACAGCAGCAGAAAGTCTTTCGAGAAGACCCCCCCCCCCCCTCCCCCCCCCTTGCCCTTCTCCCCTCAGATCAGACAGGGGTTTCGGCCCTGAACTCCTTTGCACAGAAGGGAGGACAGGCGTTTTGTCATGAACTCTTTCCCAAGTTTTAGCCAATGGTCTCATGACACGAAAAGAGACGGTCAAAGATGGCTGATGTTTGGTATTCTTTTGATTTTAGGCTTGAAACGTTTTCACATTAACTGTTCTGCTTTTTTTAAGTTCGTTCTGCCAAAAATGGTTAGAAAACGTGTCTGTGATGAACGGCAGTTATCATCAGTCTGGTTGAGTGTCTTTAAAATCATTGTCACAAAAACCCCTCTGACAAACACTTCAGTCTGTGTCCACAGTTTTGATGGAACAGCTCTCCCTGCCCTATGTATGAAGAGACGCCAGTGTAGTCTGCTCTCCTGAATTTTAAGGCAGTTAAGGCCCGTTAGTCAGAAGGCCCACTAGTCAGAAGGCCCACTAGTCAGAAGGCCCGTTAGTCAGAAGGCCCGTTAGTCAGAAGGCCCACTAGTCAGAAGGCACACTAGTCAGAAAACACACTAGTCAGAAGGCCCGTTAGTCAGAAGGCCCACTAGTCAGAAGGCCCACTAGTCAGAAGGCCCACTAGTCAGAAGGCCGTTAGTCAGAAGGCCCGTTAGTCAGAAGGCCCCGTCAGTTGGCATTCAGTTGCATGAATGTAGGTATTACCGCTGATAGGCCGAAAATGATGATCACAGAATTTCTATCTGACCTACAGTGACTGCCCTACGGTGTTGTTTGTCAAATATTCATACAAACTGGATTTCCGTTTAACATGTAACTGAATGCCAACTGATTTTCTGACTAACGGGCCTTCTGACTAACGGGCCTTCTGACTAGTGGCCCTTCTGACTAATGGGCCTTATGACTAATGGGCCTTCTGACAAAAAGGTAGGCACTTCTCAATATGCCTTGAAGAAATGCTAGTACGCTTTTCTAGATTTTAACACGGTTCCTCAATACGCCTTAAAGGAACGCCAGTACGCTTTTCTAGCTTTTAACGTAGTTTCTCAAAACGCCTTTAAGAAACGCCAGTATGCTTTCCTAGATATTAACACAGTTCCTCAATATGCCTTGAAGAAATGTCAGTGCGCTTTTCTTGATTTTAACGCAATTCCTCAATACGCCTTGAAGAAACGCCAGTACGCTTTTCTAGATTTTAACACAGTTCCTCAATACGCCTTTAAGAAACGCCAGTACGCTTTACTAGATTTTAACGCAGTTCCTCAATGTGCTTAAAAAAATTTTTTTTTAAACGC
The DNA here is from genome assembly GCA_016801955.1 of Conus betulinus. Lineage (NCBI taxonomy): Eukaryota > Metazoa > Mollusca > Gastropoda > Neogastropoda > Conidae > Conus > Conus betulinus. The sequence goes on along the minus strand of JADBJO010001924.1, from coordinate 359,105 downwards.
CGGTGCGCTTGTCAAGATTTTAACGTAGTTCCTCAAAACGCCTTGAAGAAACGCCATTATACTTTTCTAGATTTTAACACAACTTTTCTATAGCCACTGAAGAAACGTCAGTCTGTTTTCCTGCAGTTTAACTCTGTTTCTCTGTACTTCTGGAGCAAACGTCTGATAGCTTTCCTGAGTTTGATTGAAAGGTCTTTCTACCTCTGGTATAATTTTCAGTCTGCTTTTCTGAGTTATTATCGAATGTCTAGGTACTCGTGGCAGAAACATCAGTCTACTCACAAAAGAAATGAATAAATTATTTGATAATACAAAAAATAAATGAAAGAAATAAGTAAAAAAAAAACAACAACACATAAATACATAGGCATATAAAAAAATAGAAGAGAAATGAAATGGCATAAAACACCTCACCACCTGTCTGTTATCCTGACGTTCCATAAAAAACCTCACCACCTGTCTGTTATCCTGATCTTCCATAAAACACCTCACCACCTGTCTGTTATCCTGATGTTCCATAAAACACCTCATCACCTGTCTGTTATCCTGGAGTTCCATAAAACACCTCACCACCTGTCTGTTATCCTGATGTTCCATAAAACACCTCACCACCTGTCTGTTATCCTGATGTTCCATGAAACACCTCACCACCTGTCTGTTATCCTGGAGTTCCATAAAACACCTCACTACCTGTCTGTTATCCATGTGTTCCATAAAACACCTCACCACCTGTCTGTTATCCTGGAGTTCCATAAAACGCCTCACTACCTGTCTGTTTATCTGGAGTTCCAAATAAAACACCTCACCACCTGTCTGTTATCCTGGAGTTCCATAAAACACTCCACTCACTACCTGTCTGTCTTCTTGGGATTCAATCAAATTCCTCACTGCCTCTCTGCTTTCAAGAATTTTCACAACACAGGCCAACCTCACTACTCTAGATTTCACAACACAGGGCCTTCCTCACTACCCTAGATTTCACAACACAGGCCTACCTCACTGCTCTAGATTTCACAACACAGGCCTACCTCACTACCCTGGATTTCACAACACAGGCCTTCCTCACTACCCTAGATTTTCACAACACAGGCCTACCTCACTGCTCTAGATTTCACAACACGGGCCTACCTCACTGCTCTAGATTTCACAACACACGGCCTATCTCACTGCTCTAGATTTCACAACACGGGCCTACCTCACTGCTGTAGATTTCACAACACAGGCCTACCTCACTGCTGTAGATTTCACAACAAAGGCCTACCTCACTGCTGTAGATTTCACAACACAGGCCTACCTCACTGCTCTAGATTTCACAACACAGGCCTACCTCACTGCTCTAGATTTCACAACACAGGCCTACCTCGCTGCTCTAGATTTCACAACACGAGCCTACCTCACTACCCTAGATTTCACAACACAGGCCTACCTCACTGCTCTAGATTTCACAACACAGGCCTACCTCACTGCTCTAGATTTCACAACAGAGGCCTACCTCGCTGCTCTGTCAGAAAGAACAGTCATAGATACGGACAGTCGCTGTACTTTCTGGACTCTCAGTGAATTGCCTGCCCACCTGTGTTGTCAATGGCAGTCCGCTTTCTGAGTTTGTTAGGAACTACACCGCTATCTTTGTGTGTCAATGTCAGTCTGCTTTCTGAGTTGTAAGTAACTACACCGTTATCTTTGCTGTCAATGTCAGTCTGCTTTCTGAGTTGTAAGTAACTACACCGCTATCTTTGTTGTCAATGTCAGTCTGCTTTCTGAGTTGTAAGGACTACACCGCTATCTTTGTTGTCAATGTCAGTCTGCTTTCTGAGTTGTAAGTAACTACACCTATCTTTGTTGTCAATGTCAGTCTGCTATCTGAGTTGTAAGTAACTACACCGCTATCTTTGTTGTCAATGTCAGTCTGCTTTCTGAGTTGTAAGTAACTACACCGCTATCTTTGTTGTCAATGTCAGTCTGCTTTCTGAGTTGTAAGTAACTACACCGCTATCTTTGTTGTCAATGTCAGTCTGCTTTCTGAGTTGTAAGTAACTACACCGCTATCTTTGTTGTCAATGTCAGTCTGCTTTCTGAGTTGTAAGTAACTACACCGCTATCTTTGTTGTCAATGTCAGTCTGCTTTCTGAGTTGTAAGTAAACACACCGCTATCTTTGTTGTCAATGTCAGTCTGCTTTCTGAGTTGTAAGTAACTACACCGCTATCTTTGTTGTCAATGTCAGTCTGCTTTCTGAGTTGTAAGTAACTACACCGCTATCTTTGTTGTCAATGTCAGTCTGCTTTCTGAGTTGTAAGTAACTACACCGCTATCTTTGTTGTCAATGTCAGTCTGCTTTCTGAGTTGTAAGGACTACACCGCTATCTTGTTGTGTCATGTCAGTCTGCTTTCTGAGTTGTAAGTAACTACACCGCTATCTTTGTTGTCAATGTCAGTCTGCTTTCTGAGTTGTAAGTAACTACAACGCGCTATCTTTGTTGTCAATGTCAGTCTGCTGTCTGAGTTGTAAGGACTACACCGCTATCTTTGTTGTCAATGTCAGTCTGCTGTCTGAGTTGTAAGGACTACACCGCTATCTTTGTTGTCAATGTCAGTCTGCTTTCTGAGTTGTAAGGGACTACACCACTATCTTTGGCGGAAACCGCAGCCTGCTTTCTGGGGTTTTCAATGCAATGCCTCGCTAACTCGGAGAGAGAAAAAACATCAGTCAGCCTTTTCAGCCCACGTTGAGGGTCATCGCGTGTATTGGATATAATCAATCAGCGGACACACCGCAGGACTGAGATACATGGCGATTGTTGTCATGTCGTATATCACAATGTTTTCAGGAGCGACGAATCAAAGACTCCATACTGTTGCACATATCTTAAGTTTTTGATGTTGTCATTTCATGCGGGAGAAAATGAACGTGAATTAGGACATCTGACTACTTGTTTTGCTTGCGTGCGAGCCTGTGGAGTGACTTGCTGTAGGAAAGTACGGTGGGAGTGATGGTAGTGGTTACGGCTGCAGTGACCGTAGGTGTGGGTGGTGTGTGTGTGTGTGTGTGTGGTAACAGAGAAAACCAGTTAACTATCCCATTTCCTCCCGTTGCCTTTGTCGTTTTTAACAGGACCAGGAACCAGCCATGGCCAGCTTCCAGACGGTACTGTTGGCCAGGCTAGGACGATGGCTCCTGAATCTATGATGAATTAAATACTCTTGACTTCACTCGCAACAGACGAGGTCTACAAAACGACGATCTCATCCTCCGAAAACGATTGAGAGAGAGAGAGAGAGAGAGAGAGAGAGAGAGAGAGAGAGGAGAGAGAGAGAGAGAGACGGACAGAAAGAAAAGACAGACAGACAGAGACACAGAGAGACAGAGACAGAGAGACAGAGAAAACAAGAGAGAAAGACGCAGAGAGAGATAGAGACAGAGAGAGGGACAGAGAGACAACGCTCTTTGGTTCACGATGTCGGCGCGAGACGTGATCTGCTGCCAGAGACGTCTTTCGCTGAGGCAGAGAGGAGGGCTGCTGCTGCTGGTCTGTGGGCTGACCACTGCCCTGGGGTCATTCCTGCTGCTGCTGCCCTCCCACCCGCTCTCCTCCTACTACCATCACATACAACGGTGGTCTCCCTTGGAGCGGTCGTCGCCAGTCAGTCCGCAGAGAGAAGGGACACCCACGGCCCCGCTCCCACCACGTCAGCACGCCCCTCTCTCACCGCCGCCCAGCATGCCCGCTGTGATGACGTCATGGCTCTATGACGCAGGGGCGTTGGGAGCGACTGCCTATGACGGCTTCGGACCTTCGGAAGATGAAGGACTTCCACACACATGTGAGCTTGGGACAGCCATGACGTTAGAGTGTCTTGTCGACAGTTTGAAGGCTGTTTCACTCTTCAGATATTCTCGATCTGTTTCTCTGTCTATCTATCTGTATGTATGTATGTATGTATGTATGTATGTATGTATGTATGTATCTGTCTGTCTTTCTACAGACAGACAGACAGATACACGCGCGCGCTCATGCACACACGCACGCGCGCACGCGCGCATGCACACACACACACACACACACACACACACACACACACACACACACACACACACACACACACACACATATATATATATATATATATATATATATATATATATATATATATATATATATAATGTGTGTGGTATATGTATGTATGCATGTATGCATGTATGTATGCATGTATGGAAACAGGGACGCATATATATATATATATATATATATATATATATATATATATAGAGAGAGAGAGAGAGAGAGAGAGAGAGAGTATCTATAAATATGTATGTATGTATTTATTCATATATCTATACTCTGTCTGTCTGTCTGTACATCTATCTAGCTAGCTAGCTAGCTAGCTAGTTATTTGTCTATCTATCTATCAATCTATCTATCTAAGTACCTGTCTGTCTATAAATCTAGATGTCCATCCATCTATACCTATGTACCTAACTATCTATTTATTTCTCTTTCTGTCTGTCTGTCTGTCAGTCTGTCTGTCTGTCTGTCTGATTAACTGTCCATCCCAACCTCTTCCAGATCAATTAGACAATGCAAAAACAAAAAAGAAAAAAAAATGATAATAATGATAAATAATGATAATAAAATAAATAAATAACGAATAAATAAATAAATAAAACTGATAATAATGTTTGCCCAGAACACACACACACACACACACACACACACACACCACACACACACACACATGAACATCACTGGCCAATTAATCAAGGGAATCAACCCCTACGGAAAACACCCATTACCCACAGGCCTCATAGGACAACCAGTGGTGAGGAAGACAGAAAGAAAAAAAATCGACAAACAAATATTATTTTGCAAGCAATGAAAAAGTGATGAGAGTTTTCCAGTCTTATACTTGAAGATTGAGGAAGATGCGAAGGATATGAACAACTGTGGATCCAGGGGCGGTAAGCTGTACAGCTGTGGATCTAGGGGCGGTAAGCTGTACTGCTGTGGATCTGGGGGCGGTAAGCTGTACAGCTGTGGATCTAGGGGCGGTAAGCTGTACAGCTGTGGATTTAGGGGCGGTAGGCTGGTACAGCTGTGGATCTAGGGGGAGGTAAACTGTACAGCTGTGGATCTAAGGGTGGTAAGTTGTACAGCTGTGGATCTAGGGTGGTAAGCTGTTCTGCTGTGGATCTAGGGGTGGTAAGCTGCCCTGCTGTGGATCTAGGGGCGGTAAGCTGTGCTGTCTGGCAAAGAACCACGTGGTTGCTTCCCCAGGTGAGGGAGGTGGAGCACAGGATTCCCCACGGCCTGCAACGCCAGGATGGCCTGTGTGGAAATGTCAGCTTTCCTGACCAGGACGGGGAGCATCCCAAGTGGTACGCTTCACTCCTCCCCTCGCCCCCACCCCCACCCCCTTCCTTCTTGCCCTGTTGTCTGTCTCCTTGTTGTTGTTGTTGTTGTTGTTCAGTGATGATTTTCTTTCATCCGACAGACGCCTTGCGTGTGATCAATTGAATAAAGCAAGGCAATAAGAAAAACATGCAAAACAAAAGAACAAAAAAAAAAAAAAAAAAAAAAAAAAAAAAAAAAAAAAAAAAAAAAAAAAAAACGTTTAGTATCCCGACTGTTCATCAAGCTTCCAAGCAAATATTCGTTGAAGTTTCGCGGCATTTCAGCTGATGTAAGATCAAAGACTGGACTTCAAAAGGCGGCGATGAGAGCATGGTCAACAGTAAGAAGGACAACTGTGGATCGCCCATGACATTCTCCATACAGGCGACCTAAAGAGAAAGTTGACGACCAAACAACAGGTAGGTAATGAGCGACTTATCAAGCAGAAAATAACAGCATTGCTCTCCGATATGATGACATGGAAACAGGGACAATGACAGCATTGCTCTCTGAAAGGATGACATGGAAACAGGGACAATGACAGCATTGTTCTCTGTTAGGATGACATGGAAACAGGGACAATGACAGCGTTGTTCTCTGAAAGGATGACATGGAAACAGGGACAATGACAGCATTGCTCTCTGAAAGGATGACATGGAAACAGGGACAATGACAGCATTGCTCTCTGTTAGGATGACATGGAAACAGGGACAATGACAGCATTGCTCTCTGTTAGGATGACATGGAAACAGGGACAATGACAGCATTGTTCTCTGTTAGGATGACATGGAAACAGGGACAATGACAGCATTGTTCTCTGTTAGGATGACATGGAAACAGGGACAATGACAGCGTTGTTCTCTGATAGGATGACATGGAAACAGGGACAATGACAGCATTGTTCTCTGTTAGGATGACATGGAAACGGGGACAATGACAGCATTGTTCTCTGTTAGGATGACATGGAAACAGGGACAATGACAGCATTGTTCTCTGATAGGATGACATGGAAACAGGGACAATGACAGCATTGTTCTCTGATAGGATGACATGGAAACAGGGACAATGACAGCATTGTTCTCTGATAGGATGACATGGAAACAGGGACAATGACAGCATTGTTCTCTGTTAGGATGACATGGAAACAGGGACAATGACAGCGTTGTTCTCTGTTAGGATGACATGGAAACAGGGACAATGACAGCATTGTTCTCTGTTAGGATGACATGGAAACAGGGACAATGACAGCATTGTTCTCTGTTAGGATGACATGGAAACAGGGACAATGACAGCGTTGTTCTCTGATAGGATGTCATGGAAACAGGGAAGGCAAAGGACAACTGCAGGGCAGCCTTTGAGTCCCTGAAGAAGCTTACAAGAACTCAGCAACCCAGTGCTGGACGGACCTGCTGAGGTCTGGCGTTGGTGAACGGACCTGCTGAGGTCTGGCGTTGGTGAACGGACCTGCTGAGGTCTGACGTTGGTGAACGGACCTGCTGAGGTCTGGCGTTGGTGAACAGACCTGCTGAGGTCTGGCGTTGGTGAACAGACCTGCTGAGGTCTGACGTTGGTGAACAGACCTGTTGAGGTCTGGCGTTGGTGAACGGACCTGCTTAGGGTCTGGCGTTGGTGAACGGACCTGCTAAGGGTCTGGCGTTGGGTGAACGGACCTGCTAAGGGTCTGGCGTTGGTGAACGGACCTGCTAAGGGTCTGGCGTTGGTGAACGGACCTGCTAAGGGTCTGGCATTGGTGAACGGACCCTCTGAGCTCTGGCGTCGATGAAAATGCCACTACGGATAAAGATAACATTTCCGATTTGACGATAAGGTTCACTAAAGACTACGTTTTCAAAGGCCAAAGAGAAACTTATATCTAAACAACCCGTCTTTCAAAGATGACAGAAAATCGTGTTCATATCGAAAAACATATTGGAAGATGAATACGTATTTGTTCACTTTTTAACACGAACTAAAACTTTACGAAGTTTTAACAGCTGTCGAGAATACTGAAAGAAAAATGTAGGCCAGATATAAAACATTCTGCATGTTATATTTCTATGATCGCTCGCTCTGACGCGCACACACATACACATGCGTGCACATACACGCACACACACGAACGCTCACTCACATGCACATACGCACATGCGAATACGCCCACATACAAAGGCACACATAAATCTACACAATGTGCGGATACGTGCGTGCAGGAGCATTCTCACACAAGCCCACAAATCACGCACACACATGCACATGTATTTCTGCATACACTTGCGCCCGCGCGCGCACACACACACACACACACACACACTCTCTCTCTCTCTCTCTCTCTCTCTCTCTCTCTCTCTCTCTCTCTCTCTCTCACACACACACACACACACACACACACACACACACACACACACACACACACACACACAAGCAGGCGTGCGTGCGTGGGTGGGAGGAGGGGGAGTGGAGACGAGGGAGGGTGGGTGGGTGGGGAAGGGTGAGGAAGAGGAGGGGGGGGGTGCTGTGAAGGGTTCTAGCGGTGTCAGGTGTTTCCACAGTGCCGTATGCTCAGTCATGCCCTGCTGTAGTCAGTCCTGCCCTGCATGCTGTGGACTGCCCTGCATGCTGTGGACTGCCCTGCTGTAGTCAGTCCTGCCCTGCATGCTGTGGACTGTCCTGCATGCTGTGGACTGCCCTGCTGTAGTCAGTCCTGCCCTGCATGCTGTGGTCTGCCCTGCATGCTGTGGACTGCCCTGCTGTAGTCAGTCCTGCCCTGCATGCTGTGGACTGCCCTGCTGTAGTCAGTCAGTCCTGCCCTGCATGCTGTGGACTGCCCTGCATGCTGTGGACTGCCCTGCTGTAGTCAGTCCTGCCCTGCATGCTGTGGACTGCCCTGCTGTAGTCAGTCCTGCCCTGCATGCTGTGGTCTGCCCTGCATGCTGTGGACTGCCCTGCATGCTGTGGACTGCCCTGCTGTAGTCAGTCATGCCCTGCATGCTGTGGACTGCCCTGCTGTAGTCAGTCCTGCCCTGCATGCTGTGGACTGCCCTGCATGCTGTGGACCGCCCTGCATGCTGTGGACTGTCCTGCATGCTGTGGACTGCCCTGCTGTAGTCAGTCCATCCCTGCATGCTGTGGACTGCCCTGCATGCTGTGGACTGTCCTGCATGCTGTGGGACTGCCCTGCATGCTGTGGACTGCCCTGCTGTAGTCAGTCCTGCCCTGCATGCTGTGGACAGCCCTGCATGCTGTGGACTGCCCTGCTGTAGTCAGTCCTGCCCTGCATGCTGTGGACTGCCCTGCCCTGCATGCTGTGGACCGCCCTGCATGCTGTGGACTGCCCTGCATGCTGTGGACCGCCCTGCATGCTGTGGACTGCCATGCCGATTACTTCCTTCACTCACTGAACACGTCATCTTGGGGCAATGGACTGTCAACGCTCCACTTCAATGTCCTCAAGATTCGAGCCCTATGCCATGACTGTCAATACTCCACCTCGATGTCCTCATGTTTCGAGTCCTATGCAATGACTGTCAATATTCTATCTCAATGTCCTCAGGTTTCGAGTCCTATGCCATGGCTGTCAATACCTCAATGTCCTCAGGTTTCGAGTCCTATGCCATGACTATCAATACCTCGATGTTTTCAGTTTTCGAACCCTATGCCATAACTGTCAATACCTCAATGTCCTCAGGTTTCGGGCCCACTGCTATGACTGTCAATACCTCAATGTTTTCAGGTTTCGGGCCCACTGCTATGACTGTCAATACCTCAATGTCCTCAGGTTTCGGGCCCACTGCTATGACTGTCAATACCTCAATGTTTTCAGGTTTCGGGCCCACTGCTATGACTGTCAATACCTCAATGTTTTCAGGTTTCGAGCCCAATGCTATGACTGTCAATACCTCAATGTCCTCAGGTTTCGGGCCCAATGCTATGACTGTCAATACCTCAATGTTTTCAGGTTTCGGGCCCAATGCTATGACTGTCAATACCTCAATGTCCTCAGGTTTCGGGCCCAATGCTATGACTGTCAATACCTCAATGTTTTCAGGTTTCGAGCCCTATGCGATGCCGAGGGAGATAACCTTGCTGTTACCACAACCGCTGTGTCAGTCGTCCTACAGACCAGTGCGCATGCCCAGAGTGTTACGACATGCGCAACCCTCTCCATGCAGAATACGCAAGATGGCGGCCAACGAAGGCAGGGTGCCAGATGACGGAAATGTCCGTGGAGGAAATATGTCATCTGTTAAAAGGCGCCACCCTCTACTTCATTGGCGATTCCTTCGTCCGCCATATCTTCACTGCCCTGCTCCTGGCGGTCAGGGGAGATGACGTCACTGGGGCTTTCAGTCCAAACATGCCTAGAGGTGGTAGCCTGCATGTTGCTGTTTGTTATCGTGTTTTGTTTGTGCATTTCACCTGCCCCCTCCCTCCTCCTCTTCCTCTGTGTGTGTGTGTGTGTGTGCGTGCGCGCGCGCGCCGGTGTATCGTTATCATTTACTGGTGTTGTGCTTCTTATCCGTCCTCCTACTCTCCCATTCTTCACCTCCTCCACCCCTTTCCCACCCCACCCACACCAATCCCTGCCCTCTTGTACCCCCCCCCCCCCCCCCCCCCCCCCCCCCCGGTGTCTCAAATTCAGTGGCCCTTCATTCCCTGCTCTCGTGGTGACCTCAGTTTCCATTGCCTGCCCACGTCTACGTACTTGCTGGATTCTGTCGGGGTCACTGGTATTGGATTCAGTCGGGGTCATTGGTGTTGGATTCTGTCGGGGTCACTGGTGTTGACCAATTCGCGGGGACTGTCGTGGGGCAGACGTAGTGTCGCCCTC
>JADBJO010001924.1:341385-343885 GCA_016801955.1 Conus betulinus | reverse complement strand
TGTGTTGCCCACAATTACTTGTCATAAATTACATCAGTCTCTAGGCCGTGTTGCCGACAATCACTAGTACCAAAGTACATTAGTCTCTAGGCTGTGTTGCCCACAATCACTAGTGCCAAAGTACACTAGTCTCTAGGCCGTGTTGCCCACAGTCACTAGTCCCAAAGCACACCTGTCTCTATGCTGTGTTGCCAACAATTACTAGTCCCCCGGATCATCAGCCTTTGGGCTGTTGCCCACAAATCACTGGTCCCAAGCTTCATCAACTTCTAGGCTGTGTTGCCCACAAATCACTGGTCCCAAGCTTCATCAACTTCTAGGCTGTGTTGCCCACAAATCACTGGCCCCAAGCTTCATCAACTTCTAGGCTGTGTTGCCCACAAATCACTGGTCCCAAGCTTCATCAACTTCTAGGCTGTGTTGCCCACAAATCACTGGCCCCAAGCTTCATCAACTTCTAGGCTGTGTTGCCCACAAATCACTGGCTTCAAGCTTCATCAACTTCTAGGCTATGTTGCCCAGAAATATGTCGAATATCGATTGATAAAAGCACTTCTCTCTGTCTCTCTCTCTCTCTCTCTCTCTCTCTCTCTCTCTCTCTCTCTCTCTCTCTCTCTCTCTCTCTCTCTCCTTTTTTTCATTTTATTTTCCGGTCAGCATCATTCTGTTGATGGTTTTGGCATAAATGGTGGAAGTGGGGGAGTGAGAGGGAAGGGGTGGGGTGGATGGGGTTTTCCCCATGGTGAGATGGGTGTAGGGCAGGGTGGCTGATGAATGTGTTGTCGGCAGCAAAACACCACAAAGATTGTAGTTCACAATCAGTGAGTAAAACACTCACTCACTCACCCAGTCAGTCAGCAAGTCAGTCAGTCAGTCAGTCAGTCAGCAAGTCAGCCATTTCAGTCAGCCAGCAAATCAGTCCATCAGCAAGTACGTCAGTCAGCCAGCATGTAAGTCAGTCTGCCAGCAAGTAAGTTAGTCAGTCAGCAAGTCAGTCAGTCAGTCAGACAGCAAGTCAGTCAGTCAGTCAGTCAGTCAGCCAGCAAGTCAATCAGCAAATAAGTTAGTCAGCCAGCATGTAAGTCAGTCAGACAGCAAGTCAGTCAGCAAGTCAGTCAGTCAGTCAGACAGCAAGTCAGTCAATCAGTCAGACAGCAAGTCAGTTAATCAGTCAGCTAGTAAGTCAGTCAGACAGCAAGTAAGTCAGTCAGTCAGCATGTAAGTCAGTCATCAGCAAATAAGTCAGTCAGACAGCAAGTAAGTCAGTCACTCAGCAAGTAAGTCAGCAAGTCTGCCAGCAAGTCAGTCAACAAGTTTGTCAGCCAGTCAGTCAACCAGTCAGTCAGTCAGTCAGTCAACCAGTCAGTCAGTCCGTCAGCTAGTCAGTAAGTTAGTCAGCAACTCAGTCTGTTAGTCAGTCAGCACGTCAGTCAGTCAGTAAGTCAGCCAACCAGTCAGCAAGTCAGTGATCAAGTCACTCAGTCAGCCAGCCAGTCAGTCAGCAAATCAGTCAGCAAGTCCATCAGCATGTCAGTCAGACTGTCAGCAAGACCGTCAGTCAATCTGTCAGTCAGCAAGAAAGAGAGTCAGTCAGTCAGTTGGCAAGTCAGTCCGTTAGCATGTCAGTCAGACAGTCAGTCAGTCAGTCAGTCTGGCGACTTCAGTCGGACATCCATCACCTTCTTTCTCCGACCATCTCTGCTCCCCATGGTTGTGGGTGGGAGTTCTTTGGGTATGTCACTGTCCCCCTCTAGTGTTCTCCGACCATCTCTGCTCCCCATGGTTGTGGGTGGGAGTTCTCTGGGTATGTCACTGTCCTCTAGTTCTCCGACCATCTCTGCTCTCTATGGCTGAGGGTGGAGTTCTCTGGGTATGTCACTGTCCTCTAGTTCTCCGACCATCTCTGCTCTCTATGGCTGAGGGTGGGAGTTGTCTGGGTAGGTCACTGTCCTCTAGTTCTCCGACCATCTCTGCTCTCTATGGCTGAGGGTGGGAGTTGTCTGGGTAGGTCACTGTCTTCTTTTAATTGGCCTGTAAATGTGCTCTGTGGTCTGCCTCTCCATCTGCCTGTATGACTGCGTTCCCACATCTCTATGACAGTGTTCCCACATCTCCATGACTGGGATCCCACATCTCCATGACCGTGTTCCCACATCCCCATAACTGGGTTCCCTCATCTCCATGCCTGGGTTTCCACATCTCCATAACCTGGTTCCCTCATCTCCATGACCTTATTCCCACATCTCCATAACTGGGTTCCCACATCTCCATAACTGGGTTCCCACATCTCCATGACTGGGTTTCCACATCTCCCATAACTGGGTTCCCTCATCTCCATGACTTTATTCCCGCATCTCCATAACTGGGTTCCCACATCTCCATAACTGGGATCCCACATCTCCATAACCGTGTTCCCACATCTCCATAACTGGGTTTCCACATCTTCATAACTGGGTTCCCACATCTCCATGACCTTGTTCCCACATCTCCATGACTGGGT
>JADBJO010001924.1:326385-338885 GCA_016801955.1 Conus betulinus | reverse complement strand
TATGTTGACCAGGTAGTAGTATGCTGAACAGAACAGACTACAGTATGTTAACCAAATAATAGTATATTGACCAGACAATAGTACGTTGACCAGACAATAGTATGTTGACCCGATAGTAGTATGTTGAACAGAATACAGTATGTTGGCCAAATAATAATATGTTGACCGGACAGTAATATGTTGGCCAAACAATAGTATGTTGACCAGATAGTAGTATGTTGACCAGATAGTAGTATGTTGACTAGACAGTAGTATGTTGACCAGACAGTAGTATGTTGACCAGACAGTAGTATGTTGGACAAACAATAGTATGTTGACCAGACAATAGTATATTGACCAAACAATGGTATGTTGACCAGACAATCGTATGTTGGACAAACAATAGTATGTTGACCAGACAGTAGGATGTTGACCAGACAGTAGTATGTTGACCAGACAGTAGTATGTTTTGCTCTGTGATGTCCAGCACTAAGACGTGTTGGAGAATGTGTTATAAAACCTAAATATCGTCCACACCCTCGTCATTTAAGCTGAGTTTACTAATGTTACAAACAATAGTATGTGACCAAACATTGTTCGGAAACACAGGTTTCACGATGTAAGAAATTGCTCTCTGTACCTGCATAAAGCATCAAAGTTCAGAGAACTACCAACTTCATAGAGATATATCCTCATTTGCCTTTGTTTTCTTTCTGCCTATGGAAATGGCACTTGTTGAAACATTTCATTTCACGCGTTTTACTCTTTTTTTTTTTTTTTTTTAATTACAAGCAATTATATGATGTTCACACACCCCTTCATTATGTTCCATGGCCTATTATGAATAAATTTCTTCCGAACTCTCTCTCTCTCTCTCTCTCTCTCTCTCTCTCTCTCTCTCTCCCCTCCCCCCCCCCCCTCTCTCTCTCTCTCTCTCTCTCTCTCTCTCTCTCTCTCTCTCTCCCAAATGGCCTGTAACTGTCACTCCCCTCCCACCGGACTTTCCCTTCCCTTTGAACCCTGATCTTCCCCTCCCACTCCTCCTCTGTCCAGTTTTAGTTAACAGACACAGAGTCTCTGCACCACCTTCAGGACTGGAGAGAGGGGGAGGGGGGAGGGCGTTGGCAGGATGAAGCGGACCAATTTTAAGAATTAATCTAGATGGGGAAAGGGGAAGGGGAGGGAAGGGCAGGAGAAGGGGGGCGGGGGTAGGAGAAGGAACTGCTAATTCAGTTTCACTAGCTTCCCTTTACTTGTGAAAAGAGGAACTGACGTGTCAAAAAAGGTTTTTCAGTATAGCTTTGTTCAGTACATCTGAACTTGAATTCTGCTGTTTCAAATGTCATATTCAGGGTACTAGAATGCACGAACGAACAGCGAAATGGGCGGTGGAGGGGGGGGGGGGGGGGGGGGTGAGGATAGGGTAGAGAAAAAGGGGGAGGGGGGGGGGGTGGCTGGGAGGAAAGATGAAGGAAAGTGAAAGAAAACTGAGGAGTGGGGTGATCACCACTTTGGCTTCACAAGGGGAGTATTTGCGCGTGTTGATGTCTGTACTGTTTTTACTTTGGCTTCATAAGGGGAGTATTGCGCGTGTTAATGTCTGTACTGGTTTTACTTTGGCTTCATAAGGGGATTATTGCGCGTGTTGATGTCTGTACTGTTTTTACTTTGGCTTCATCAGGGGAGTATTGCGCGTGTTGTCTGTACTGGTTTTACTTTGGCTTCACAAGGGAAGTATTGCGCGTGTTAATGTCTGTACTGGTTTTACTTTGGCTTCACAAGGGGAGTATTGCGCGTGTTGATGTCTGTACTGTTTTTACTTTGGCTTCATAAGGGAGAGTGTGCGCGTGTTAATGTCTGTACTGTTTTTGTTTGTTTTGTTTTGTTTTGTTTTGTTTCTGTCCCAACCTCTTGCGCCACCTCAGAGGTAGTGCACCCACGCCGCCGCATTCCGACACCCAGTCCACAGCCACAGCCCGGTCGGCCCCGCCGCAACCCCGGCACCGGCAATCCACAGGGAGCAGTCAGTGTCAAGTCGTCAAGAGGCAACCCACCGGAGGAGACACTGCACTGCTGACGAGTCACTTCGGTGGTGTTCAGTGGCGCCTGTTCTGATCTAACATACGCAGGACACCACCTACTAAGCCCCCTACTGACGACAATAATTGCTTAGTCGCGGAGCCAGCGCGAGTGAGCTCTCCCTCCGGACGGCGCCACCACGTCCGTCCAACGACAGCCCCCATGGACCCGCTGATACCGATGACCCCGACGGACCCAAACCAAGGCCACAGACGTGGAGAGGACATCGAAATTGAGGTCACCATGAGAGCAGGGCATGAAGCCCCACAGAATTTCAGACTTTTTTTTTTTTTTTTTTTTTTAATGCCGATCGATGAGAATGAGGATGATTAAGATGATGCTACGGATTTCCATTTCGGTCTGAGACTACATGACAGGGCTGTACTCTGCGCTTACTTTCATAATATATCCCGGCGTCAACCAGGTCCGAGAGATACAAGCACCTGCAGTGTTGGTCAGGAAATTTGAGCAACACTCTCAGAAACGCATGCATTAAGGCCAGACACGGCAGCCATTATTTGACTAAAATCATGAATTTTTACGATTTTGGGTTTTTGGCATATTTTGCTACCTAAACCTTTCATTTATCCATTCCAAAGCTCAAATCATGTATAAAAACGATCAAAAGTGTCAAAAAAGTTGTTACAAAAGTACTACCCAAGCATAGTGTTGACAGATTTTATTTTAAATTGCCAAATTTAATTATTTTTACAACTAGCAGCAACACCTACTTTCGCTTCCCGAAGTGCTACCAGTTGTTGGAACAGACTATAATCGTTGGCGCGGGCTTTTCTAACCCGACGCTAGCAGTCGGAAATTTCCATATAAGGCCACGCATACTATTTCATTCACGTTTACAGTCAGTGACACGAGCACCAACCAATCAGAGTACAGCATTTCTCAACCTCGGCCGACTTCGGCAGCTCGCTGAGCCTTCGGCAATCCCGGGATGCATTGCAGTTTGTAAACAATTATGGTTTCTTGAGCGTGTGTAAGTTGACGACACATTCAAACGTGGGTGGAAAAAAGTTGATCAAGATTCAGTTAGACATCCATACGATCTCTGAAAAGTGCATTAAAGACAACAAGATGCCACGACCTAAGGGAATGAAGCGAAGACTTCAGGCAAAGGCAGCTGCAGCCGCCAAGAAAGCTAAGAGAGAGGCAGAACGAAAACCTGCCGATCTAAAAGACAAAACGAGTGCTTCACGATGGAAGATTGAGCTATGAGTGCAGAAAATGGAAAGCTAGTGGACAGTGGTAATGAAGGACAGGAAAAAAAATGGATTTTATTGCACACGTTTGAACTGACGCGGTTACTAAGCGATCTTGCCTGCCCTGAGTGCCAAGAGACAGGACTGTCGGTGAGTGTGTGTGAAGGCGAAAATGCTGGTTTTGCTTCCAAGCTCGCTCTCGTATGTGACGGCTGTGGCGAGTATAGGAAGGTGGGATATTCTTCGCCGCGAATCGACTTCAGTGACAGCAAAATAGCCCCTTTTGAAGTCAACAGAATAATGACTATGTTCTCTCACGAAGTTGGTGCAAGTCATGCTGTTCAGCAGAAATTCAGCACTGTCATGGGTATTCCAGGGATGCACTTGAAGACTTTCCAGAGACACGACAGAAAAGTAACAGGTATACTGATTTTTACTACTACTACTACTCAAGATTTACCAGTCCTCATTCCTCCCCCCACACCTTTTGTCCAATTCCCCCATACATCTAATATTCTTTTGTCAATTGTGTATGAGTGTGTGTGTGTGTGTGTGTGTGTGTGTGTGTGTGTGTGTGTGTGTGTGTGTTGTCAGTACAACACTATGTTAATCTGACAGTAAATGGTTGTCAGTCAGTGTGTGTGTGAGGCATACATATGAGAAGGGATAGGGCACATGCATGTGTGTGTGTGTGTGTGTGTGTGTGTGTGTGTGCATGCACACACGCATGCGTGTGTGTGTGTGTGTAAGAGTGCGTACATGTGTGTTGGGGTGAGCATTGTCATTGTTTTAGTGTTTTTCCTGTACAGTGGAAGTAACATTTTCATAGTTTGTTGTAAACATTGATTTGTGAACAGGAAATAGACATATATGCTTTATGTCATGCCTCTTGCAGAATTTGACTAAAACAAAGGCATGGGAAGTGTGACAAGATGGATATGAGTGGTAGGTGGGTCCTCTAGGGGAAGGACTTGGAATAATTTCTCGATGAGAATTATCTTAACTTTTCACCAACACCCCCTCTCTAACTAGTGGTGGAAGGAGCAACTTTCCGGTACTTGTCATCAAAGAAATTTTTATTTGTTCCGGGTATTGATAAAATACGGAAGAATGGCTCTGAGATAATTTTCCTCAGGCCTGTACTCTTAATTAAAAGTACTTATAGCTCCGAGATACAGAATTGAAGAGAGAAGTTCAAACATTCAACATTCGATTGAACAACAGGGAACTGACACAAGTTAAGTGCACTTCCACACATCAGATTTTATTACTTACACATAGATAAGAAATGGCATGTCACTTCCATAGACTGCGTTTCAGTTCTCATTGGACTACCACAATGAGGGGCCCTTCCTCACTCCTACTTTACTCACTTGCACTCTGTGCAGCAAGCTTAAGTTGGCATACAGGGGTTCTGTCTAAGTTACACTGAATGTATATGGTTATTATACATCCACCCCCCGCTTGCTAATACCCAGTATTGTAACCAGGTTGGTACTTATAGACAGGTTCTCACTGTTTTCATCATAAAGTGAGGGTAAGGTCTGATGAGTTTGAGTCCAGGTGGTAAGCAAACTTAGCTTTGCTTCGGAGAGAATAGTTGATCTCTCCTGTGGCTGGTGACTGCCCCACTGGTGTAGATTGGTTGTCATCTGGTGTTGCCCCGGTTTACAGTGATGCCATAGTGTCTGGCGTTCCCCGGCTTTTGGCGAAGTCCCAGCTTCTGGTTCAATCGCAATGTGTAGCGTGACCAGGATCCCAGTTCTGCGATAAAGAGAACTTGATATGTAGATGAGAATCTGGTGGCTGGCTTGTCGAGTGCACACATTTACCCTTTTCCTCTTTCTTTCAGAGGAGGTGTGAGACTCAGCCAGCAAAGTTTTTTCTATCTGTGGTAGAGTTTCTGCTATAACTATTAATCTCCACTTTTGTTTAAAGGCTAAGTTAAGCTTACAAAAGGGTAGGAGACAGTAATACAATGTTACACAGTTTCAGTCAAACAACTCTTCCATGTTTCATATGAATTAAATCACACTGACTTGGGCTATGCTTAGTCCAAGTACACATGTGGTGTAGACTTAAAGTCATTCACTACAAATCATTCCAATAATCACCAGTATTTATAAATCAGAGTAGCAGTTTTTTACCTAGCACAGGCATACTGTTTTCCTGATCAAAATTATTCATTGAATTATTATCTTAACAGACAGTCACAGAGTTGCATACTGACAGAAGTCAGGGTGAACACAAAGAGCAGTGGTCAGATTGTTAACAAAGAATCAAAACCACTGGGAGAGATCTTTTGCCATATGATGGCAAGCAAACTACTACACAGAATAATCATTCATCAGTTTGATAACTGTTGCTAAGCATTTGTACAAAGTTACAAGGTTAACACACACAGCATACATCAAATCAATACATAGATTCAACATGTAAAACAGAGTTCCAACTCACTTTTCCTGGGAATGAACAGTGAATGACTTGAGATCAAAGAGTTTACCAAGAGTGTACTAGGCCTTCTCTGTCCCTTTGTCTTCCTCCGTTCTTGAGTACAGGCAGTCCTGAGAGGTCAGTGAAGTGACGCCTGTGTGTGTGCCTGGTATATGAATCTCTCACATGCCGAATCAAATTTTCACAACCTGTCATTCACCCATCAGGGGTGAGAGGGGGAGGGATTTAGTCTAGTCACCATCGCCTCGGGAATTTTTGAACCTAATCGGCACGGGATAATTATGTGTCCGTATAGGTGTCGGCGAGCACGGGGACCGCAGGGTGATTTCCTTTGTGTCAATTAAGGCTGCACGCGGCTCAGGTGGTGGGGGGGAGGGGGGTGGTGGTGGTGGTGGCGGTGAAGAAGCAGCAACCTGCCTTTGTGTCGCGGGGTAGAGGGGGGGAGGGGGGGGGGCGATGGTGAGACGTTGCTGCGTAGTATCGCACAGCGTGGGGCATGAGAGTTTGGGGGGGGGGGGGGGGGGGGGTAGGCCGATAAGAACGAAGGGCGTCATGCATTTGCTATGACGAAATTTTTCTTGTAGCAGATAGTCGAAGCCATGCGACTCACACTGTTCGAGGGGGGGGGGGGAGGGAGAGTGGGCATAGATTTGAAATCTATTCTTTGGTTTAGTGTTTTAGTGGGACCGATCGGATGGTGTTGTCAAGCGTCACGTCACAGGAAGCAGTTTTTGTATGTTTGCTGCTTCACAGATTGGTATGAACATGTTGCTTGCTTGATTATCCACATAAACATTCAGGTAAGCAAAAAAGAAAATGGGACAGCTGTGACAATATGAATTTATGCTTCTGTCACGGTGTGTTTCAGCCGCTGAAATTGAACTGGAGCTGACCTGCTGGAATGCAGTGCTGCCGTCATCCATGAGGCTTGGGCCGACACTGATGCAGACCTGAGGGAAACAGTCAACAGAGGAGAAAACCCCAGTCATCAACATCAGTGTTTCCTACAATGGAACATGGCAGAAGAGAGGCTTCACTTCAATGTTTGGAGTAGGTGTCTGTAGATATTCTGACTGGCTTGGTTGTGGACTATCATGTGCTGTCTAAATATTGTCATGCCTGCAAGCTTACTGAAGCCAAAAATCTCCCTGCTGCAGAACTCTGTGCTTGGAAAGAAGAACATGCCCCTGACTGCTGTAAGAACCATGATCTGTCATCAAAAGCCATGGAGACGGAGGCTGCAAAAATTTTGTGGGGCCGTTCAGTGGCCAAATTTGGCTTCCAGCATATGGAAATGCTGAGCGATGGAGACTCCTCAGACTACAGAGCAGTGTGTGATGCCAACCCATATCCGGATTACCCCAACAGCATTGAAAAACTGGACTGTGTCAATCATGCACATAAAAGGATGGGCACAGCTCTTCGAAAATTGTCCAAGGAACAGAGACTTGGTGGTCGTGGAGTTGGACGCCTGACTGAAAGTAAGTGTGATAGCCTTCAAAATTTCTACAGAGGTGCTATTATTGATAATATCCCAAATGTCGACAAGATGAGGAATTCCATCTGGTCTAGCCTGTGGCATTCAATGTTAACTGATGAGGAACCTCGTCATCACCAGTGCCCAATGGACCTTAGAGCAGATGCTTCTATAAGTTAGTATAACAAAGCCTTGGCATTAGGTCAGGACCGCTCAAGTCACAGAGACCATCCTTCTTCTACCTATTTGACAACAGAAGTGGCCCACAAGATGATCCCTGTTTACAGGAGGATGTCAGAGGAGGCTCTTCTCAAGAGACTTGTGCATGGAGGCACTCAAAACACAAATGAGTGCCTCAGTGGTATGATCTGGGCACGCTGTCCAAAAACAGCATTCATGGGTCTGAAGAGAGTGCAGGGGAGTGTGGCACGAGCAGTTTGTGCTTTCAATGAGGGAGCCAATGAAATTATTTCAGTTATGAACAAGCTTCTGTTGACATTTCCACCACCACTTTGGCTCTCATTTCCCAAAAAGATGAAAAGCGGATGAGTGTTGCTGACGCTGCCTCTTCTGTTGAAGCACGCCGCCGAGCCGACGCAAGGATTATGCCATCCACAGGAGGATCAATGCTAGAGTGGAGGAAGCAAGAGATGGCAATGTGTACCAAGCTGGGGGTCACTAAATTGTGTGCATGTATGTATATTGACTTTGCTGTGCAATGGATTCTTTGTGTTTACAGTAGTTATCTAGTGATGACTGGCCAGAGTAAGGGGGCTTGACTTCCCAATACAACGCAACAATTTTGATTTTATTTTTCTGACTGTTCTGACAAAAGTCAGATGACAAATTGGATTACTTTTCATTGTGTGTGCTGCTGGTGAACTGTACTCCTGCAAGGATATGGATTATGTGCTGTCTGGGAAGTTTGTGTGTGTACATCCTTTGGTGAGTAAAGAATTTAATTTTCTTTTCCTGTTTTTCTCTGTTTTTGTGTTTTCTGAATGTTTTGTCAATTTCAAATCCATAAGGCTCTTTTCAATAACTAAGATACAGACGTGTGCTTTGGCAGAGTGATTTTATACACATTGTTTTTCATATGTAGGTTTGGGTTTGAATAAACACCCAGTAGTTTCTCTGTAATCAGTGATGTAGACATATAAACCGGGGTCTTAATTTACCCGCTTTTGGAAAAAAAAATTATAAATATATTTGCAAGTAACCAAACTTCAAGCCAAAACGTAACAATGAAGATATAATGGGTAGAAACCCCATAAAAAAGACAGAAATGGTCTGGCTGTACATATCAACAACAATACCATACATATTAATAAACAACAATGTCTTACATATTAACAACTATGCCATACATATATAACAACAATGCCACACATATCAACTTCCCACATCAAAACAAGATGTTACCCAGGAAAAAAGAATGTCCACCACACTCCAACAACACATGCAAAAACACATTTGACTGAATAGCCACAGACACAAGGAAGAGGTGACATCTCTGAGTGCGACAACTGGAGAGGAGTGACTCTACTGTCTATACCAGGGAAAGTGTACTGCCATGTCATCCTCAACCGACTGTACGACGTAGTGGACAATGAGCTCAGGGAACAACAAGCAGGCTTCCGACCGAAACAATCCTGTGTGGAACAGATCTTCACACTATGACAGATCATTGAGAAGTGTGCAGAGCACCAAGTACCCCCTGGTCATCAGATTCAATGACTTCACCAAAGTATTTGACAGTGTCCACAGCCCATTGTGGAAAATCATGAAAACCTACGGCATCCCTGAGAAAGTTGTGTCGGCCATTGAGCAGATTTACATAAACTCCAAGTGCAGAGTCAGGACGGAAGATGGCTATAGTGACTGGTTTGAAGTTGTCACCGGAGTAAGGCAAGGTTGTATCCTCTCCCCTCTCCTTTTGCACTTGCCACTGACTGGGTGTTGAAACACGCAACCCAAGGAAAGGGAATCAAGTGGACAGAAGGAAACAGCCTCTCTGGATTTTGCCGATGACATTGCCGCTCTTGCAAGCACCACTCAAGATCTGCAGGTGCTTTTAGACAATATCAGCAAGTTTACAGGCAACATTGGCCTCATTATCAGTGTCAAAAAGACTTAAAAACATGCTTACCGGTAAACACCAAGGGCCAACAGACGTTTCCATTGACCAAAAGCAAAGTACAAGAAGTAAAGAACTTCACATACCTAGGCAGCTCCATCAACCACGGCAGTGATATCGACCACGAACTGAAGTGTCGTATAGGGAAGGCAACATCAGCATTCAATCAACTGAACAAAATATGAAGAGCAAGAAATTCTCCCTTGGAATCAGACTGAAATTTTATTTCTCCAGTGTGATTTCAATGCTGTTGTATGGCTGTCAAACCTGGCAAACGAAGACCACCCAGGGGAAGAAACTTGACGCTTTTGATACTAAGTGCCTACAGAGATCTTGGGTATCAGATAGTCAGACTTTATACCAAATGAAGAAGTCAGGGAGGGATCCGAACAGCTCCCCGTGTCAGCCATCGTCTGCAGACGGCGCCTCCACTGGCTGGGTCATGTCTTGAGATTACCCTCTTCAAGACCTGCAAACCAGGCCATTAAATGGACCCCAGCAGGCCACAGAAAAAGAGGACGACCCAGGATGAGCTGGCGACAGACAGTGGAGAGAGACCTCAGACTCGGTGACAGATGAGGGAGTGACACTAGCAGACTGGCTGAGGACCGTGCACAGTGGAGCGCCTTGACTGCCTCATACGCCGCAAGACGCGGGAGCTTAGAAGTCTAAGTAAGTAAAGAAGATGTGACAAGGGGGGAGGGGAAAGGAGGAGGCAGGTGGGTTGTAAGGTAAGTAGCGTAGCGAGAACGAGGCGGAGGGAGGGGGGGGGGGGGGGGGGGGGGGGAGCACATAAGTAAGATGACAAGACAATCTTATAACTACTGCACATGTGGATGAAAATACATATGACTTACACTTACATCCATTCCATCGCATCATGCGGAAATGTATTATTAAATGACATCACTGTAAGCTAAAAAATAATGTCTAGGTCATGAGAAGAAGAAGTAAGAGGAGGAGAAGTTAGTGTGTGTGTGTGTGTGGGGGGGTGGGGGGAGAAAGTATAAGTAGAAGTGTGTGCATGCGTGTGCGTATTTGCATTAAATGTTATAGCTAGCACTCTTACTCAGTTACTTGATGAATGCCTGAACAAAGGTAAATTTGGGTCTCTGTGGATGCTAGCAAGGTCAATAGAATGCTGAAATAACCACCATCCAACTTCGCTCCTTAGCTGTGTCGGTAGATGTACCCACAAACATGTACACTGTCGTGGAATGACTCAAAAAGTAAATATTGCATAATAGAACAAAGCTAATCGCGTCATTAAAACATGACATAATACTTCAACTGCATCATCAGAAGCGGCAAGCCGGTGAAAAGGAAGTGATACTATTTTCTTTTATTTTTAGTGCAAGAACATCCACTTGATGTTCAAATTAAAAAAAACTAAAAGAATATCAGTGACATAAGTATGTTTTGGATAACTCAACTTAAGGGATCCAGCATGAAAACGTTTAAATAATACGGAACTCAAATCTCTGGCAACAAGATCGTGGAAACAGGAAAAGTTCCAGGCAATGACAGTTTTGCTGTTATGAGAAGGAAACAACAGAAATGACACCTAGTTGGGTGAGACTGTCTGTGGGGACAGTGGCTATCTGGATCATGATTGGGCAACATGGGCACTAGCCTAGGGAGGGAGGAGCAGAAGACAGATTCAAACGAGGAATTTGCTGCCATCCTGAAAGGAGTTGAGGGAGAAGAGGCACAGTTTCAGTCTCCTTGAATGCCAGAAGTTTAGATGTCAAGAGGAGAAGGCTTCAACAGCAGATGCGTTTGATCAAGCTAATACCAGTATGGGGCGAGGGCATCTGGTAGTGGTACTAGTGGTAGACCCCTCGGGGCCAGTCGGTGTACAGCGAGGATATCACCCCAGGGCTGTGGCATCGTGTGCTGCCCAGCAATTTTTTGGGAGCAATTCCCATTGACCAAGGTGTTATTTCTTTGATAGAATAGTCAGTGGTCATCCTCCAGATGGGAGAAAAAAAACGGACAGAAAGCAGCGGAACAAGATCTACGTAGTTTAGTTTGGTGTCGAAGTTAGGGCAGACGAAATCAAGGGGAGGCTTGCACACCACACTGCTCATGCCCACGAAGAGAGACCTCCACAAGAACAACGATTTGAATGACTACAGCAACTCATAAGGTAAATCCTATTCCACTGAAAGAAAAAACATAAAGGAGGACACTCACTCAATCCCCACCCCCACCCCCCACTCCCCTTAAGATACTAATGTGAACTATAAGCTTTAGGTGAAGCAGAAAAAGTAGATACCCTAGACAAGTGACAGCAAGTTCACCCAGGACAATTATTTGTAATGTTTAATGTCTCTTTTCTTAATATGACTAGTCTATAGACAACACAAAAAAACAACCATTGTATTACATTTAATGGTTTAATGATATCGTTGAAAGTTATATTGATCTTAATGTGTGCATGTGATGCACTGAGAATGGTTGCTGTGGTTTAATCACCCGAGCCGCGCGCAATAGAATAGTGTCACGCGATACATACACATTCCTGAAAACAAAAGATGTCATTACCTCCATGCAACTGGTGTTTACATCAGACAATTCCACAGGGAACCAGTTTCTGGTTATGTACAATAATCTCCGTTCCTCTTTTGATCATGGGATCACAACACAAACAATGACTTTGATTTATCAAAAGCTATTGATCGTCTGAAGGATTTTTAATAAAGCTGGCAGCTCTGGGGATCAAAGGGAAACTACCAGACCTTTTTTAAAGGACTACCTACATGGCAGACGACGGTCAGTAGTTATAAAAAAAGGGAAAGTCCGAGCTTAAAAGAATTCTTGCGGGTGTCCCCCAGGGTCTGTCCTTGGTCCTTTACTGTTTCTGCAATACATTACAATATTTCAAATGAAATCTAGCAACACTTTACTTGTTTGCTGATGATGCTAGTTTGCCACTTGCCCTAGATGATCCACACTTCAGAACAGAAATCCTACACTCTGACCTTCAGAAAGTTACCCACAGGGCCAACGTTTGGTCAAATTAACTTCAAAGAAAACAAAACCAAAAGCCTTCTTAATGTTACCCATGATTGGAATCAAATTTTACCACTTAACATTTACAAGGAAGGCTCTAGAACCGTGAAAAAATCTATTAAGAACATTGAGGAGTAATTCTCCA
>JADBJO010001924.1:313885-316385 GCA_016801955.1 Conus betulinus | reverse complement strand
TCCTTGGGGGCTGTGAAGAAGTGGTCCTTGGGGACCTGTGAAGAAGTGGTCTTGGGGGCTGTGAAGAAGTGGTCCTTGGGGACCTGTGAAGAAGTGGCCTTGGGGGCTGTGAAGAAGTGGTCCTTGGGGACCTGTGAAGAAGTGGCCTTGGGGGCTGTGAAGAAGTGGTCCTTGGGGACCTGTGAAGAAGTGGCCTTGGGGGCTGTGAAGAAGTGGTCCTTGGGGACCTGTGAAGAAGTGGTCCTAGGGGACCTGTGAAGAAGTGGTCCTTGGGGACCTGTGAAGAAGTGGTCCTTGGGGGACTGTGAAGAAGTGGTCATGGGGGACCTGTGAAGAAGTGGTCATGGGGACCTGTGAAGAAGTGGTCCTTGGGGACCTGTGAAGAAGTGGTCATGGGGACCTGTGAAGAAGTGGTCCTTGGGGACTGTGAAGAAGTGGTCATGGGGACCTGTGAAGAAGTGGTCATGGGGACCTGTGAAGAAGTGGTCCTTGGGGACTGTGAAGAAGTGGTCATGGGGACCTGTGAAGAAGTGGTCATGGGGACCTGTGAAGAAGTGGTCCTTGGGGACCTGTGAAGAAGTGGCCTTGGGGACCTGTGAAGAAGTGGTCCTTGGGGACCTGTGAAGAAGTGGCCTTGGGGCCTGTGAAGAAGTGGTCATTGGGGACCTGTGAAGAAGTGGTCCTTGGGGACCTGTGAAGAAGTGGTCCTTGGGGACTGTGAAGAAGTGGTCACGGGGGGACTGTGAAGAAGTGGTCCTAGGGGACTGTGAAGAAGTGGTCCTTGGGGACTGTGAAGAAGTGGTCATTGGGGGCCTGTGAAGAAGTGGTCATGGGGACCTGTGAAGAAGTGGTCCTTGGGGACCTGTGAAGAAGTGGTCCTGGGGACCTGTGAAGAAGTGGTCATGGGGACCTGTGAAGAAGTGGTCCTTGGGGGCCTGTGAAGAAGTGGTCATTGGGGACCTGTGAAGAAGTGGTCCTTGGGGACCTGTGAAGAAGTGGCCCTTGGGGACCTGTGAAGAAGTGGCTTGGGGACCTGTGAAGAAATGGTCCTTGGGGGCCTGTGAAGAAGTGGTCCTTGGGGACCTGTGAAGAAGTGGCCTTGGGGGCTGTGAAGAAGTGTCCTTGGGGAACTGGAAAGTGTGAAGGGGAGTGAAGATGGGGGGACCTGTGAAGAAGTGGTCCTTGGGGACCTGTGAAGAAGTGGTCCTTGGGGGTGACCTGTGAAGAAGTGGTCCTTGGGGCCTGTGAAGAAGTGGTCATGGGGACCTGTGAAGAAGTGGTCCTTGGGGACCTGTGAAGAAGTGGTCATTGGGGACCTGTGAAGAAGTGGTCCTTGGGACCTGTGAAGAAGTGGTCCTTGGGGACCTGTGAAGAAGTGGTCCTTAGGGGACTGTGAAGAAATGGGTCTTGGGGACCTGTGAAGAAGTGGTCCTTGGGGACCTGTGAAGAAGTGGCCTTGGGGACCTGTGAAGAAATGGTCCTTGGGGGCCTGTGAAGAAGTGGTCCTTGGGGACCTGTGAAGAAGTGGCCTTGGGGCTGTGAAGAAGTGGTCCTTGGGGAACTGTGAAGAAGTGGTCATGGGGACCTGTGAAGAAGTGGCCTTGGGGGCTGTGAAAGAAGTGGTCCTTGGGGACCTGTGAAGAAGTGGTCCATGGGGACCTGTGAAGAAGTGGCCTTGGGGACCTGTGAAGAAGTGGCCTTGGGGACCTGTGAAGAAGTGGTCCTTGGGGACCTGTGAAGAAGTGGACCTTGGGGACTGTGAAGAAGTGGTCCTTGGGGACTGTGAAGAAGTGGACCTTGGGGACCTGTGAAGAAGTGGACCTTGGGGACTGTGAAGAAGTGGACCTTGGGGACTGTGAAGAAGTGGTCCTTGGGGACTGTGAAGAAGTGGTCCTTGGGGACTGTTTGTGCCAAGTGGTTGAGAGGCCTGGGAATGTATTCAAGGGAATTTGATGGTTTGGAGGGTCTGTGGCGAGTGCTATATTTTCATGGGAAAGGGATACTTCTTATTATTGCTGATTTGTAAAACTTTGAATTGAATAATGATTGAAGCCTCTTATTGCAGGGAACGTTATTTGGAGTTGATAACGACTGAGAGAGAGAGAGAGAGAGAGAGAGAGAGAGAGAGAGAGAGAGAGAGAGAGAGAGATGATGATGATGATGATGATGATGATGATGATGATGGGCATGGGGGGGCATGGGGGAGTGGGAAAATAGTGTGTGTAGTCTCTGCCTCTGTGTGTGTGTGTGTGTGTGTGTGTGTGTGTGTGTGTGTGTGTGTTGTGTGTGTGTGTGTGTGTGTGACAGACAGATGATAGACACAAACAAAACAGACAGAGACAGAGGACCCTGAGAACCCAGAATCAATCATATTCAGCAGAATGCACCCACTCTATGCTTGAGTGAGAAAAAGAGTTTCCTTGAATGCATGAACAACTACATGTTACAGGTACGCAACTCAATTTATAACGATACTATTCATTATAATTCATAATTAACT
>JADBJO010001924.1:300000-303332 GCA_016801955.1 Conus betulinus | reverse complement strand
TTTTTGGTCGATCCTTTCAAGGTAACTGAATAGAATCATTATCATGCTTTGTGACTTTTGGCATTTTAAATTTCATAAGATAATGTTTGCTTATAGCCCAGCCTGACCGCAAAATTTTCATACAAGCTTTTATTTAATTTTTTTTTGACACAGCGTGAAGACAAGGGTTATGGTGTAAACTTTTGAAGGGAGGATCAGGGGGGAAAGTCTTACAAGTTATTATCACTATGCTTGAACCAACCAAATGTTGCGTTTGTTTAAATGCAGAAACGACTGATTTCCTGTAAAGGTGACATAGGGCTTAGGTAAGGTGAAAGTTTTTCACCGTCATTGTCATCGTTGTATGTAAACGACCTTGAGCGTTATTTGTCAGAAAATGTCGATTGTACAAAATCTAGAACTAACTGATCACATTAGATTACTTTTGTTGTGTACGCTGGTGATGCCATTTTGTTATCATATTCCGGGTAACGGATTAAAAAGACAAAGAAAGCTTTAAGGGCTACGTATACGTTTTGTCAGACTTGGGAAATGAACATTAATTTTTCTAAGATCAAAGTAATGATTTACAATGGGCGATCAAATCAGGGCCTGGATACGGGGGGGGGGGGGGGGGGGGGGGGGGGGGGGGCTTTGGTATACTACAGCGTTGGTTTGTCATTCAAATATCTTGGAATAATCTGTAATCGAAATGGGAAATATTTAAAAAACATACAAAAATTGTGCAGCAGGAAAAAGCATAAAAGGCACTGTTGGTTTTTGTTACTTATAGCTAGGAATCGGTGTCATTCCTGATTTGCGCCATTACTATGAGATCTGGGGGTGTGTGAAAATACAATGATTTTGGAAAAAAAAAATTATAGCTGTAATTTTTAAGATCTTTATTCGCATTGAATAATGAAATATTTGATATACAAAAACCAACCAACCAACCAACCAACAAAAGAACTGGTGTGTATCGGATCTGTGTTTTGATGATAAGAATTATCCACATTTTGGTCTAACAGTATATTACCAAAATATACTCTGCTCAAATGTGAATCTTTATGTAAACTTTAGAGTGTACTTTACATGCATTGACACCCCCCTTGGATTGAACCTGTACAGCAGATATCGACAGAAAGTGGGTATGGTTGTGTTTGGATTCAACAGTCTTCTACTCACAGGGAAGTTCTTGGTCAGGATGTTGAAGAATCATTACAGCATAATTACAAACGGTTAGGGTAGAATGCTTCACAAAATAGTAATGTATGTCATCATTGCAAGCAGTATGAAAATTCATTTCGAAGAGAACACACACCGAGACTTTTCCTAGCAGGTATGGTGCCACACGTATTATGTTAAGATGTGATGATCACAGCTTCTCCGTTGAGATGGGAAGAATTTCTGCCATTGAAAGACATTTTAGTGGTTTACAAACTAACACACAAAAACTCAAAGACCTTGAGTACAGTTTCTGACTCTTTAATAACTCTAGAATGGCTGTATAGGCCAATCAAGAAAACTAAAGACTCGTCAGTTGTTAAACGCAACAACAAGGGAAGGAACTCTCAGGTCCTTGACCACAGAAAAAGAAAGATAACTCACAAAACAAATATGAACGAAGTGTGCTTCGTGGAAGCCGATGTAGTCGCTACACTTATGGACGGCTTTGCGAAGACTGTCGGGTACGGAAGTTATTGTGGATGAGCATCAGTTCATGAAGAACTGCCTAAAATATATAATATGCTGCGATAATAATATTTGCCTGCTTGTTATTGCAATAAGAGATCTGATTAACATTTCTGTAATATGATGTCTGGAAAGAAAATGTCTTCATGAAAATTGCAATTTTTTTTTAAATCGTAGAGCTGTACAAATGTTCACCATTTGAAAGAACTGATCATTTTGGATGTAGTATATATGTACTAGTAAGACACACAAAG
The DNA here is from genome assembly GCA_016801955.1 of Conus betulinus. Lineage (NCBI taxonomy): Eukaryota > Metazoa > Mollusca > Gastropoda > Neogastropoda > Conidae > Conus > Conus betulinus. The sequence goes on along the minus strand of JADBJO010001924.1, from coordinate 301,407 downwards.
ATATTGTATTGATGTCCTGATTTGTTGATACTATACCTTTTTTTTTCGGACATTCTTCGGACATTATATTCATGCTTCTTGGAATCTGTTTTAACTTTCTCATTTATGTGTTGGTATGGTGGGTTGACTGTGAAGAGTAGAAATGTGCTTGAAAAAGTGGTGAACGTGGGAGGAAAAATCGTTGGTGAGAGACAAAAAAAGTCTGAATGAGCTGTACAGGTGCCGTGTTGTTTGTAAAGCGAAGAAGATTACGTGTGACCAGACCCACGTTCTTGCAAATCAGTATGACCTTCTTCAGTCAGGACGAAGATATCGATCGGTTAAATGCAGAAGTGTCAGATTTAAACAAAGTTTTATTCCCCTGTCCATTGATTTTATGAACCGAGGAGATGTTTCATTGAAATCCAAATTCCTTTATATGAATGTATGTCATATGTGAGAAAATGGGTAATGTGACAAAATTATTGTTTATTTGCTGTGAATGTGTGCGACCACAAATTAATTTCTCAAATTGAGATAATAAAGTTTACTTGACTTGACTTGACTTTTTTCTACCTCCAAAGAGGCGAAATGATTAAAATTCAGGTGTGTGTGTGTGCGTGTGTGTGTTGATGTGTGTGTAATGTATACATGTGTATGTGCGTATGTATGTATGTATGTATGCGCGCGCGTCCGAGCGTGCGAGCGTGCGTGCGTGCGTGCGCGTGCATGCGCGCGCGCGCGCGTGTGTGTGTGTGTGTGTGACGCAGACGCACAAACAAGGTTTCTATTACATAGGTCGCACATCCCGAACAATACCCACGTCACACATCATTACAACAGCACAACCACTCACTTCAAGGCATGCGTTGTATGCCAAGTGAAAAAACAATACATAGACAGCGACATCAATAGAGATCTCAGAGAAAAAAAATCTGGATTCGTAAACTACAAACAAAGCATCCACAAAGGCCTGAACACACATGACTAATCCTTAGTCACACGTGCTGATTTTCCCTTTTGCATTTGGTAACCACACATTTGTTCCCTCTGGTACAACTACTATGATGATCGCCCAAGAGAGAGAGAGAGAGAGAGAGAGAGAGAGAGAGAGAGAGAGAGAGAGACAGACAGACAGAGAGACAGAGAGACAGACAGACAGACAGACAGAGAGAGAGAGAGAGGGGATGGGGTGGGAGGTGGGGGAGAGCGGTGGCGTGGGATGGTGATGATAGGGTGAGGGAGAGAGGTGTTAAGGGTGTGTGTGTGCTGGCATAGTAGTGGGGCGTGACGAAATAACCCACAGCAGGATGAGGTTTTAGATTTTGCATCACTTGGCGATGACGTCACTATCATTACGCAATTTTTCTGTGAACCTCGACCCAAAGAGGTCTCTCCACTTTTGACGTAATTTGTCGTCCGAAAAAA
>JADBJO010001924.1:282500-295000 GCA_016801955.1 Conus betulinus | reverse complement strand
GTCTGTCTGTCTCTCTCTCTCTCTCTCTTCTCTCTCACACTCTCTCTCTCTCTCTCTCTCTCTCTCTCTCTCTCTCTCTCTCTCTCTCTCTCTCTCTCTCTCTCTCTCTCTCCTCCCATCCCATCTCCTCTCAACCGATGGTGTGAAAGGAACTGCAAATTTGATTCTCAGACATGACTGAACAGATTAATCACACCGTTCCTTTCTCCCGCATTGATGCCGCATTATACACTCAAGTGTTTATCTGTACAAGTCAGATGAACTTGCCGTGTGCTTGTCGGTCACTTAGTGGGAATATCATCTACCATTCAATGCATTCGTTCTAATGTATGTATATGTATATATACATACTACTTACTTACTGACTTAGGCCCATAGCTCAAGAGTCAGCAGAGGCCATCGACAACACTCCGCCATCGCACTCGGTTCTGGGCTGCTCGCTGAATGCCTGTCCAGCTGGTCCCCTGCCTCTTTATCTCTGCCTCAGTGTCTCGTCTCCAGCTGTTGCGAGGTCGGCCTCTCTTCCTTTTTCCCCTGCGGGTTCCATGTCAGGGCTTGGCGTGTGGTGCTGGATGCTGGCTTCCTGAGAGCGTGTCCAATCCAGCCCCGCTTCCTCCGCAGAATCGGCTTGACCACTGGTTCCTGTCCGGCTTTCTTCCATAGACCTTCATTGTTGATCTTCTCTGGCCATCTGATTTTGAAGATGCGCCTCAGAAAGGTGTTGAAGAAGGTCTGAATTTTTTTTGCTGTATTGATTTGGCCATTCTCCAAGTCTCGCAGCCGTAGAGCAGAACCGACTTCACGTTTGAATTGAAGATAGGCAATGTTGTTGTCCTTCTGATCTCTCTCCTGAGGCCCAGATGTTCTTTAGCATGATGAATGCTGCTCGCGCCTTGCCTATCCTGGCTATGAAAGTCTCTGTCGGTGCCCCCCTGCTTGTCAAGTACGCTTCCCAAGTAGACAAAGGAATCTACCTCCATGACGGGCTCGCCTCCGATTGTGACTGGGCTGCTGCCTGTGGTGTTGATCTTCATCAGCTCGCTCTTCTTCTTGTTTATCTTGAGTCCTGTTCCTGCTGATGTTGTCTCAAGGCGGGTGGCCTTGTCCTGCATCTGTGTGTGACTGTGTAAGAGGAGCGCCAGGTCGTCAGAAAAGTCAAGGTCATCTAGCTGCGTCCAGAGAATCCATTGTATCCCATTGTTCCTGCCTGTTGTTGTGGTCTTCCTGATCCAGTCGATGACCAGGAGGAAGAGGAAAGGTGACAACAGACATCCCTGGCGCACTGCTGTCTTCACCTCAAAAAACGTCTGCAGTTCATATCCTGGTAGGTGCACCGGATGAGAGAGATGATCTTCTCTGGTATTCCATAGTGTCTCAGTAGCTTCCATAGTGTCCCTCTATCGACACTGTCGAAGGCCTTTTCATAGTCGATGAAGTTGATGTAAAGGGGGCGAGTTCCACTCCAAGGACTGTTCGATGATGATCCTGAGGCTGGCGATCTGGTCGGCACAGGATCTGTTTCGCCGAAAGCCAGCTTGCTGGTCTCGGAGCTTTGGGTCAACTGCTTCCTTAATCCTCTCCAATAACATTCTGTTTAGAACCTTGCCTGGCACTGACAGGAGCATGATCCCTCTGTAGTTACTACAGTTGGTAAGGTCCTTCCTTTCTTTGGCAGTTTGATGCCAATGCCTTCCCTCCACTCTGCTGGGATGTTCTCTTTTCCCCATATCTTGCCAAAGAGGCTGTGCAGCAAGTCGACAGCTGTATCAACATCCGCTTTGATGGCTTCTGCTGGGATCTCATCAGGCCCCTGCTGCCTTCCCATTCCTCAGTGTCAGGATGGCCTTTCTGATCTCTGCTTTCGATGGTTTCTCACGGTTGATGGGCACTTCTGTTTCTGCTGGTGGGATGTCGGGCGGTGCTTCGAGGGCGGAACGGTTTAGTAATTCTTTGAAGTGCTCTGCCCATCGCTTCAATCGATCTCCTGTTGTTTGTGAGGGTCTTTCCGTTCTTGTCTTTGACTGCCTTGCCAGTCTGTTGGAACTTGCCCGCCAGCTTCTTTGTGTGGTGTACAGCTCTCTCATGTTGCCCTGTCCTGCAGCATCCTCTGCTTGTCTGGCAAGTCTGTCGATGAAGTCCTTATCTTTCTTCACACTTTTCTTCACTTCTTTGTCCGCCTGGGTGTAGTCTTCATGGGCATGTGCTTTGCTTGTTCTTGTCCGGCTCATGTTGAGTGTGGCGTTCTCCTGTTTCCTTTTGTTCAGTTTCTGAATAGTGTCATCAGAGATCCACTCCTTGTGTTCGTTCTTCTTCTTTCCAAGTACCTCCTCAAAGGTCTCATGCCAAAGTTTCCTGGTATGTTGCCACTGGTTCTCAATGTCTGTGCTCTCCTCTTCAAGCATTTCTTCAAGTAGTTGGAGCCTGTTGGTAAGACTGATCTGAAATTTCTCCTTTATTTCTTTACTGCTGAACAGCTCCACATTATATCTTGTCCTTGCTGCGTTTGTTAAAGTGTACTTCTTGAGTCGGATCTCACTGTTGTCACAAGCAGGTGGTGGTCTGATGGCACGTCAGCACCCCTCATCACCCTCACATCCCGCCATGATCGCCTGAATTTCCTGATGATGCAGATGTGGTCGATCTGGTTCTCCGTGACGTGGTCCGGGGATCTCCAGGTGGCCTTGTGGATGCGCTTGTGGGGGAAGATGCTGCCTCCTATCACCAGCTGGTTCAATGCGCCCAGGTCTGCAAAGCGTTCTCCATTCTCACTCATCTGTCCAAGTCCATGTGTCCCCATGATGTCTTCATGTCCTGTGTTGTCTGATCCTATCCAGGCGTTAAAGTCACCCGTGACTATTGTGATGTCGTTTGCTCCTCCTCTTCTGTCCAGCACAGCTTTGTACTTGCTGGCAGAAATCATCTGTCTTTTCCTCCTCTGCATCATTTGTGGAAGCGTAGCATTGGATGATGTTCAGCTTGATGTTCTTCTTCTTGGTGCTAAACTTAGCTGTGATGATGATGGGGAGTTGATAGGTTCCCAGCCGATGTGTGCCGCTGCGCCTCTGGTGTCAGCATCAGGGCCACGCCTTCTGCATGGGGGGCTCCGTCCTCTGTGTGTCCCGAGTACAGCAGCAGCTCTCCTGATGAAAGTCGCAGCTGTCCTGTCTGTAGCCACCTTGTCTCGCTCAGTCCTAGGACTCCTCTCTTGTAGGTCTTCATCTCTCTTGCTATCTGGATGGTCCTGCCCGCTTCGTACATTGTCCTGATGTTCCAAGTGGCTATCCTTGTTGATTTCCCGGGGGTCAGAAGGGAGGTCGGTCTTGCAGCTTCCTCTCGGCTTTCACTGCCTGACGTCACGAGTCTCCAGGGTGGAGACCCTTCCTCTCCCAGGTGAATATCTTGGTTTGATGTTGTCGATGTTTCTGTAACTTGCTTTTTTTTTTTTTTCCTAGGAAGGGGTGTTAGCCCTAAGCAAACCCGTTAACCTCCGTGAGAGTTGGTCTACATTAGTCTGACCCCTAACCTTCGACCTGTCCAGCTAGGGTGGCCCTACCAGGAGCATACGCTCCCGCTGGCATAGCTCTCCGGGTCATAGAGGTACACAAGCCCCCACACCACGACAAGGAGTAGACCGCGTGGAAGATATATACGTACATATATATATATATATATATATATATATATATATATATATATATATATATATATATATATATATATATATATATATATCTTCTTGAAATGTTGTCAAGGCCTGTTGAATGCTTCTCTCTCTCTCTGTCTCTCTCTGTCTCTCCCCCTCTCTCCCTCTCTCTCTCTCTCTCTCTCTCTGCCTCTGTGTGTGTGTGTGTGTGTGTGTGTGTGTGTGTGTGTGTGTGTGTGTGTGTGTGTGTGTGTGCGTGCGTGCGTGTGTGTGCGCGCGCGCGACTGTGTGCATGAAGTGTTCTTCGATTCCTTTACTCCTGCTATGTATTTGATTTGTTATCAAGATGAATCCTTTTTCTGATTTTTTCTAATTCTTGATTCCGAAATGCTTTGATTGTTTACATGTACTGAGGTATTCAGTTTGCCTATTTTCATTCCAGATTTCTCCTTCTCTTTCCTGGCGCTGGAAATATGATCTTGTTCCCCCACGACACAAAGACTGTATAGGTCAATGTCAAAAAAAAAAAAAAAAAAAAAAAAAAGTCTGAAGCGTCTCTCTCTACTCGAGAGTGGCTTTCCTTGTCTGGCTCCCAGCAAGACGCCATTTTTAAGCTGCCCTGCTATATTTCTACCTGTACTGCCTTGTAAACTGCGCAGAAAACCTGTTGAAGGTCTCCCATGTAGGCCTACTTTGGAATCTACGGTGAATGCGGCGCTGAAGGAAACGACTCTGTCCTCATCTGAAGTTGAGGGCTGAGGAAAACAGAAAGTGGTGATTCTTCGTTTGACAACGAATACCGACCGCCGCCCCCCCCCCCCCCCCCCCCCCCCCCCCCCCCTAGCAACGCAAACCCAAAGCCACAGCGCTGTTTATCGACGGAAATGCCCGTAACAGATAACCAGGGATAGACGCAGAGCTGAGGTGTACAAAAAGAATCAGCAGGAAAAGACGAGTGAAGGTTTTTTTTTTTTTTTCTCCATCCAACTTTTTTTTTTTTTTTTAACCGACTCCACCAAGCAGAGTGTTCAGTGCCGGCAGAAGCGGTTAACAGCCACGCAGCTTGTGGTGACATTTTTCACTGTGACGGCCGTTCCCCTCCCCCCCCCCCCCCCCCCCCCCCCCCCCCCCCCACAGCCTGCACGAGACACGCGGCACAGTGACAATCAACAAGAAATCGGCATGGGGGCCGGAATAGCTCAGTTGGTAGAGCGCCGGTGTCGTATATAATACTGTCGCCGTGGAATTGTATCGCAGCGACAGCATTTCACGTGAAATATTGTTGCAGCGACAATATTGTTCTGGAAAAAAAAAATTGTCGCGCGACAACTTTTCACGAAAAATGTCCTATAGAATAGTGTAGCTGTCCATAAAATACTGTCGCTCGAAATTTGGCGACAGTTTTTTTTTTTTTTTTTTTGCGACAGGACACTGTGAAATATTGTAGTCAGTGAATGCTGTCGCTTGCGACACATTTTCACGTGAAATCTTACTGCTAGAGTTAGCATTTCCTGTGAGATATGGTCGCAGCGTTCATATTTCACAGCGAAGATTTTTTCTGCAAAGTGAAAAAAAACGTCGCCGCGGATAAGCATAAAAATATCACAGAAAATAATGCAGCCTGCCATGGAATAAAAAATATTGTCGAAAGTAATTTTTTTTTTTTTTATCATAAATGTTTTTGACGAAAGTCAAATTTCCGTTCGTGTGTATATGTGTGTGTGTGTGTGTGTGTGTGTGTGTGTGTGTGTGTGTGTGTGTGTGTGTGTGAACGTGTGTGTGTGTGTATGTGTGTGTGTGTGTGTGTGTGTGTGTGTGTGTGTGTGTGTGTGTGTGTGTGTGCTGTGAAATGTGATTTTTTTTTTTTATCAATATCGTTGGCCTAGGACATTCAGCACAACGAAAGTAGGGGGAAGATTAGGTAAGTTAGAACCCCTGAGAAATGCGGCCCTACCTCCTTCACTAATTTTACTTCACTCAAGGTTAATTATTTGTAAACTTACCGTAAGAGCTTCATATAGTACAGCCATCAAACGGCTATCTTTATTTCAAACAGTTCTACAAAAGAACTCATAAAATTCTTAAAGAAAAGGAAGCCCACTTTAGACGTCATTTCGGGTTAAATGGACCAGGGAGTGGTAAATATTGGGCCACGGGCCTATATTAACCGACACGCATTATTCATAAACCCAAACCAATATTGCTTGTCTGTTGGCCATGTAAGATGTGTGAGCTTGATAATCCGATGTGTGAGCTCGATAATCCGTTTAAAGGCACCTAAGGTCTCAACACATTCATAAACTAAACTTAAAGAGTAAATGATTATCCTTAATTGTCAGAACAGAAGCACAATTCGCAGAAACAGACAGTTTCAGTTGTCTTGCGTTAATTGCAGTGCTTCCAGGGCACTTAAAATCATGAATTTGCAAACGAGACAAAGTAACCCATTTTAGCCACATGTAACCAAAAGTTATCAGAGGCCATAATGCAGAGCTTCAGGCATCATTTGACTTTGTTTTACTGCAGTCCTTTAAGGCATTCAAAGCTCCAAGGAAGCCATAATTTGAAATTAATTAACATAGTGTTTGCTTGAAAGGATCATCCATTTCTTTTCTACAACTTTTATCTAGTTTAATGACATAAACAACGCAGAAAAAAAAATGCAGAACGGAACGTTCAAAATGGGGTTTCTTTCATTACGGTCGTTTTAAGGGACCTAAGGCCTAAACATAATCATGTTCAAAATGTGAAACATAACACATTTATATGAATTATCTTTTGTTTTGGATGGCTTCTTTTACAAAAAAAAAAGAAGACAAATTATATTCGAAAACAAAAAAGAAACATTCAAAGCACCATCAATATTTGGATATGTTTCTTCTAAACAAGTGGATGCCACACACACACACTGCCGACGAAGCTGGATCTTAAACCTCTGAAGTCTTGCGGTAGAAGACAACCCGAAATCTTTAAAGATGAAGTTCCTTTTGACCAAGATCAAAGACATGTGTTCGTTTTGTGATGCCGCGAAGTTAAGTAAAAAAGGTCACATAGTCCAATAAGGTCGAAACGGTTAAATAGATAATAACGCAAATTTCTCAAATATCATTGTCATAATGATTTCTCATTGTTCGTCGTACACTACTTAGGCCTATTAACAATGAGCAGTCCAAAAGCTGCAACTTGTAATAAGTATACTATAATGGCATGGAACTACTACACATCATTTTCTTTTTTTTTTTTTTTTTCTTGTTTTTTAAAACAAGATCCAAATCAGAAATTCGGAGACATTTGAGGTAGAAGGAAAAGAGTTTTAAGAGTTGGGTGTAGCATGTAATGAATTAGGATATCCATAATATAAGAGTGCAGCAGTGATTATACGATTTCGTGTCTCTCGTTGTCTTCCCATAACTATCCATGTCTTCCCATGACTATCCATACTGACATACACATAGCCCTGTCACCCTATTATGTAATATTATGGGGATAATTATGATTTGTTCCCTCGGCTTTGACCTCCTCTCTGTCTCATCCATCTCTGATCTTTCATACCTCCTTAACGGTTTGTGTCCCTCCTGTACTGTAAGGGAGTGCATGAGTGAGGAAATGTACGTGTGTGAGTTTGTGTGCGTGTGTGCCCACGCATTCGTGTGTACATGCGTGTGTGCGCGCTGCGACACGATTTTATGAGCGACAATATTATATACGACACCGGACTCGGGATCCTGGGGTTGCGGGTTCGAATTTTGGTACAGGGGGATTTTCCCCTCGGAGTTAACATTGGTTCTGACTCCATTCCCCACACAGTCCTTCGAACGAGACCATAAACCGAGGTTCCGTGTGTGAACGCACGCACAACATCTTGCACACACGTAAAATCCCATCACTCACCAACTTTCGGAAGAGAAGGCCAGTTTGGCTGTTGGTATGGATGACATGTTACACATAGCATGCACCTTCCCCCGAAAATGGAGTATGGCTGCCTTAGTGGCCGGCCAAAAATAAAAAAAAAAGAAAAAAAAAAAAAAAAAAAAAAAAAAGGCCACACACACAAAACTCCACTGCCTGTCTATACAGGCAGTGTTGTTGGCAGGAGTATCAGCCTGCGTACGCAGTAAGAAAAAGAAAGAAATATGGCACAGTGACGATCAACAAGTCGACATGGGACCGTGTGATAAACAGTCTGTGACAACCGTACGCAACGAAGCCTTCATGTCGGATATTGTGTCGGTCGAGCCTGGTGTGGATGAAGACTTTGTGAAATTGTCTGTGAACATGACAGGCCAGCAAATCCTGCTGCACCAAACAAAAACAGAAGAAGTCTTGGCAAATGAGGAAGATCGTGTGTCAGAGTGCAGAGTGATGATCTTGAAAATATTTCCCAGGTCAGTCGACCACAGAGCGCTCCTGACGACAACGTTACCATCAGCGACATACTGGCCAATCTGCAAGGAAAACGACCAGGAAATAATGAACAGCTTTCAATATACTGCCAGAGAAGGCGTGAGAATGGCTTCCAGCAACATTGAAGCTGTCAAGGACGGAAATCTTGATGATTGTGGGGATAGATGTGTTGATATTTGGACGGTCGCGTTCGTGGTCATACCGGTGTGTGCGTGTGGTGATAGTCTCTGATATCGTCTGTGGTATGGTTTCCACATCGCGATGTTGTGTTCTGACCTGTATTATCTTTATATTTATTCTCTTTTATAGTCAGTCATGTATAGCAACCCCCCCCCCCCCCCCCCCCCCCCCCCCCAACCCCATCGAGTCCCCCCCTTGAGAATGGGCCTTGCAAGCCTTCCTCAATAAATCATTCATTCATTCCTTCTCTCTCTCTCTCTCTCTCTCTCTCTCTCTCTCTCTCTCTCTCTCTCTCTCTCTCCCCACCCCCTCCCTCCCCTCTCTCATTTCACTGCAGACTCCATGAAAACCTTGCTCAGAGATATTCCACCTAAAGTGAACTTTGAATTTCCGGAAGAGATTAACATTTTCTCATGTGATCTGAGATTTTACGGTGGAAAGATTTTTTTATTTTTTTTTTATTTTTTTTATTTTTACAAAATTTCGGGTGTGTTTTTTAGAAGGTGTGTTTCGAAGGGTTGTGCGAATGAATGACTTGCGGGTTGACTTGAATGTTGTGACAGCCCTGATATGGCCCTTTGCGGTCGGCTGGGCTATAAGCAACACTGCCTTGCCTTGCCTCTCTGTCTGTCTGTCTGTGTCTCTCTGTCTGTCTGTCTGTCTTCTCTCTCTTTCTCTGTGTGAACATTGTTAACGAGCTACAGGCTTATACACACAAAAACATTCGTCTTTGTCTCTCTATGTCTCTATTTCTCTCTCACACACCCTCCCTCCCTCCCTCCAGCCCCCCACTCCTCTCTCTCCGTCTCTGTCTCTCACTGTTCCTTCTTCCACCCCTTCCTCCTCCCCCCCCCCCCCCCCCCCCCCCCCCCCCCCCTCTCTCTCTCTGTGAAAGAATGCTTAGTTCGTTGTAGACCTGTTACCAAAAATGGTCTTTCTGAACCTTTCCACATCAGTGCATGATTTCGTTTAGCTAATACACCGACGGAGTAGGAGTGTCGATTCGGTTCACGTGTTTCACGATCAGGCCTAGGTCTCACGGCTTCAGCACACGATTCGTTGTTTTTTTCATGACCAAGGTAACAAGGACACCCCCTTCTTTGTCATCATGCGTTACTCAAGCTTCGTGATGTATCAGTCAGCTGCACTCACTTTGAGACCGAGATCTTGAAACAGACACCGGAGTCTAGTCTACGAGTCGTTCCGCGCAAGCAAGAAGAATAATCAATGACCTCAGAGCCAATCACCGAGTTGGACACATGCCGGCTTCGTTATCTCATTACCATCCTGTTGGATGAAAACAACAAGAGCAACAAAGTCAACCATGTTCCGTCAATCAACCCACCTCCCACCACCCACCACCCCCCCCGACTCCCTAACCAACGCCCAATGCTGATCACGTTTGGAACTCGATCAGGTATCGACACCCCCTTTTTTTTTTTTCACTTTTTTTCGACTGGTTTCATACAGCTGCCAAACACGCCCGCCAGAACGTCACGTACAGGAAAATCATGGAAGAAGAAGAAGAAGAAGAAGAAGAGCGATCCGGGTGTATGTCGTCGGTCTTTCAGTTCATTGACTTGGATCTTGTTGGCTGGCAGGTGTGGGGGGTCTCTCCGTGGCGCCAGGGCATGGCAGAAAATGGGTTTGCCTGCGACCCTGAGAGGAAACATGAACTCCCCGAGTCTCGCTCCGCCGTCGTCACACCATTTGCTCGGTTCCGTTTCATGCAGTGCTTGTAATTTGATGGCCGCAAGACCTGACGGCCGACGGTAGGGCATTTTTTTTTTTTCTGTGACGGTACGTGCTGAAAAGATCGTGCTCGCAAGCGCGCGAGCGTGTGTGACTGTGTGTGTGTGTGTGTGTGTGTGTGTGTGTGTGTGTGTGTGTGTGTGTGTGTGTGCGTGTGTGTGTGCCCGCGCACGCATTGTTGTGGAGCACGAAGATTTTCGTGTTGTGAGCTTCCTAAGAAAATGTAAATAAATCATGCACGCCGCCCACTCCTCAAGGTGAAAGAGTATGTGACGGTATTATTTGGCTTCACTGGGTTGACCGGGTTACGTGGGAGCGCAAAATAACTCAAACATGTATCATGTAAATAATGTAAACACAGTCGGGAATTTTTTTTTTAGGGGGGGGGGGGGGGGGGGGGGGGGGGGGGACACACACACAAATAATTGAAACACAGATGAGGTATTGAATCAAATCATATCATTCTACGTACCGAGTTTTGTACGTACACATGCAGAGTGAACAAACCGCAACCAAACCTCTCTATTTTGGAAGCAACCACCCTTGAGATATAACATAGAAACGCATATCAGCTGTGAATATGAAACACACACATGGTTCTTTATAATGGTTATGTTCTGCCACTTGTTCAACAAATATACTAATTTTCAAAAAATCAACATGAATGTACATATTATCTAGCTAATTCATCTTCTTCCTAATCTGATTATCATTTGTTTACCTAATACACACACACACACACACACACACACACACACACACACACACACACACACACACACACACACATTGTTATATATTATATCTATATATATCGTATGACAAATGTACTGGATGGTATTTTCATATGTATCTATGTACGCATGAAGATTTTATGTCATTACATACGAATGCGGGCATGTATGTGCGCATAGGATATTCGTTTATATTTGTATGTATCTATGTTTATGCTTGCGTACACAAGAATAGACACATACATGTGTGAATGCATATATTCGCTTGATATTTCCTTACACTACTGAATTGCATAGTCATATGGCACTATGTTTGTCTTTTATATTAAAAAAAAAAACCCGAAGGCAATTTGACTGAAATCAGTGTATTATTTACGATGGAACATTCACAATGAACAAGCTCTGAACTTAATCAGATTTCGGTCTTTGGATTGTGTAAGAATTGACATACTTTTCAAAGCGAGAAAACTGCTCATGAATAAAGGCAGCAGTCAATGTTTATCTTGCAGTCAGTTAGAATATAAACAATCTGCCAAAGGGTGTACGATTCAAAGGTTCAAAACTCTACGATGTTACAGGTCAGCTGTATGTATGTAATGAAAGTTTGGAGTATTAGAACGTTGACAGTTTGAAAAAAAAAAGTGTTCAGTATCTTTTGTTATGTTCAGTACCACTTCAGAATTTATGGAGAAAAAGGATTTCATCCTATTTTAGTTGTAGTTAAAGCAAGAATGATCACTGTTGGTACCAATACAAGAAACAGAGAAGAAACTATTGTTATAAATGTACAGAACATGACTTACGCGAGCAAGGTATTTTCTTTGTTTCACTTCATCCTGGCTTAGTGGGTAAACTCATCTTAACACAGCATGGGATTCCATTCAGTGACAAACAAAACAAACAAAAAAAAAAAAAAACAAAAAACAGGTCGTTTTTCATAAACAGGAAATAGCAGAAGTTTACAGTCCTAGTTGATGGGATTCTCTTGAGGAAACAGTAGTTAACACAGAAAGATAAAAAAAAAATGAATCAAGAAAAAATAAAAACAAACAAAAGCATTAATGACTAACTAGATAGATGTTGATATTTTTGTCCCCCCCCCCCCCCCCCCAATTTCAAATGCACCGATCAAAAATTACCAGTCGAAATGAGGAAGGAAACATCTCGTCATATTATAGTAATTATACATTTGACCTAATCCGAAATGGGTACGTCTGGAGGTGAGTTTAAGTTTGAAACGTAATGCGGAAATTCATTCATTTATTTATCTATCTATTTTTAAAGAAAATGCTTTGCAAGGAAGCTTGAAACTAAGATTTTTTTTTTTTTTTAACAAAAGAGGGAGAACGGAGCATGTTAATGAAAATAAGGCAGCTGGTGCAAATGTCATTATAGCCACACACTGCACTGGTTCACATCCAGGTACAAACACAGCACGCTCACCCCATGCTCACACCTGCACTCCATTCCTCCTCCAGGAGCCAAGTGTGCTTTCCTTTTTTTTTTCAAACACTTACTCCAAGCGATAGGGGTAAATAAAGATTATATGAAAAAAGATTAGGCAACAACAAGAAACAGCCATCAACATTTTATCTCTTTTTTTTTTTTTCCAATTTTGCAATGATTATCTTTCACACACGGTTCTCTAGAGTTCAATTTCATTCCACGCCCCTGCAGTGTTTTCTTTATTTCCTTTTTCTCTTTGTGCTGGTCTCTCTTCTTTGGTCGATCTTTTCTTGAGCCGTCAATGAAAGGTTCTGCACACTTTCCTCCCTTTAAAGCGATCC
>JADBJO010001924.1:257500-275000 GCA_016801955.1 Conus betulinus | reverse complement strand
TCTGGTACAGACACGAGTCTTGACCCGATCTGGTGATTTGGTGTGTGTGTGTGTGTGTGTGTGTGTGTGTGTGTGTGTGTGTGTGTGTGTGTGTGTGTGTATGCGTGCGTGTATGCGCGCGCGCGCGCGCGCGCGTGTGTATGTATAGTGGAGGTGGGGACTTAATGGTTTTCTTCCTGACAAGAACACGCCTGTGGTGCCAGATACGAACTACACAAGCTGACCACTCTATCCTGAGGATGTCCACACACAGCAGGACAACCACTGCCACGTATTCTCAGTCTGGAACTGCCATCCTGCAGAACCGTACCGTAAAGTGCTGTTCACACCCAAGCGAGCACAAGAATAAGACTTTTTTTAATCCTTCAATCAGTATGTAGATCCATCCATTAAGTGACATGTACAGACATCAAAACAGGCCGAAACGTCCACCTTCCGTGTCTTACCACGCCGGAATGTCTGGGGACAAAGCGTACGCCACTTCATGCTTGACACCGAGTTTAAAGACTTGAACGATTTTTTTCCCCCGTTTGATTGCGGCCCAGCTTGAGCTTCACTTTTCAGACTGCACTCTCTCAAAACAAGTCATCGGAGACGACGAAAAGCCACCGCCGTGTTTCGTCTTCATTGAAGAACGCACGATCTTTCGCCTTGGTTCTAAACGGAGGATCCCCTTCGCTGTTCGAACGTCTCACCTGAAAAGCTGAACATGTTCCAACTCCACAAAACTGGGTGACAATAGAATGAAAACGATTTGACTGTTGATCTTCTGTTTAACCAATACAAACTATCTTGGAGCATGTTCAGAAGATTTATAATAGAAGAGAGAGAGAGAGAGAGAGAGAGAGAGAGAGAGAGAGAGAGAGAGAAATCGTTAATGTATCGAAGACGGTCTATGACCGAAACGTTGACGATTTCTATTTTTTTTTTTGGTGCCTGTTGTAAATCTTCTGAACATCCTCAAAGATAGTTTGTATGAGTGACAGTTTGCTTTTTGTTCTCGTCCACATATGTGGCAACATTTGGCCGGTGTTTGATACCGAGTAAAAGCTTGGGCCGTAATCAGGAGATTTTGCCTGGTGTGAAGAGGCCTTTACTGAAGAGACTTTGTCTGGCGTGAAGAGGCCTTTACTGAACAGACTTTGTCTGGCGTGAATAGGCCTTTACTGAAGAGACTTTGTCTGGTGTGAAGAGGCCTTTACTGAAGAGACTTTGCCTGGTGTGAAGAGGAGAGAGAGCGATTACTGAAGAAAATCGTTAGAACTTTACTGAAGAGACTTTGTCTGGTGTGAAGAGGCCTTTTCTTGAAGACACTTTGTCTGGTGTGAAGAGGCCTTTATTGAAGAGACTTTGTCTGGTGTGAAGACGCCTTTATTGAAGACACTTTGTCTGGTGTGAAGAGGCCTTTACTGAAGAGACTTTGTCTGGTGTGAAGAGGCCTTTACAGAAGAGACTTTGCCTGGTGTGAAGAGGCCTTTACTGAAAGGCGTGTTGGCTGTATCAGGGGCAGGGCAATCTCATCTCGATACCGCACGTCCGCCTTTCAACATGGTTTTGATGATGTCAAAAACAGACCTGCCTCGACGACAGTAGCCGCCGTAGACTATGACGGATCTCCTTTCGGAAAGGTTATATAACTACATTGACTCATCATTATGTCTTCTTCGAAAGACCTGCAGAACACTGCTTTATAAGTTCCCGTTTCTGTATTCCTACACATCAAACACATACCATGATAAAATTTCACCCATTTCTTCTTTAACATGACAAAATACCAATGACGTCAACCCTGATGCCGCACGTCATCAGTAAAATGACGTGAATAGCTAAGCCTTGTAAAACTGGCCCCGACAAAAAAGAAAATTAAAATCTTACTCTTTACGAGGACAAAATTAGGCATGATCCTGTGAAAATGCTAACGGCTGTCAGTCAGCGCCCTTGTGTGGTTTGCTGCAGACAGATGGAGCGTTTCAATGCCAAGGAACACTGACCCAAAAGATTCCTACAAGCCCGGGCGACATTTAACAATTGCGGAACGAACGAACAAACTATGCTTCGGCGAAAGGCTAGTAGAAGAAGACCGACGCGACGTATCCTTGTCCAAAACATAAGCGACACAACTGTCAATTGAAACAGCAGAACGGACCTTGCGATACGAAAACAAGCATCTTGCGCGCATCATTAGTCGGTCCATCACCTCCACTGTTATGCAGAGCGATTTTTTTCGATGAAACATTCCATGCTGTAGACAAAACGTTTGTTTGTTGGTCGGTTTGCTTTTTCATTTGGCTGCCAAAACGGTATGGCAGTTTTTTCCCCCTCTGTAGTTTACCAGTTGCCATCTCCTTAGGCAGCCACCCAACCAGCCTACCAACCAGCCAACTAACCAAAGAGCCAGTCATTCTACTAATCAAACAACGACTCACGTGGATAGCCATTTTTCCAGTTCGCCTTGTCGCTTTTGGATGAACTCCGGATCGAAAACGTTCCAGAATCGCTTGGCGCAGAGTGGAGGTGGGCACCTGTTTGCCAGATCACACACACACACACACACACACACACACACACACACACACACACACACACACACACACAAACACGCGCGCAGGCACGCACGCACGCACGCACGCACGCACAGAAGCAAATAGACACAAGTCCACTTACTCAGCGTAATGATGATGATGATGATGATAATAGTGATGGTGGTGATGGTCTGATCACGATTGTGCTGGACATAGTTATTATCAATATAGAAAAAAAAAATCGCAAGCTTTTGTCTTTCTTTCAATCGTTTAGAGAGAGAGAGAGAGAGAGAGAGAGAGAGAGAGAGAGAGAGAGAGAGAGAGAGAGAGAGAACAAAATGATACAAACAAGTGAGTTTCAATAGATAGATCGATCAGTTCATCCTGGGCATAGCCCGGCTGATTGCAAAGGACCATGTCAGGGTTGTAGAAAAGAAAGAAAGATAGATAGACAGACAGACAGACAGACAGACAGACAGACAGATAGATAGATAGTCAGTCAGACAGACAGGTAGATACACAGACAGACAGACAGGTAGACAGATAGCTAGCTAGCTAGCTTCATATATCGACAGATAGATCGATAGACTGATGGATCGATAGATAGACCGACTGAGAGCTATGTATGGACAGAAAATGGACCTGTTTGGTTTGCATTGTGTGTAAAAAGTAAAGCGTCACATTTGTGCCTTCTTTTTTTGTGTATTTGTTTGTATTTCAGATTTAGAATTATTGAGCATCAGCATGGGTGAGAAAAGAGATGCATATTAAAAAGCTAGGCTGACAACAACGAAAACCTTCAATTTGAAAAAACTATCGGTTAAGAGCCCTGTTGTCGTTTTACTTGATTGAAAGTGTTCTTAAATTCAGCACCATTTATTGTGACGCCAGCAGATGCCGTTCTCTCTCTCTCTCTATCTCTCTCTCTCTCGATAGGTAGACAGACAGACACGCAACATACATACATACAGAGAGAGAGAGAGAGAGAGAGAGAGAGAGAGAGAGAGAGAGAGAGAGACAGACAGACAGACACAGACAGACAGACGGACGGACGGACGGACGGACGGACGGACGGACAGACCGACAGATAGACAAACAGACAGACAGACAGACGGAGAGACAGTTTGTGTCAGTTATTCAATTTATTTGACTGCCGATCAACCAATTCACCGACCATACGGTCAAACAGGCCATGTTACCTTGAACGATCCATCTTGACCAGCTGTTTTTGAAGCCACACGAACTCGGTGAATCGACGTCGTATTGCGGTCTTCCTCAACCGAAAACATGGAGACAGAGTCTGTGAAAAAGATAAATGGATAGATAGATACATAAAAAGATAGATAGATAAATAGATAGACAGATAGACAGACAGACACACATACACAAATGCACGCGCATACATACACACACACACACACACACACATACACACACACACACACACACACACGCACGCACACACACACACACACACACACACACACACACACACACACACACACACACACACGCACGCACGCACGCACGCACGCACGCACGCGCGCGCGCGCGCGCGCGCGCGCGCGCGCACACACGAGCAGATCAACATGTAAAAAGACTGAGACATAGATGGGCAGGAGGACAGACAGACGAACTCTGTATATGGATAAATCTAACACATAAGTGCCAAAAGTTAACTCAAGTTTACAAAGAAAATGATTTTTGCCAGCAACACGTAGAAGTTGCTGCGCACCCCAGCTTGCAATTCCCTGTGATCTTCGGTGCCAAACTTAGGTCACAGTTGGACTCTCAAAGAGCTCACCATCTCCAGATCAGAGTAACTGGCGTTCATTCATTAATCACTCTACTGTGTGGCTGCACACCAAAACTTAATGCGCCAAGGCCTTGCTTAAGGAGCCGAGTATTTATAGGCTGGCCCTGTTAGATTGTTAAGAGAATTTTCATTGTGTCTGAAGGCTGATTCTCTTCATTTTCTTTCATGTGGCCATCAAGGTACAAGCCGGGTAGTTCCAAGCAGACAGACTGAAATCAAAGGAATGGGGAAAGGTCGTGTATTTGAAGATGGTGGTTTCATCGGTGGAAATCCCCCCCCCCCCCCCCCCCCCCCCCCCCCCTCCAAACAAGCGAAACAATTGGTGGGGATTTTTTAAAAATTCTTTTTGATATCAATTATCAGTTTTATCATGAAATGCTGCTTAAACTCATGGTAGGCCTCAAAAAGCGTATATTTGGATTCTGTAGTGTTTTAGTGCCAAATCCTAATTGTGGCGTATGGCCCGTGCTTCCTCGAACGATTCTGCCCGATAAAGACCGGGCCAGACAGGACCGGTTTACGCGGCGCTGTGCACATAAGGTGCACACAAGAAACCAGCTGGTGCTCGCTCAGCCTGTTCCTCGCACGCGCTTTGTGTGTAGACGTGTCTTTCGGCGTGTAACACGTGTACGCCGTTTGTTAAGGCAACGGGGACTGGTGTGGTCCTTGGTGAGTCTTCACAGCAGGAAAAAAAAAAGATGGTGGTGCGACACGGTTTTCCTGAAAAATTACACGAACAAGCAAATCTCTATAACCTGCCTATACCTAGCGCCCGAGGTATTGGACACTAAATTTGCCTACACTGACGAAAGAGAAGTGGGAGAAGCCAGCTAGCAGAATTATCATGCACCTATGAGACGGGAAGGGTCTTGGCACGTCCTGCCATGGCTTTTAAAGGTTGTTCGCACATGGCACTTGTCATTAAATCACGTCTTGCAAAACCCTGGGAAATGCGCGAGTCCATATTACATGCCTACCACCCAAGTTAGTTGACGAGAGTTCAATTACCTTAAAAACAAACAAACAAACAAACAAAAAAAACGGCCTTCGTTCGTTCAGCTTCATTATTACCAGTGCAGAGCTAGGATTATATGCCGGTCAATACAAATGAACAATTATATGAATTAGTAGTTAAATAGATAAAAGAAATCAACGAAACTTGGTTCTCTCACTCTTTGAAAAATGAAAGCGAACAATGGGATTTTTTTTTTTTGTCTCTCATATTTCACAGTGTGGAACCCTGAAAGAACCCAGCGTGGCCAACCGAGTTTGGACGAAACTGAAACCTAATCAAGCTACCGTGAGAAATGCACACACACACACACACACACACACACACACACACACACACATACACACGCGCGCTTGCTTTCTAATTTTCAGTTTGCTGGTCTGCTGATTCTGTAGTAAATCATGTTACAAATGTTTGCACAAGTATGCACAGTTCATTTTCGTAATAAATGCGTATGGGAATATGCGTGTTTCTTTTTTTCTCTTTCTTTCTTTGTCCGTCTGTTTGGTTTACGAGACATTTGTTGAGTGTAATTGGACGTTCATCCTCCATGCACTGAACAGGACGAGATTAAGGATTCATCACAGTGTACATTCGAAAGACGGCAGTAAGTATGAAGGCTACTACAAAATGGTAGGTGCGCCTTCATTTCTGGACTGGCGCACAATATCCACTCGCTCCTTCCACCAATCTCTCATCCACACATTCATTTTCCGACCATACGCTCACGTACACAACTGTCCACTCATTCACTCATCACTTTTGAAAGCCGCGCACTCACACTCCTTCACTCACTCATCTGGCCATTCACACACTTGCCTGCTCACTCAACCAGTCATCCCGCCCGCGCACTCGTCTAGTCACCCACTCACTCACTCACTCACATCATCTCATCCACTCACACATCTGCTCCCTCCCTCCCTTCTCGACACATTAAACTCGCTCACTCTCTACCCACTCACACTCATTATCACCCCCCCCCCCCCCCCCCCCCTACTCACCCTTCCACCCATCGAGTCGGACACCCACAACCCACTCACCTACTCTGCCGCCCACCTACCCATCTGCCTCTTCGCTCACCCACAGACACTGCCTCACACACCCACCTGTCCACCCATCCACCCACCCACACAGCGACTCATTAATCCTTTGATGTACACCGCGAAAGTCATTACCCTTTGGTCTCCGTTTACCAATCAGATGTTTTTATTTTGTGATACGAAGGGACAAACACAATGGCTGAATACGATTTAGAAAGATTTCCTCTTCGGCCTCTAACTCTTGATCATAACGTCTGTCACGTTTGTATTGAAGACAAAGTGAATTTCAAACGGAAAGAAACTGAAATAGACCGTTTCAACTCCGTCTTAGCGCCCCCCCCCCCCCCCCTTTCCCCCCATTCATTGTCTCTTTTATTAAGGAACATCACTGTTTATGCCGGATTACGTGATTTGTCCAATTCTGTCAACTTTTTTTTTTCTGATTGGTCGAATGGAAATCTCGGTGTTCATGTGCTGCCTTACCTGGAAAACGATGCAGTAGAAGTGTAGGTGCCGATCAGCGATAGCACTGTTTTGGGGCCTGCACCGTCAGTGTGTATTCCAAGGCCTGGAGACACAGAGGTAAGCGCAGCACACACACACACACACACATGCACGCACGCACGCACATACACACACACACACACACACTGGCGCACACACACAGGTGCGCGCGCGCGCACACACACACACACACACACACAGACACACACACAGACAGACAGACAGACAGACAGACAGACAGACACACACACACACACACACACACACACACACACACACACACACACACACTGACAGTTATCTCCGAACTCCTAATAATCAATTGCAAAGTGAGGCGACTGTAGGCAGAGATCTAAACAATTTAAACAAACAAAAACAAAACAAAAATAAAACAAACAACAACACACACACACACACACACACACACACACACACACACACACACACACACACACACACATATTACAATGACTTCCCTCCAACAATGTGAACAACGAATCACAAGATTCCCTGTGCTTCTGAATGTATGAATGTGTGGTTTCATTTGTCCACGCTGTTCGGTGGAGTCACAAATTCATCTTTCTTTATAAGATTTCTTCACAATCGTTACATTTCTCAACGACAAATCTTTCGTTTTTCAAACATGGTTGGTTCTTCAAGGATAGAAAGAAGATGAAAGAGAGAAACAAAAGACAAGAAAGGGCGGAGGGGAAGAGCAGACGACAGGAAATAAAAAGCAAAACAAGCTCTTCACGAAAGTCACAGTAACAATTCTAAAAATTCAGAGAGAGAGAGAGAGAGAGAGAGAGAGAGAGAGAGAGAGAGAGAGAGAGAGAGAGAGAGAGAGAGAGAGAGAGAGAGTGAGTACGATGATGATGACGATGATTTTTAATCGCAGAGGTAACCGATTAAACTAACATGCTTTAGAGAGAGAGAGAGAGAGAGAGAGAGAGAGAGAGAGAGAGAGAGAGAGAGAGAGAGAGAGAGAGAGAGAGAGAGAGAGAGAGAGGGAGAGTTACGATGATGATGATGATGATGATGATGATGATGATTTTATTTGCAGAGGTAACCGATTACAAGAACGTGCTTGAGAGAGAGAGAGAGAGAGAGAGAGAGAGAGAGAGAGAGAGAGAGAACGGAAACGGAAAGTGTATTCATGTATAGGCCATTGCCCCTCATGAAGGGATACGTAACTTCTACATACAAATGCATAATTAACAACATATTTGGTATCTAATCAAGAAACCAGAACAGAACGCAACTTGAATGCTTTGTAAAGATAAATGGACAGTTGTTTCACAGTTTGTTTATGCTCTGTTGCCATAAGCAACGCAAGTCTAAATTTATTTGGATGTGCATAACATTTACAAGGTATATACTGTGTTCTTAAGTCACGCTAACAGGACAACATAAGACAAAATGAATATCATCTTCTTTTTTTCATTTTGTGCAAAGCGGACATTTTAAGTCAGCATTACTTTGTATTTTGTAACGAAAACGATGTTGCGCTATTTCAGAAATGCCAAATCGAAACCTCGTCAATGCATACCTTAAATGCCTAACTAAATTCATCAGTAAATAATTTTTTACCTAAGGCTCCTTGCAAAACGTTTCTGTAAACATAAAACCTTTCACTAACACTAATATGAGAGTCCCACTCTTGCCATCTACATAAAATTAACCGTACTCTGAAAACTTGCAGAAATCTGTCTATCCCCTCAACACCTTGGTTAAGCCTACATATCCCAACCAAACATATATAGTTTACAACGAACATTTGTAACCCAATTTTTCTTTCCACATATATCTAAATCATACAAATAACATTTTGTAAGCTTTATGGGGTAGCCTAGATTCCTCCATCTTGTCAATTTTAACCAAAACTTTACACATTTACAGCTGAATTATATATATATATATATTATATATATATATATATATATATATATATATATATATATATATATATATATATATATATACATGGTATCTGTCTGTCTCTCCATAAACAAATCATTAGGAGTTCGCATCTCTACGCCTAAAAATCTTTTGAGAACAAATAAGTGAACCTTAAGAATAAGTCTCTCCATAAACAAATCATTAGGAGTTCGCATATCTACGCCTAAAAATCTTTTGAGAACAAATAAGTGAACCTTTTCACATTCAGATGCCGCATTATGAAGTCCCCATAGCTCTGCACCGTACTGAACAAACGGCTGAATTTGTGAATCGAAAATCTTCAAAAGGACAGTCAACGAGTATTTTTTTAAACTTATATAACTTTTGTGAAATGCACAGTAAAGCATTTTTAGCTCTACTACTTAAATTACGACATGCTATAACAAAACTCAATCTTGCTGAAAAACAAATTCCTAGGTATTTGTATACCTTAACAACAGGCATCACAGCTCCTGCATATATCCATCTTTCTCTAGCTCCTAAATACCCCCCCCCCCCCCCCAATCCCTTTTCTGAACACAATAATATTACTTTTTTCCTATTTACTTTTAGCTGGAGAGTGAAGCTGCTTATACAGATTATTCAACTGTGTTTGAAGACCGATAACAAGTTTCAGACAGCAACGCAACATCATCAGCCAAAAGCAATATAAACAGTTCAAAACAGTCTGACGAAAAAAATATCCGCGTGTTTCCCTTCCCTTATAACTTCTAATGCTAATTCGTTTATAAACAAGGAAAACAAAACGGGACTGCATACATCCCCTTGTTTCACACTCCACGTGTGCAGTTAATGTAATCTGTAAGCATAGAACCACATCTAATTCTGGTTTTAACATAAGTATACATGTTATGAATACAGCGAAACATTTTGCCTTTTATGCCATTTCTCAAGAGTATAGGCCACAATAGATGTCTGTCAGTGGAATCAAAAGCTTCCTCAAAAATCGATGAAGGCTACATACAATTTGCAGTTTAAACAAATTGCTCGTGAACCAATGACAATAACATAAACATGATCAACAGTAGAATAGCCCCCTTTGAATCCTGCCTGGTATTCACCTGTCAAGTTTATATTCTGTAACCCATTCTTGAAGTCTGCTATTTATGATTGTACTATAGATTTTACTGCTCGTATCACATAGATATATACCCCTATAATTACCTGGATCATCTGCGTCTCCCTTTTTAAACAAAGGAATTACAATAGACTTTGTCCAGTTATCTGGGAAAATACCTTTATCTAACAACACATTAAACAATTCTACGAAAAAAATCAATAACTCGATCCCCACCATGTTTCAACATTTCTCCTACAATTTCATCTGAGCCTGCAGATTTACCATTCTTTAGCTTTCTAACAGCAAGTACACACTTCTTCTTTTGATATCGGACGGTTCATCGCGCTAAAGTCTCTTCAACATTATATAATTTGTTTCAAAGTGATCATTAGCTTCGTTGTTACACTCTCTAGTTACTTTCACTTCAAGTAAACCTTTCAAATGGTAAAACCAATCATCAACTGTTAAATTGTTATTTACTTGTACATTTTATGTACATTCTCCCAAAATTCTTTTGATATTTGACTGAAGAAACAAGCCTTTCCAATATTTAATCATTACACTGTTTTTCCTTTCTGTCTGTTAGATGTTTTATGCTCTCGTCTTGCTATGCAATATGCATCACTGTCAGCTTTCTCTTTTGATTTTCTAAAAATGTTAAGCAGTTGTCTTGCTTTCTTCTTGCTTGACTTACATTCTCCATCAAAACCAATCACCACTTTTAGGATATTTTGTCAAGTTGATTTTCTTTTTCATACATGGCCTTGTTTTTTGATGCACACATTAAAGACACTCAGAGCACCGTTGTAATCAAAATAAATCAGACTAATGGCCCATCGAGTTCAGATAATGTTTCGTCAGAGAACATTTTCTGACAATATGTAGTTCCTAAATCATTATCCCACACAAACTTTTCAATAAACTGATCATTGGGTAATGGTATGCCCCCCCTTGTAACATTTCTTTTAAATCTAAATTTTAAATGCAGTTCAACTGGCAAATGATCGGACTCTATTCTCTCCGACACCAACAATTTACACGACGAGACGATAATAGCAAACAGTCTCTTAGACAGCAGAAAGTAGTCATTGACACAGTTTCCTGACTCAGATATGTAAGTATAATTTCCATCTATATCCCCATTGCACAGACTTAAAGCTATGCACATATTCAACAATTTTTTTCCCATATTTATGAAGTACATTGTCAGCCGAATTCCTTATGATGCTAGCCAGATCAGAATGATCATGAAGAAAGTTACAACTTACATCATTGAAGTCTATAATATCAGGAAAAATGTTAGAAGTTCTACTGTTAAGATCGCCCGATAGAATCCAAAACACATCATGTAACTCCAACATGCAATCAAAAAGACATTGTTCAAGTTCATCAACACAATTGTCAACGTCAAAATGATTATAGTAAGGTGATCCTTCAGGTGGGATATAAGTATATACATATACAATGTTCTCTTCAAGGTCAAACACACTCATCGATCAGAAACAGAAGAACGTTGGGATGGTCTGTCTTAATTTCCAAAATATAAGAAATAAACTCATTTTTAATAGGCAGACAAGTCCACCTGATCTTCTTCCTTGGTTTGTGAACTTAATAGCTGGTTTATATATATATATATATATATATATATATATATATATATAGAGAGAGAGAGAGAGAGAGAGAGAGAGAGAGAGATACCACTAAAATGCCTAATAAAATTTCTAAAATGCTCGACCCCTTGGGGAGAGCAAACATCTGTTAAAAATATTTTTAACAGAACGAATATATATATATATATATATATATATATATATATATATATATATATATATATATATATATAAAAACACAACAACAACAAAAAAACAACAACAGTGTAACCCAGGAAAGTGAGGTGTTGGGGACATTCTACAAACGTCTCAACAAGACATATGAAGTCAAATTAAAAAAAAAAAGACATGAATTCCTTACTACTTAGTTTGGGTAAAAGTCCATTAACATTCCAATGCAGAAATGAAGAACATGACTCGAATTCAATGGATTCGCCATAATCACACATGCTTTCATACATACTGCTGCTTATGTTTGTATACCCATTCATGGTTCTTTCCCCTTTGAGTACAAGAAGTTACATCACACAATAACGAACCCCGACTTTGTCATCATTTGATTCCTTTTGAGATGACCCCCCACCAAAACTGTCACTAACAGTGTCACAGCCATTCAGTCCACATTATGATGAAGTGTGGCAGATACCTTCACACGCATTCTGTACGTTATGTACAAAATCCTTTTCGTTCACTTCCGCGTACAGCAGAATATTACTACAGCCAGAATTTTCATTAGTAAGAACATTGAACTTGTCATTACCACGATCATTCAAAATAATCCCTTCCTGATTATTTACATGTGTCCCCCGTCCCTGACCCCCTTACACACTCTGTCTTTTCAATGCCAACAAGTTCACTTCTCACTGCACACACATATCCTCTCCTGCTCCGAACCACCCGTCGCCCCGCACAACTATCACGTGCGTGCCTAAAAAAAATGTTACCTGTGTAACCGGTGTTGAACTGGGCTGGCCACCCCCCTATATTCGCTGATCCTAAGAGTTTTTCCCTCACCAAGGTAATACTTCCTACCATCGATCAGGAGATGGTCGTACACCAGGATGGCTCGTTTCCCTTCTTCCCTGGCCTTCTTCAAATGAGGAGACAGTCCTTTTCTTATCTCCCCTTACACCCAGGGAGAAGTCTTCCCCCACAAACACATTAGTCCCCTTTAGTTTATTCCTGGCCTTAAGAACTTTCTCCTTATCCTTGAAGAAGGTGCAGCATGCGATGACAGGTGCGTTCGGCTTGCTGCTCAGGCGGTGCACCCTGTCAAAGTGGACATCAGCAGCCAGTTCCGGCTGGTCCGTCATCAGCTCTCGGACCGAAGCCTCACACTCCTGCGTCTCGTTCTGCCTGCCTGCGGTGAAGACCACGAAAGATCAAATTGTTCCTCTTGGAACGCCCTTCTAGCTCGTCTGTCTTCCTATCAGCATCCTGGATCCTCCTCTTTAGATCATCATTTTCACAGCGCAGGTCATTCACTTCTTGTCTCAACGTGTGAACCTCCTCCTGTAATCCCTCCAAACCATCACGGATACCTTTGATGTCATCTTTTATATTATCAAATTTAGTGTTCATCGTCTGAAGCATTGCCATCAAATCGAGGTTGGAAGGGACATCGGAAGCTAGAGAGAACGATGTCTCACGTGATGACGAACTTGCTGTCTCTTCTCAGAGCTGACTCCGCGGCTATCATGGGTCAGCGAGGTTTGACGACTGCTGTCCTTGCGTGGTGGACCGGGGTTTAGTTCCACATCTCCACATTGCCGTAATAAACTGCCCCAAAACAGAAGCGTGAGGAGGCTGCCTGCCATAATACCGTCTATCCTCGTCCTAAGTTTCAATGTCTTCACGTACAGGGCGGCACTTTTTCTGGCTCTCATCAAGATGAAGGAGAGAAATACTGGTAGCAAACAGCCACACCGCACACGGAAATCCAACTGTGATGAAGCATGGTATATTACCGAGGTAACTCCAAGACATATAGTCGAAAACACTGCCCAGAGCTAGCGTAATTAGCACTCTTAAACAGAGCCAATTAACATGCGTCCACTGCATGCATCTGACTACCGCTCAACACACCCCGAGAGAGAGAGAGAGAGAGAGAGAGAGAGAGAGAGAGAGAGAGAGAGACAGAGACAGACAGACAGACAGACAGACAGGACAGACGGAGACAGACGGACAGAGACAGGCGGACAGACAGACAGACAGACAAATGTCCACGGCTCATTTCCATGCCACATAACCTACCCGTGAAATTTCCACCAAGTCCCGTTCGCTCTCAGCACCGCCTTCTGTGAACTTGTCCAACTGAACGCAGCGCCCGGGTCGCTTCGTCAGCAAGGGCGACCATCCTGACAAGGTTGTACCAAGTGTTTTTTGTTGCGAAGCAGTTCTTTCCCTTCGTGCACCTCGCTCGCTTCTTCTTGCGTAGCGATGACCCGATGAAAACAGATTTAGGTCAGACAATGTTACTCCAACACAACGTCTCTCTCTGTCTGTCTCTGTTTCTGTCTGTCTATCTCTTTCTCCCCACACAGACAGACAGACAGACAGACAGACACACAGAGTTTCAGTTTCAGTTTCATCAAGGAGGCGTCACTGCTTGCGGACTAGTCCATATACGCTACACTACATCCGCTAAGTTTTAAGACCACATTACACATGATTTGAAGCTGATGGATACAGAGAGAGAGAGAGAGAGAGAGAGAGAGAGAGAGAGAGAGAGAGAGAGAGAGAGAGAGAGAGAGATTGAAAAAACGGGCAGAGAGACAGACAGACAGACAGAGAGACAGAGACAGAGATAGAGAGGTATCGATAATCAGAAAGATAGATAACGTAAGCGAATAAACAAATACCTGATTACATCCTAACTTTTCGAGGTTATTAAAAAGATCTTAACGACTACCGGATTTAAACAGGCAGGAATAACACTTACTCGGAGCTTTGGACAGACCTCCGTCCGTCTTCTTCAGTGTCTTTTGGTGTAGCCTACAGACTGGGCGTGCACCTTTATAACAAGTCACACATCATCATCACATGGAAGTCACACAGGATCACAACATCCGCGTGACTTTGGGCCGATAACATTCTGTGTGTGTGTGTGTCTCTCTCTGTCTCTGTCTCTCTCTCGCTCTTTCTCTGTCTGTCTGTCTGTCTGTCTGGCTCTCTCTCTCTCTCTCTCTCTCTCTCTCTCTCTCTCTCACACACACACATGCGCGCGCGCGCGCACGCGCACACACACACACACACACATACCCGCGTGCGTGAGCGAGCACTTGCTTATGCACGCATATTCATGATCAAAAGTGATCGGATATAGACACAGACAGATCAATACATAGACAGACAGATAAGACACAGAAATATACATATATGAACAGACAGACAGACCGACAGACTGATAAATAGATGGATGGATAGATAGACAGATAGATAGATGGATAGATAGGTTGATGAATAGA
This sequence comes from Conus betulinus, assembly GCA_016801955.1. Taxonomy (NCBI): domain Eukaryota; kingdom Metazoa; phylum Mollusca; class Gastropoda; order Neogastropoda; family Conidae; genus Conus; species Conus betulinus. Next base: position 260,010 of record JADBJO010001924.1, on the reverse strand, counting down.
CCAATCGAAAGATAGATAAATAGATACATCGATCAGTAGATGGATAGACAGATAGACTGTAAGATAGACAGATAAAGGGATAGATAGACAGATACATAGATAGAAAGGTAGACAGATATATAGATAGATCTTATGTGTGTTGCAAAAAGTACAAAGACTAAAAAAAAAAAGCGCCACCAAACAGCAACAAATCTCTGCGTGTGTGTCTGCGCGCGCGCGCGCGTGTGTGTGTGTGCTTATGTGTGTGTGTGTGTGTGCGTGCGTGCGTGCGTGCGTGCGCGCGCGCGCGCGTGTGTGTGTGTGTTTGCGCGCGCGCACGCCTGTGTGTATGTGTGTTCGTGGAGTTTACCATCAATAAATGCGCACGAAAAGAAATAGTGGATACACTGTGAAAGGTCCTTTGGGCTGGTGGACATCATTCGTGTCATCTCCATTTGAGACAACACTGTCGAGAACATGGCGCTTTGTTTTAACCGGTGAGAGAGCAAACCAGCTAATTATCCAACAAACTGGTGAACAAACAAACCCCCAAAGAACATTCTTCTCTTCGAGATGAGGAAACTGCGCTTGGTATGAAACAGAAAAAAGGAAAGTCCTGTGCAAGCGAACGAATATTTGCCGGGTGAATTTGGGACACACAGAGATACATACATACATACATACATACATACATACATACACACACACACACACACACACACACACACACACACACACACACACACACACACACAGAGGCACATGCTAGCACACACACACACACACACACACACACACACACACACACACACACACACACACACACACACACACTTTTTCGAACATGTGCCGATGAAAATGACAACACTGATGACAACAGTTCTGATACTAGTAAGTAACATCATCATCGTCATCATCATGCCCACGCTAATCATAAGAACAGTCACAGAAACTACTGACACAAGTTTTGTTGACAGGTCTACATTTTATGTGTCCCCTTTTCCTGCCCTCTTCTCCTCCCCCACCCCCTCCGCCCTTCACCCTTCCAACGTCGAGACTAAAATCACACCAATTCATTCCAGCTGTCCCATCACACAGCCACACGCAGGATGAGCCTGTCTTCGCCCTGGCAGCGACAGTCTTCAGGGAGTCAATAACATCAGTTCGTTAAGAGGTAACCTGCAAGAGAAGACTCTGCACTGCCGCTGAGTTACTTCGGTGCTGGTACGGCGTTGCCTGTTGTAATCCAATACAATTATTCGGGAGGACATCACTTACTGAGATCCCAACTGACGACAGTACTTGCTAAATGCCCAAGTTAGCATGTCACGGTTTTGGCCCTTTTGGAGAGCGCGCACCGGGGGCGCCGAACGGATTAACCCAGTTGGTAGAGCACCGGACTCCTGGAGTTGCGGTTCAAATCTCCACCGGGCCGTTTCGGTACAGGGGGATTTTATCTCTCGGAATTAACATTGGTTCTGACTCTGTTTCCCATACAATCCTTCGAATGAGACTATAAACCGAGGTTTCGTGTGTGAACGCACGCATACATCTTGCACACACGTAAAATCCAACTTCGGAAAGAGAAGGCCAGTTTGGCCGTCGGTATGGATGACACGTTACACATAGCATGCACCTTCCCCGAAGATGGAGTATGGCTGCCTTAATGGGGGATAAAAAAAAAAAAAAAAACGGTCATACACACAGAACTCCTCTCCCTTTGTTGGGTAGATGGGATTAATACTTGCCTGTCTACATAGGGAGTGTCCGCGGGACTATCAGCCTGCGTACGCAGAAAGAAAGAAAGAAAGAAAGAAAAGAACAAGAGAGCGCCACCATGTTTGTCCATAGACGGTCCCCAAGAACGTTACCAAATTCGCGATTTTATCACGACTTCACAACCGGGCGGAAGAAATTGAAACGGAAGTAACAAAGAAGCAGGGCATGAAGGGGGGGGGGGGGGGGGGGGGGGGGGGGGGGTGGGGGGGGGGGGGGGGGGGGGGGGGGGGGGGGGGGGGGGGAGGGAGGACTGGATGCTTTTTGCTTAAAATGATGAACAGTGCGAATGACAGTCATGCAGATGATGCCATGGAAATTCTGTTTCGAATCGACACTTCATGGCAAGGAGGTTGTAATCCACCTTCTTTCGTAGCCTATCCAGTGTGTCGACCAGGCCCGGGGACACAGCAACCTGCAGTGTTGGTCAACAAATTTGACTAACCACTTCACATACACGAGTGTTAAATGGATGAGACTCGACTCTGCGTGTGGACCCACAACTCACTCAACTAGCCAGTGCAGGAGGTTTAAAAAAAAAAAAACAAAACAAAAAAAAAAAACAACCAAAAACCCAAAACGTCACAGATATGTGCTTTTGATAGGACTCAAACCCTCGGCCTCTGAGCCCACAAACCACCGTCGTCCCCCACTGTACCACGGTCCATGAAGTACAACACCAAAAGCAATTCACAACAACAAAAACAACACTTACCATTACTGATACTACAACTAGTACCACCTCTTTGACTATT
>JADBJO010001924.1:245000-250000 GCA_016801955.1 Conus betulinus | reverse complement strand
GAAACATGTTCAACTCCCTGAACGGGCCAAACCTCTGCGTTTCGGGATAATTCTTGAAATACTTACAGCTTTTTTTATTTCTTTCTTTTTCTCTCTTTCTCTCTCTCCTTCCCTCTGTGTGTGTGTGCGTGCGTGCGTGTGTTGTGTGTGTGTGGTGGTGTGGGTGTGTGTGTGTGTGGTTGTGTGTGTGGGTGGTGTTGTGTGTGTGGTGTATGTGTTGTGTGTGGTGTGTGTGTTTGTGTGTGTGTGTGCGAGAGTGAGAGAGAGAGAGAGAGGAGAGGAGAGAGAGAGAGAGAGAGAGAGAGAGTGTTGTGTGTGTGTGTGGTGTGTGTGTGTGTGTTGTGGAGAGAGAGAGAGAGAGAGAGAGGGGCCAGAGAGAGAGAGGAGAGAGAGAGAGAGAGAGAGAGAGAGAGAGAGAGAATGTTGTTTGTTTTTGACACCTTGATTAAACCAGAATATGCCAATTCTTCAGACCCACCGTATCCCTGCCTGTGGAATTTATTTGACGGGAGACAACTTCAGATGAAGTCGTTTTAAGAGTAACATTTGTAACCCCCCCCCTAAAATTAGTCTCTCTCTCTCTCTCTCTCTCTCTCTCTCTCTCTCTATCTCTCTTTATATTCTGTCTGGATGTCTGTCGTCTGTCTGTCTGTTATTCTCTCTCTCTCTCTCTCTCTCTCTCTCTCTCTCTCTCCAGAACATTGGTTTTTAAATCAGTCGTTGCACCAACTGGCAGGCACCACACACAAACACACACACACACACAACACACACACACACACACACACACACGAATGCACAATCTTAAAGATCGTTAGTTCTCTGAACTTCAATACTCTATGACAGAGAGAGAGAGAGGGAGAGATACGAGAGAGAGGAGAGAGGAGAGAGAGCGAGAGGAGAGGAGCGGAGAGAGAGAGAGAGAGAGAACATCACCGCTCAGAGCAAACGAAATACAAAACAGCTGCTCGATTTTCAAGCCCGCATTACAAACAACATGATAGGGCGACAAAGACGTTCTCACTGAAGTAATAGTCAGGATCTAAGAACACCACAGACAAACGAACAGTCATTCAAGCCAATATCTGATACACCCATTCCCCCATGGATTATTTTTCGCCTGCAGACTATTGTGAATCGATAGATTTTCGAGTTCAAGTCACACCCATAAAAGCTCTCTCTCTGGCACCTTTGTATTTTGTTTCAGCTATTTTTTCTTTGTTTGCTTCTTTTTTTTTATTTTCTTTCTTTCCTTTCTTTTTCTTTTTTTCTTTTCTTTCTTCTTTTCTTTCTTTTCTCTTCTTTTCTTCTTTCTTAATGTGGTTTTATATTCTTTCTTTTTTGTATCTTTCTTTTTGTATCTGTTTCTTCTTAATGTTGTTGTTTTATATTCTAATTCCTCTTTTTTTTGTATCTGTTCATCTTTACTTCTTTTTTGTATCTGTTCCTTTTTACTTCTTGCATCTGTTCTTCTCCTCTATCTCTCTCTCTCTCTCTCTCTCTCTCTCTCTCTCTCTCTCTCTCTCTCTCTCTCTATCAGTCTCTCTTTTCTTTCGTCTGGATTTTCTTCGTATCTCAAGTTTTGAAAGTTTTGTTTACTTCCGCACACCCCCCCCCCCCCCCCCCCCCCCCCCCGCCCCGCTCCCTCCCTGCTTCCCATTTTTCCTTTAATTTCTTCCTCGTCCTACTCCGTCCCCCATTTTCTTCGTTTTCTTACTTCTTTCTTTCTTTCTTCTCTTATCCATTCCTTTCTTTATAGAGTACTGGGACTTGCGCGATGTGGGACATAAACACCTTACAGCAGACTCCATGAAAACCTTCTTAGATGTCCCACCTGACACGTGATCTTTGAAATTTGAGGGAGATTAACGTTTTTCTTTCATCTGATCTAAGATTTTACGAAAGAAAGATTTTTAACGAAGTTTCTGAGATGTTTTTAGAAGGTGTATCTTTAAAGAGATGTGTGAATAGGTTATATATATTTTTTATTCTTTTATTTGTTCGTTTGTTTGTTTTTCTAAATGACTTGAGTCATTATTCAAATTCAAAGTGGTGCTAGCTCTGATATGGCCCTTGCGGTCGGTCTGGGCTTTAAGCAACACTCTCACCAATACCATTACCAGTTGCTCTATTAGAGTAATAGTCTGTCTTACTTTTCTTCTCTTTCTTCTTCTTCTCTTCTCCGCCCCAGTCTGGTCCTGTCGCATCATACACTATTTCTGTGTTGAAGAAGCAGCAGTAGTCCCATACTGACTGCACTGACTGTGCCTGGCACTGCAGTTCTTTGTCCTGCCGTCACGCAAGTCTGGCCGGCGGGCTAAATGAAACTTTGTGCGAACTTGAGGAAGGAGAATCTCCGCTCGCCGTCCACGCGTGATCGCATCAAGAAATCAGTCGGTAGCCTCCTTGAGACTTCGTTAAAAAGCCGTACGGCCTTCGGAATGCTGTGTTCGGGCGTCCAGCCGGAACTGACGTGGTAAAAAAAAAAAAACAAATAAAAAACAAAACCCCCAAAAACTTGTGTGGAGTCACGCACGGATGCTGTGGATGCATACAGGCGAACTCAGCGGAAAGTGCGCCTCTTTCGAGAAGCGTTCACTTGACGAGTCAGGTAAACAAGCAGACGAATCCCGGCAGTACGACACGTGGGCTGGAAGAGGGCGTACCGGCTAATCTTTTGCTAGTTCAACCCCTTTACCTGCCACACAGTATAAGAGCTTTTTCTGTACTGCTGTGTGCCAGGGTCAAATTTTGCTTTTCGCAGTAGGTTCACTCATCTGATCTCTCTATCATTCATCATTGTTGAGATATCTCGTAAGATTTTTTTTGCATGTTTTTTTTTTCTTATACCCTGTGCTATGATGTGGTTTCATAATAATTTGATTTGCAGGTTATAAGTATGATAAGAAATAAATATAATCAACTTTTTTGGTAATAAAATTGACAGTTTTCCTGCATACACACACACATTGCAGCACATCAAACCAAAGAGAAAAGTGTGAAAAAAAAGAAACTGGTGTTCTTATTGACTCAACATTATACAAACATCTGATATTCATATTACTGCCAGCAAATGTTTTTCTGTGAAGTAACGCATACATGACTGGGGGGTACCACAACCCAGGGGTAATAGAGAGACAGAATTTTGCTTTTTTGCGGTAGGTTCACTAATCTAGTAAACTACACCGACGCTTTCGCTGTTTTGGGTGTTCAGTCCTCTGGTCAAGGGAGAGAACAGTCATTTTAAACAACCCCAGTAGAGTCAAGGGACAATTTGTAGAGTTATTTCCTTTTAGATTTTCGAAATTTCGTTGACGAAAATACTCCGTAGAGACAACAACAACAACAACGGTAACGACCGAGAGAGAGAGGAGAGAGAGAGAGGACGAGATAGAGAGAGAGCGAGACGAGAGAGAAGAGAGAGAGAATGGTGTGTGTGTGGCTGTATGTGTGTGTGTTTTTTGTCCTGCGTGCGTGCGTGCGTGCGTGCGTGCGTGCGGGCGTGTGTGTGTGTGTGTGGTGTGTGGTGTGTGTGTGTGTGTAAGTGTGTGTGTGTTGTGTACGTGCGCGCGCGCGCGCGCGCCGCGCGCGTGTTGTGTGTGAATGTGCGAGTGCTTAAAGTATACACCCGAACTTCTCCCAAAGTGTTGAGTACACACTTTAAGTATCGACGGAGACAGATCCAGTCTCGGTGTACTGTTGAAGAGCTTGTGCCGTAGCGACTCAACAGAATCCTGTGTTGATGCGCTCTGATTCTGAGCTGGCCACACACACACACACACAAACACACACACACCACACACACACACACACACACCTACACCACACACACACACACTGACTGGTCTTGTGTTGCCTTGGTCTGGTCTGATAATGCAGTGGGTTGGTCCAGCATCAGCACAGAACTCTCATCTTGCAGTAGGATTGTGCACGCTTCAACAGAGAGAGAGAGAGGAGAGAGGAGAGAGAGAGGAGAGAGAGAGGGAGAACAGTTAGTTTGATGGAGAGAGAGAGAGAAGGAGAGAGGACCGAGGGGGGGGAGAATATTCTGTGAGAAAAGAGGCGAGAGGAGGGAGGAGTGAGACGGGGAAGGGGGAGGAGGGGGGGGGGGTTTTGGGGGAGACGAGAGAGAGAACTTTCGTTCTGTTCAGAGACCTTCTGGCAAGAGTACACCTACTGCTTCGTTTATTTTCGGGGAAAGCGCGTATTCTCGACGAACCTCAACACGAACCTGTTCGTTTTTTGTTGTTTTTTTTTTTTTTTGTTCTGTTAAGGATCATCTGGCAGACTATTTTGTCGTCAGACTTTCTGCGGGGTGGCACTCCCGAATTTTTTTTGCCCATGGTACCTGTCCACACACTTTTGGAAGGGGTTTCCCTTGAAAAGTGCCTTGATACTGAGTGTTCGGGGAGCCGAGACTTATAAGATCCGAGACGACAGCTTCAGCTTACTCCCGAATTTTGTTTTTTTTTTTTTTTTTTTGCTTTTTACTTTGTTTTTCTTCTTTCTTTTCTTTTCAGTTTTTTTTTCTTTCTTCTTCTTCTTCCCCTCTTCTGTTTTTTTTTTTTTTTTTTTTTTTTTTTTAACTTACGACGACTACTTTTGCTCCACAACCACAAATACTGCTTTTGACATTAACACGTTTCTCATTTAACTCAGGCAGAGCGCGAACATGATAACTGGAAACAACATCTTTCCCCCTCGGTTAGAAAAGCACGCGTGCGCGCTACACACGCGAGCACACACACATCACGCACATGATGCACACACACACACCACACACACACACACACACACCACACACAACACACACACACACACAGACAACAACACACACACAGACAGACACAGACACACACACACACACACACACACAGACACAAACACCACTCTTAACGCGCGCGCACGCACACACAACAACAACCACACACACACACACACACACACACACCCACAGGTACACACACACACCACTCTCTCTCCTCACACACACACACCAC
>JADBJO010001924.1:230000-235000 GCA_016801955.1 Conus betulinus | reverse complement strand
AACGGACAAGGTTTGCGTCAGGATGGGCTGAAAAAAAAAAAAAAAAAGTGATTTCATCAAAGTGACTTAATGAAGTGATCGTGAATGATTTAAAACCACCTGTCTTCAAATTAGATTCTGCTGATTAATTTTTTTTTTTTTTTTTTTTTTTGATAGCAATTTTCGTAGACTCTCCTTTTCGTCGGGTGGTGACAAGAAATTAACTGCATGCTTTGGAGCTTTCAACTTAGCTGTTAATTTCCACACGGAGTCTCCCTCCCCCCCCCCCCCCCCACCCCCTCCCTCCCTCCCTCCCTACCCCCCCCCCCCATCCCCCACCCCCGGGCGGTTAAAAGCTAGAGATGAAGGGCATCACGTCTGCTTGATAATCCTGTCAGCTCTTTCTGGATTGCGACATATGCACGTGAAATACCACAGAACAGCCATGTCCGATTGATGCTCTCAATGTTGCTCTGGCCCACTTTCATCATCTGTGATTTTTTTTTTTTTTTGCGTTTCTGTTCCTGTCTCTCTCCTCTCTCTCCCCCCCCCCCCCCATCTCCCCCCCCCTTTTTTTTCTCTCAGTGTGTCTGTTTTGATTCGTCTGTTTGAGTGTCTGTATGCATGTCTGTTCTTGTGATTCTGTCTCTCTCTGTTCGCAAACCCTTCCCCACTTTGCTCCTCCTTTCTCTCTCTCTCTCTCTCTCTCTCTCTCTCTCTCTCTGTGTCTCTCTGTGTGTGTGTGTGTGTGTGTGTGTGTGTGTGTGTGTGTGTGTGTGTGTGTGTGTGTGTGTGTGTGTGTGTGTGTGTGCGTGCGTGCGTGCGTGCGTGCGTGCGCGCGCGCGCGCGTGCGTGTGTGTGTGTGTGTGTGCGTGCGTGCGTGCGTGCGTGCGTGCGTGCGTGCGTGTGTGTGTGTGTGTGTGTGTGTGTGTGTGTGTGTCTGTCTGTCTGTGTCTGTCTGTCTCTCCCTCTCTCTTCTCTCTCACTCACTCTGGGTTGCTTTCCGTGTCACCACATCGAAGTGAAAGTCTGTCCCCAAAACAGGTAGGAGAGCAGCAAACCAAAGGTAACACCGTCTCCCCAGCGGTACAGCGTCAAGATGGCGACCCTCGAGGATATAACCTTATCTTGGCTCGTTTCAACATGAAACCGATGTAAATCGGGTAAGAAACGGCCCGCAAACCGACCCGATTTGCAACGCAGTCGATGGCATGGTTGTTGAGCAGCGTCTGTGGCGATCATAAGAGTACTGTGTAAACTTAATCCACTAGAAAATACGCTTAGAATCCAGAGGTCATACAACAGGTCTTCACCATTACACAGCAAACACTCATTCCCCGAAGAAAGAAGAAAGCCCATAAGATGTTATTTGATTTAGATATGAGGGGGCAAGGTGAACTGGGTGGCAAAAGTCAAAACGAGATTATAAGGATTAGGGCTGGGATATGCGTGGGTTAACCAGTGTGTCGGAAACAAAGACTGCATTTTTTTTTTGAAAATGCTTCGTGTCAGGCTTATCGACTGTAGATGGCAGGACTGGAATGCTCACATTCAAGATGGTGATAGATTTGATTTATACAGACACTTCAATCCACTACATCGCATCCCAACCTACTTATCTATACAAATGGACTGCCATTTAAAGTACATAATGACAAGATTTAGATTTGGAGTGTCTGATATTAACGTCCATCGATGTCGCTATCGTAAAGAGTGTAGGGAGATTGAACTTGTTTGTCCTTCGTGTAAGAGGCTCGTGAAAACGAGGTTCATTTTGTGTTTTCGCTGTCCCGCCTTGAAAACACTTAGAAGCCAGTTTATCCCATCAAAATATCACCCTTCTGCATTTAGGCTTATCTTACTGGTCACTTCTGCTCGCGAAGATGTTACAAGACAATTTGCCATCTATTGTATAAGGCGTTCAAAATCCGCTCCATTTGCTGTGCGTGATTGAAATCCTTCTCCTTTCCTTTGCGTTGAATGTTCCATTTCTTGTATTCCCGTGACTGATTTTGTGTTCTCCTTTTAGTGGCATTACGTGTGTATGATTCTTGAATTCATGCATTGCATGTATAAGCCACCCCCTTCAAGAGAGGGGCTATGGCATTTTTGAATAAATTATCCGCATCTGCATCCGCATCTCACTCACTCGTTCTCTCTCACTTACTCTGTGTGTGTGTGTGTGTGTGTGTGTGTGTGTGTGTGTGTGTGTGTGTGTGTGTGCATGCATCTGTCTGTCTGTCTGTCTGTCTCCCTCTCCCTCCCTCCCTCTCTCTCTCTCTCTCCCTCTCTCTCTCTCTCCCCCCTCAAAACAGACTTCCTTGTTGTTTCTTCCGCTTTTTAATTTTGAGTTCGGTCCTGAACTAGTGGATCAGGTCCGGAGGATTTTTGGTGACCTGAACAACGTTCTGTGAATTCAGTCAATGGATTTATGTCACGTGCTCTGCAGTCACGTGACCTGACTGACAGTCAAAGGATTTTGTAGCCCGCGCTGCAGCTCTGTGATCTCGCAATCAACGGACTGTCAGACTGTAGGTCTCACAGTGAGCTGACTGCTGCAGTCAACGGACTGTCAGACTGTAGGTCTCACAGTGAGCTGACTGCTGCAGTCAACGGACTGTCAGACTGTAGGTCTCACAGTGAGCTGACTGCTGCAGTCAACGGACTGTCAGACTGTAGGTCTCACAGTGAGCTGACTGCTGCAGTCAACGGACTGTCAGACTGTAGGTCTCACAGTGAGCTGACTGCTGCAGTCAACGGACTGTCAGACTGTAGGTCTCACAGTGAGCTGACTGCTGCAGTCAACGGACTGTCAGACTGTAGGTCTCACAGTGAGCTGACTGCTGCAGTCAACGGACTGTCAGACTGTAGGTCTCACAGTGAGCTGACTGCTGCAGTCAACGGACTGTCAGACTGTAGGTCTCAAAGTGAGCTGACTGCTGCAGTCAACGGACTGTCAGACTGTAGGTCTCACAGTGAGCTGACTGCTGCAGTCAACAAACTGTCAGACTGTAGGTCTCACAGTGAGCTGACTGCAGTCAACAAACTGCCAGGATGACTGCAAACGGAAAGCGAAAAAAAATTTCAAGAATAATCCCTGGTCAGTCCGCCCAAAACAAGGACAAACAAGTTACAAGACGTCTCGTTTCGACCTCTTAGGTCTTCGAGGTCTTCTTCTGGCAAGAAAAGCAACGTTCAGGACAATGAAAGCGAAGAACGAGCAATCCCTTATCTTCTCACATCTTCCTTTGTTTTCATTGTTCTGAACGTTCTGAACGTTGTTTCTCGTGCCTGAAGAAGACCTCAGAGGTCGAAAAGCGTCGGTTTTTTTTTTGTCTTGTAACTGTTTTGTCCTTGATTTCAGCGGACTCACGAAAAATCATTTTTCAGACTGTAGTCTGTATGTATGTGAATTAACTGGTCAGATGTTCTCTTCTGATACGGTAAGTGGCCCAGCAAACTCACTGACCGTGAGCCTTTCGCCTAATAATTGTCTGCTCGCTGGGCTTTCAGTACTTCATACCTTCGCCACATCATTTTCAGCCGAAGACTTTCGACTCGTGGATTTCATGGCTTTTGTCCCTCACATGTTTGTTTTGTGGGACTTGTGCGTTGTAAAAGTTTTTTGCCCCAGAGAGTTTCGTTTTTTTTTTTTTTTTTTGCATGCATGCATGTACGTCTCGTGGGGTTTTGTACTGTGGGCTTTCATCCCAGTTTGTTCAGGGACGCTCGCCCTTAGGACTCTTCCATTGCGCACTTCTGCTCCATGGGTTTTCATTCCGTGGACTTGTGTTTCGTGGACTGTCGTGCTGTGGACTTTTGCCCCCACTGAATTCTGTTCCACGGATATTTGCCTCGTTGTCTTTTCCCCGCTGTGGACGTCTGCCTTATGGATTTTTCTTTCATGTATGTTTGTCTTGTGGACTCTTGCACCATGTTCGTCTGTCGTATGGACTTCTGTTGCAGGAATATTTGTCTCATGGACTTTTGTTCCAAGGCTATTTGTCCTATGGACTTTGTTCCAGGGGTATTTGTCCTGTGAACTTTTGTTCCAGGGGGTATTTGTCCTATGGATTTTTGTTCCAGGGGTATTTGTCCTATGAAACTTTGTTCCAAGGTTATTTGTCCCATGGACCTTTGTTCCAGGGGTATTTGTCCTGTGAACTTTAGTTCCAGGGTTATTTGTCCTATGGACTTTTTCCCCAGTGGTATTTGTTCTACGGACCTTTGTTCCAGGGATATTTGTTCTATGGACCTTTGTTCCAAGGGCATTTGTCCTGTGGACTTTTGTTCCCAGGGTATTTGTCATATGGACTTTTGTTCCAGGGGTATTTGTCCTATGGACCGTTGTTCCAGGGGTATTTGTCCTGTGGACCTTGTGTCAGGGGTATTTGTCCTATGGACCTCTGTGCCAGGGATATTTGTCCTATGGATCTTTGTGCCAGGGATATTTGTCCTATGGACCTTTGTGCCAGGGATATTTGTCCTATGGACTTTTGTGTCAGGGATATTTGTCCTATGGACCTTTGTGCCAGGGGCGTTTGTCATATGGACCTTTGTACAGGGGTATTTGTCCCTACGGACTTTTGTTCCAAGGGTATTTGTCCTGTGGACTTTTGTTCCAGGGGTATTTTGTCCTATGGATTTTTGTTCCAGGGGTGTTTGTCCTGTGCATTTTCGCTGCGGACTTTAGTCACATCGGTTGTTTTGCATCTGTTTGTCTCATGGGCTTTTTTGGCTGTCAGTTTTTGCCCCATGGAATGATATTTTTTTCCCTGAATGCTTTTAAAGTATCAATAGTGTGTTTTCATGACACTGTAGCCTGTACAGTGCTTCGCGCTGGGCCAGGACACACACACACACACACACAAAACGCATTCAGGCATGCATCTGGTACACCAATCTTCCATCCATCCCTCCCCCCCTCCGCCCTCGCCCCACACGCACAGAGGCCATCTCGTCTCATTACGTTTTCTGATTAAAAAAAAGCTCAACTGCCCAGTATAATTGTGATTAATTTT
>JADBJO010001924.1:212500-215000 GCA_016801955.1 Conus betulinus | reverse complement strand
GAAACGATTTCTGCACATTTTCTTTTCAATGTTTATGATAACTTCTCCTTTACAGAATCTACATCTTTCAAAGGACGACATTTGCAATTTGACCGCATGCTACACGCGTTGTATGCAAACATAAACTCCACACAAACTGAAAGAGAGAGCTGAACAGGCGGAATGACAGACAGACTGACAAAGGCAGGCAAGGCTGAACACAAACCGACTCAACGAAATGGCGATAGAACGTAAACAAGACAAAGGACAGAAGAGAAGAAAGAAAGCCACAGCACGCAAATTCCCGTTAAATTCCGTGCTGGATCTCAAGACCAGTTTGTATTTCTTACAAAGGTTTTGTTTGAATCGAGAAACTGAGACAGGAATGCCAAACATTCTGTCTGTCTGTCTGTCTCGCTGTATCTCTGTCTGTCTGTCTGGCTCTCTGTTTGTCTGTCTGTCTGTCTGTCACACACACACCACACACGCACGCACGCACACACGCACGCACGCACGCACGCAAGCACGCACACTCACACACACACACACACACACACACACACACACACACTCACACACACACACAACCACGTATACGCACATCAATAAGTACTGGAGCAGAACAACCCTGCAGTGAAAACAACCTCAACCCAGCAATGACACAGAAAAAGATGGAGGGAGGGCGGAAAGAGGAGGGGGTTTAAGGGGATGGGGGGAGGGGGGAAGGGGGGGTTGGGGGCAGGGGAATGGGGGTTGGGTAACATCTGCACAAACTGACTGTAGGCTTCCTGAATGAGCCTCATCAGCACACACCCACGGCCAGGCTGGATCACCCCACTCACGGTACCTAACACACAGCACCAGCGCACCAGCGACAGTCCTTTGGGGTTCTCACATCCACAGATACTAGTGATTACCTTTATCAGACACCTCCAAGGTAGCCAAAGGGAAGGTCTAAACTGGTGAATGGGAAGAAATTTTGATGAAGAAATTAGCAGACAAAGTTTGATTAATCAAACAACAATTTTATAAGCAGACAAAAAAAAATGAATCAGAAAGCAATCAATACGAAACCAAGCCCATGGGTGAGGATGCAAAATGGCAGGCAAGGAAAGAGGTGAAACTGTACAGGCGGTCTGATTAATGATCTCGACTGAGGAAGGAAAGTGTCAGTCATCTCAGTACTGAAAAAAAAAAGTCGAAACAAATTGTATTGAGTAGCCTTTACTTGGATCTCATGAGAGATACAGCCGCCAGCTGTCGCAGGCTAGCTATTACTGTATGTATGTATGTATGTATGTATGTATGTATGTATGTATGTGTGTATGTGTGTATGTAAGTGTGTAGTGTGTGTGTATGTATGTATGTATGTATGTATGTATGTATGTATGTATGTATGTATGTATGTGTGTGTGTGTGTGTGTATGTATGTGTGTGTATGTATGTGTGTGTATGTGTGTGCATATGTATGTATGTATGTATGTATGTATGTATTGTATGTATGTATGTATGTATGTATATGTATGTGTGTATGTATGTACGTATGTACGTATGTATGTATGTATGTATGTATGTATGTATGTATGTATGTATGTATGCATGCATATATGCATGTATGTACGTATTCTCATGAGAGATACAGCCGCCAGCTGTCGCAGGCTAGCTATCACTGTATCGCTGTTGGTTTCCTTTCGGCTTATTGGAAAGTGCTCCTCATCAGCAGGTTACCACAATCCAGCAGCAAGCCCGACGAACTCGTCACAAAGCGAAACAGTTTTCGCTGGCTGGTCCTGACGACCGTCAACTAGGGTGCAACAACAAAACCGCAAGAGCACTCACCGGCACTGGGACTGATTTGGATGCTTGCTGCCCACACTGACTGGAAGTGAAAGGCACCTGGTTTTTATCATCGTTTCACTCTCTGCCATTCCTGCACCGGTCTGTGAACCTGCAAGCTTGGGTCGTCCGTCCAGTGTGTCAACCACGGGATTTCCTTTACCTATATTTGTGGGTTTTCATTCCCGGTTACTGACCCCCAAAAAACTTGGATATCTCCACCTTTTGATTTTTAGACGAAATTCGGCCAACCACTCTATTCAAAATTCTCTCTCTCTCTCTCTCTCTCTCTCGGTCCATCTCGTCTCTCTCTCTCTCTCTCTCCTCCCACCCCTTTTCACCAAGTGCTCTTGTTTATTATTTCAAAGATACCTTCAAAAAATGTATGTGGGGATCTAATCGATTTCGGGAGGTTTCTGTTTTGGCTGATCTCAAAGTGCTCCTCAGCAGCTCCTTAAGCGGGAAACCAGGCTTCAGCAGCAAATCAGATGAGCGAAAAAAAATGCATCTGGGTTCCGATTTTGTTTTCATTGCTATTTTGCATGTCCTGTAGCAACTTGTCGACCCTTCAGACTTGTGGAGCGACGTCACACGTTTTGCGCTTGGGATTCTCTAAAAGTGCACTTACACGCACGCACACACACACACACACACACACACACACACACACACACACACACACACA
>JADBJO010001924.1:197500-200000 GCA_016801955.1 Conus betulinus | reverse complement strand
TGGATGCAAACTTTTGTCACCCTCCGGCAGCTCCTGCGACCACGTTGGCACCACCAAAACTGTAACAGGCCTGTTGTTCCTTTTGGCTCCGACAGCGAGGTGAAGAGGGGAGACAAGCTGCATGGGCAACAGCCTGTCCTCCATATTACAATGCCCAGGCTATATCCGTCCATCCATCCACAAACACTCACTTGCACCTACGAACTGGAGAGGACACTCCAGCTTCGCTACTTGCGTCGACACAACACGGGGAAGCAACAGACACCGGTTTTAAGTCAGCACTTCATTGGCGCAGAGCGTGATGCTAAGGGTTACTTCCGACGGTGGGAGAGATCTTCGCGTTTCACCAGACAGCTGTCGCCCGCCTAGGCTGGGCAGCCCCCCCCCCCCCCCCCCCCCCCCTCAGCCAACAAGGTGCTTGTCCCGCCACGACCTGCCTTCTTTCATTGGCTGCATGGAGATCAGGAGAACACCCAACAAAAGCAGGTCGTGAACTACCGCGCCAGGCAACAAGAAGGCTTCAAGAGAGGGATCAGTGCTGAAACTGGGATGTTGGAATGTCCGGACAATGATGCCTGGGGCTTTCTCAAGACCTTCAAGATATCAGCGACGCTAGAACAACAGCTGTCATAAACATCGAACTTAGAGATTGAATGTGGACGTCGCCACCCTGCAGGGAACACGGCTGGCTGACACAGGCCCTGAAGGAAGGAGAGGGACTACACCTTCTTCTTAAGCAAGGAAAAAAGCTCTGATGCCCCGAGAGAGAGTAACGGAGTCGTCATCCAGTCAATATCGTTCGCTCGATTTCCTTACTTCCTTCATTCTTTCCATTTCTCACGCAAGATTGCATGCTAGTGTAACGTGCCATCCATACCAACGGCCAAACTGGCCTTCTCTTCCGAAAGTTGGTGACGGATTTTTACGTGTGTGCAAGATGTTATGCGTGCGTTCACATACGGAACCTCGGTTTATAATCTCGTTTGAAGGACAATTTCGGAAATGGAGTCAGAACCAGTGTTAACTCCGATTTAATCCGATATCAGCAATACCAGCGTGGTGGCTACAGGAAATCTACAGCGGGATCGTCACAGTGCTGTGATTGGTTGACGGGGTTGGGATCGGTCACAGTGCTGTGATTGGTTGACGGGGTTGGGATCGGTCACAGTGCTGTGATTGGTTGACGGGGTTGGGATCGGTCACAGTGCTGTGATTGGTTGACGGGTTGGGATCGGTCACAGTGCTGTGATTGGTTGACGGGGTTGGGATCGGTCACAGTGCTGTGATTGGTTGACGGAGTTGGGATCGGTCACAGTGCTGTGATTGGTTGACGGGGTGTGATTGGATCGGTCACAGTGCTGCTGTGATTGGTTGACGGGGTTGGGATCGGTCACAGTGTGCTGGTGACTGGGTTGGGATCGGTGATACTGCTTGACTGGTTGTCCTTTTCATAGAAAGGCTGTGATGACATCCAGGATCGGTTCCAAGTGAACAGACGCTTGAAGCAAATTGAAGAAGGTCAAAGACTGGTTGACACTAGCATAAGCCATGGTTGACGGGAGAGAGAGAGAGACTGTGCCTCAGAGAGAGAGAGAGAGAGAGACAGTGCTGTGAGAGGAGAGAGAGTTGGGTCTCCTTGAGAGAGAGAGAGAGAGAGAGAGAGAGAGCAACTGTCTACAACAGAAAACAAGTAAAAGACGTTCATTTACCTGCAGTATTGTGGGTTCGTACGCACGTGCGTGCGCGCACTTGTGTGTGTGTGTGTGTGTGTGTGGTGGTGTGTCATTGCGTGCGTGCGTGGGTGTGTGCGTGCGTGCGTGCGTGCACTCCGTGTGTGTGTGTGTGTGTGTGTGTGTGTGTGTGTGTGTGTGTGTGTGTGTGTGCGTGTGTGTGTATTTGTGCGTGCGCCCGTGTGTGTGTGTGTGTGTGTGTGTGTGTGTGTGTGTGTGTGTGTGTGTGTGTGTGTGTGTGTAGTGTGTAGACAAATCGTAATTGTCGTCTTAACTTTTTTGCGCCACAATGCATGTGTAAAGTAGACAAATCGTAATTATATATATTTTTATACACAATATATACTTATATATATATATATATATATATACCCACATTCCCCCCCTTCCTTCTTGTCTTTCAAACAAACTATGTTTTAGGATATATATATATATTCATATATATACCACATTCCCCTCCCCTTCTCTGTCTTTCAAACAATACAGCGTAGGATAATATATGTTATATATGCCTCACATCCCCTCCTCCCCCCCCTCTCTCTTTCACACAATACAGCGTAAGATACTCTATGTCATGTGTACATAACAATGTAATGAAGGTTACGTCAGTAAACTGCTTGATATGAGCAAGCTATCGTTCGAGAATACAGCAAGTCTCTCCAGCTATTGGGCAACTATGGCTTCAACGATAGAAAAACGCCCGCTGCCCAATGGAAGCTGCATCGGCGAAACGCTCTGTTTCATCGGGGGCAAAAAGTACCTCGTTTCCC
>JADBJO010001924.1:180000-182500 GCA_016801955.1 Conus betulinus | reverse complement strand
TGTGCATGTACTGTGTGTGTGTGTAAACACGATTCTGTAACTAAGTGAGTGTAGTCAAATTCCTTGTTTGTCGCAGATCCTTGATTCATCGACCAATTCTTTTAACAACGGGGAAGCATGACATTAGCAAGACGACATCATCTTTCAAACGTTCCGTACAATGAACAACAGAACCAGCAAAGGCACCATGAGTGTTGAGGTCGACGGCACTGCGTAAACAGGCCTACGCTTGAGGAACGTAACCCACAGAAACAAAAAGAGTATGATTAGTATCTTGTTATTCATGTAACAAAAAAATCCTTGTAAATAGTATCTGTCGAGTTGTGTGAGTATGTGAATCATCTTGTATATTCTCCTTTGGACTAAGAAATACATCCCGTCTCTTTGTGAATCTCCCTGCATGTCTGTTCACCTTCTATCACCTTCATGAACATTATCATCACCATCAGGATTAGGAGAAGAAGAAAAAAAAAAAACAACAACAACAAAAGATAACGACAGACAAGAACGATCACAACACCACCGACGCCCAGTAAGGAACGACAAGATACTGACACAACAGCAGGGCGCCGATAATATCTGTAACAACATCATCATCAGCTACAGCAAAAAAAAAAAAAAAAAAAAAAAACGATATACGACAGCAAACGTCTTTGTGGGTGCGTGGGAGCGCGTGATCGATGCTACCACGAATAATCACCAACGGTTTCGTGAAGATCTGACACAGTTGGCTGGCTCCCTACAGACAGCGCGCCGCTCAGATCACCGCAGGGCGAGCCATGGAAGATGGTGTATGAAAAAAAAAAAAAAAAAAATGACGACCCAGAAATGGCATGCAACGAAGAGAAATAAAAACGATGGAACAAGTGCACTCACGAAATGGATCCTAGACTCGAAGAACAACAACTGTAAACGCGTCGACACGCCGTTCGGTGTGTGATCAGACGTTGGAATGGGGACTGGTTCAGAAACGGGTGTTTTATGCAGAGAAATCCTCAGGAGGCTGAGTGAATTAAGCCACGTGCTCTTTGAAGCCTGTGGGCATTATTTTTTTGTTGTTGCAGTAAACACTGTGTGGTTTGTTATCTGTTGGGGAAAAAAAAAAAAAAGTGATGCTCATGATAAAACGGTCGAAGATAGACCAAATGAAATAAATGATGAAAACGATCGAAGATGGAACCAAATGAAATCAAATGAAATAAAACAGAGTGACACAACACAAGAAATAACGTGATCTGGTTTTGTTTAGGAATGCGTAAGAAATAATCAATTTGCTGGCGGTTTCTCTCTCTCTCTCTCTCTCTCTCTCTCTCTCTCTCTCTCTCTCTCTCTCTCTCACACACACACACACACACACACACACACACACACACACACACACACACACACACACACACACACACGCACGCAAAGCACGCACGAACGCACGCACGCGCGCGCGCGCGCGCGCACACACACAAAGAACACACACACAGAAAGAAAGAAAGAAAGAAAGAAAGAAAAAAAAGAAAGAAAAAGAAAAAGAAAGAAAGAAGAAAAAAAAAAAAAAAAAGAAAGAAAGAAAGCAAAAACTTTGTGAGCTTCTCAACTCGTCGTCAGTAGACGAGTCACCAGTGCTGTCTTTCAGTCATTCAGTTCAGGGCTGCGTCGAAACGTGATGAAAGCTTTGATATTCTGATCATTTCTTGCTTGTGTCGGGATTGAACTCTCAGGAGAAAATTGCGCTGTGGAACAGGGGAATTTACTTGGAAGACTTGTGAACCCGAATGAATTACACTGCACTTAATGCTGTCGTAGGCATGCACTCTTTTTTTTTTTGTAAAACAACAACAACAAAAAAACCAAACCCTGCATTGATTTTTGTGAATACTGTGTATCCTCATGTACAGGTCTGTAGGCCTACAATATCTTTTTTCAATTGGCCTAGGAGAGAAATCTTGTCTGTTTGAACCTGTCTGTCTGTTTACCCCTTACCACCTTCAGTAACGTTATCTTCACCATCAGGGTAAGGAAAAGATAACAACTACAACAACAATGACACCCAGTAAGGAACCACAAGATAATGTCTGCAACTACATCATCAACAACGGCAAAAACGATGACAGCAACGTCTTTGGGTGCGTGGGAAGGCATCACCGATGCTATCGGGAATAATCATCAATAATTTGGTGACTGTCTGACATGTCATACATGGCTCGCTCCCAGCAGACAACAGGGGGTTGGATCACACCAAGGCGAGGCTGCGTGAGATGGGCGTACATAAGGAAAGACAACCCCATGGATGACATGAAACAAAAAGAAATAAAATGATGGAATAAATGCACCAAGGAATACATCTTATCGTCGTCGTCGTCGTCCTCCTCCTCCTCCTCCTCCTCCTTATTATTACCATATTAGTAATGATGGTGTTAGTGTAATAGTTTTTTTTTCTATTATGTTGTTATCATATCATCAATACCGTTGTCGGTATCAGTTTTCAGGACCGGCAGCAGCAAAAACA
>JADBJO010001924.1:155000-157500 GCA_016801955.1 Conus betulinus | reverse complement strand
AATACACTTTTTAGCATACGTGAAGAAACTCGAATCAAACTTTGATCATGTTTTTGATGTTTATCATCGATAAAAGCTGTTCCATTTGCCAGACAATGTCCTCTGTGTGTGTGTGTGTGTGTGTGTGTGTGTGTGTGTGTGTGGTGTGTGTGTGTTGCGCGCGCGCGCGCGCGCGCGCGCGCGTGTGTGTGTATGTGTGTGTTGCTATGTTCCTCCACAAGGATCACCATACTATGCTTTTTCTAATATTGAGAATAGAATCAGTCAGACTGAAGATAGTTTGGTTGAAGCGCTTACATCACATGATGATATCTCAGTTTTGAACTGTGGTGATTTCAATGGAAGAACAGCTGATGTTTCTGTATATATTGCTGACGAATTTGCACAGTTTTCATGGCTTCATAAATTTCATCGAGTCAAAATCAAACGATGCGCAAAAGATAACGTATGGATATGTACGGTAGATGTTTGTTAAATATGTGTGTAGCTTTGGGGTTATTCCTATTTAACGGTGTATGTAATGGGGATAAAGAGGGGTTATGTACACGTATTTGTGACTCTGGCAGCAGTGTGAACGATTAATGTGTTTGCATCATGCGATCTTTTTGATATTGTCAATTCTTCCCGTGCATTTTGTGTGATTGAATAGATCGAATCTGATCACATGCCGTTAGAATTCTGAATGAATGTAAAAGGCATGTCTGAACGTGGAAATCCTAATAAGAAGAATATGTGGAAAAATGAGTATGCGACTGATTTTTGTATTGCAGTTAATTCAGATGATGTCCATGAGCGATTGTTGAAATGCGTCAGACATGTTAAATATGAATGCAAATGTCGCACTCGAAATATTTAATGATGCTGTAAAGTGCGCTGCACATTCTATGAAACAGAACATTTTCTGTCGGTTCTTTTTTACAAGACAACAGAATAAATGGTTTGATTCAGAATGTAAACTACCAGACACAATGTAAGAAAGTTATTGAGAAACATGTAACAGAACATTTGACATTACCGACCGTCATGTATACAGCGTCAGCAGAAGAGAATACAAGAATTTATTAGATAGAAAGAAAAAATTATATAACGATTCACTGTTTCAAAAAGTAATGAATTCTATCAATAAACAACAGGAATTTTGGGAAAATGTTGAATTTGTATTATAAAAGCAGACGCAGAATCAGAATAGTATCACAATACATGAATGGTATGATCACTTTAAGAATATTTTGGAAAAAATATATCACCGTTGATTATATCGCTTACGCAGGTCACTGTCAGAAGATGACAAATATACCGAGTAGCTAGACCGGTCCATCACAACACACAAGTATTATCTGCAATAAAAAAAGTGAAAAAATTGGTAAAGCTGCAGGACCTGACGGATGTATAGGTGAGTTTTAGGTTAAACAATTAGGGGACTATGCTATAAATTTTCTTGTAAAATTATTGAATTTTTGTTTGATAAGTGGATCTATCCTGAAAGCGGGACAGAGTCGATCATTCTTCCTTTGTACAAAAAGGGAGATGTGAATGATCCAAACAGTTACAGGGGCATCTCGTTATGTAATATAGCTAGTAAAGTGTACGGTTCCATAATGAATAAAAGACTGGCAGAATGGGTCGAACTAAACAATATTACAGGCGAATTTCAAGCTGGCTTCAAAAGGATTATAGCACAATGGATCATACGTTTACTCTGCTGGCAGCGGTTTCAGAAACAGTTTGCTAAGAACAGAAAATTATATGCTGCTTTTGTTGATTTCGAGAAAGCATTTGATTCGATTTCAAGAAAACTGCTATGGACAATTCTTATCAAAAATGACGTAAAGGGTTAAGCTTTATAGTTGTATGAGAAGTATGTATGAAAACGTGTAGGTTAAGTGATTTTATTATGTGTACGCAAGGGGTTAAACAGGGTAGTCCTGTTTGATTTTCGTTGTTTTTTGAATGAATTACGCTCTTGAAATTATTGAAAAGGGTAGGCATGGTGTTACTTTTAACTTAACTGAGTTATTCATTTTGCGGTTTGCCGACGATATTATGTTATTATCTAAAACTGTTGTTGGTTTCCAAACTCAGCTGACAGTTTATACTCTGCTGAGCAAAGACTTGAGCTTAAGATAAATATGGACAAACAAGTGTTTTAGTTTTCTGTAAAGGTGGTTATTTGGCTGTTTGTGAGAGGTGGGTTTATGATACATAAAAAAATATCAGTTATAAACGCATATAAGTATTTGGGTATTTATTTTTCCACGAAGCTCAGCTTTACTTTTTGCATGTCAAGACCGTGTGAGCAGAGGCAAACAAGCCTTTATGAGTGTGTTAAATGTTTTGCACAAGTTTGAACATAGTTCAGCAGAGTTATTTTTTCCAATTTTTTTGCCACCACCACTCCAGATGGGCTACAGCAGCGACAAGACGAAGATGAAGTAGAAAAAAGAAGAAGAAGAAAAAGAAGGAGAAGAAGAGGAGGAGGAGTAGAAGAAGAAGTTGAAAG
>JADBJO010001924.1:132500-142500 GCA_016801955.1 Conus betulinus | reverse complement strand
TCTCTCTGTCCACCACAAGAAGCTGCAAGAATGTTGTGGATATATGGCTAGTCCATTCTGTGGCATCCCGCTTCAGGGCTGGGAAACACTTGCAACCGGCCCGCAGTGCCTGGCGACTTGCTGTCCACAAAAGGAGTAAACAAGTTTCGAAAAGAGAAGCGTTTGGCAGGAATTGGACCAGAAGCGCCAAGCCCGGCAAAGAGAGGAGGCCTGCCTGACCCAATGAAGATGCTGTCGAATGCCCAGAGGGTGGACGTATCTGTGTGTCAAGCTTTGGCTTGTGCTCAACATGTGGAGTCAACTGACGTCCCTCGTCGACCATGACGGACATCCATGATGACAGTATTCTGTGTCTGACACGCATGGTACAGAATAATGACTCGTGATTCACAATAGACTGAGAGTGTGGACAATGGGGCTGATGGGCACGTTGTATGACTTTCCTGAGCAAGCGTCATCGGACACTTGATTGGTAGTAACGACCGATTAGGAGAACAGACCTTCTATGAAATGTGTGTTGACAGAGGTGTTGTGGGGGGAAAGAAGGGGGGAACGCGGGGGGGGAAACATGGTCAGGAGTAACACGGTTTGCCAGGCATTGGTCAACTGTTTTAAAGGGGGAGTGACCGAAAAAGCGGGACAATGTTGTTGCTAATATCGGTGCTTTCTCCTTTGCCACTTGTGGTGCTGACTGTTAGGTCGTGGGCGTGCGGTCCAGGTCCCGTTGAAAGTGGTGTTTCTGATTCGTACTAGGAGCAAAACTGTTGCCATTCATAATCATATATCATCATTATAAGCAAGATCAGCATCATCAGCATAAAGCATCATCATCAAGCATCGCCTTGTCATTCCATCATCACATCATAACATCATTCATCATCTCATCATCAGTCATCATCATCGTTAATCGTCAGCATCATTACATCATCTTCATCTTCATCATCATGCATCGTCATCAAAGCATCATCATCAGCTTCATCAGCATTCATTCGCTCATTCGTCCAAATCATCATCTTCATACTCATCATCACTCTTAGTATTCCTTTTTTTGTTAGTTGTTATTAACGCTATTGTTGTTGGGTCCATTATTTCATATAAGCCAGGTGAGGTTAACCATTCTGCTCGTTGACATTTTTCGTTAACAAAACTTTGATAATAGCACTAAACAGCCACAGGGGATCTTGCAAAAGCAATTATTAAACTAAGGTGTGTCAAACGCTGCGCACTGCCAATAACCCTAAAAGTACGCAGTAAAGTAAAAAGGCAACACAAGTGGGTGTATACCCCTTGCCACATGCATAGGCGCGCGCGCCAACCGTACGCTCTCCTACGTGGGGCGACTGTTCGCAGACATTGTATACACTGAGATCTATAGAGCCGCGCAGGAATGTTCAGGAATAAACGACGCAAAAGATAATCCGCAGCTCATTCGCTGTCAAGTTTTGTTTGAAACCGATGCGGTCTTTCGATATGTAAGTGAAATTATTCAACCCGTGAACTTGGTGGGGAGGAAAAAAATAAAAGACCATGTGTTCTGAGAGTACTGTACACCCACAGCCACAGCTAGGTAGGGAGAGAACAGTCGTATAGGACTAGTTCGGGACAACCAGGACTGACCCCAACACGAACAAAAGATACTGCTGCATGCTACTATCTACCTCACCCATCTTCTCCTCTCTCGCCCCCCCCAAATACCTCGATCCCCCCGCCCCTCCCCCTCCCCCCCCCCCACCTATCTATGTGGTTTTTTCTGCCTGCATGGTATCTGAATCTCTCTTCTCTATTATCTCCTCTCTCTCTATCTCTTGGGCAATACTTATAGTCACCCTCTCTCTATCACTCCTCTCTCAAACCTATATGTCGGTACTGTCTGATCTCACTCTCCCTCTCCTCTAGTATCTCTCTCTCTCTCTATCGAGCTCTATCACGATCTCTGTGTATCTCTCTATCTTTGAAGCTTACTTTCGATACCCCCTTTTCTATCATCTCCCACCTCTCTCTCAACCCTCTATCTTCGCTATTCCTCTCTCTCCTCTCTCTCTCTCTCTCTCTTTCTCTCGATTCTGTCTCTATGACCCGTCTGTGTGGGTGTCTGAGTTGTCTATCTGCTTGTCTATCTGTCTGTCTCTCACTCTCCTCTCTTCTCTCTCCTATCTCTTTCATTCTCTCTGGTCAGTCTTCCGTCGGTTGTGTATGACTGATATCTGTCTGTCTTTCTTTTCTGGTCTCTCCACTGCTCTCTCTCTCTTCTCTCTACCGCTATGTCCTTCTGTCCTTCTGTTCTGTCTGTCTGGTCTGTCTGTCTGTCTGTCTGTCTTGCCTGTCTCGGAAGGATATGCCGACGAGCGAGTACTTTGAGGGGACACTTCCTGGAATCAGAAGACAGCCATGGAGATTCAAAGTCAGGCAGTTGATTGGACATAAGCCACAAGACCTCATACTCACATAGCATATGAGGAGGGGGGTGGGTAGGGGGCGCGTTCACTTTCCGACCTGGTACCTGGGAAAATTAAAAAAAAAAAACCATGCAAGTAGCACCGTACATAAAAGATAATAGATATGGGGCAACATATTGCAAAGCTATTGGTGAGGGGAGGGGGGGGGGGGGCGGGGGAGAGAGACAGACAGAGAGAGAGACAGAGAGAGAGACATATACGAGAGAGAGAGAGAGAGAGAGAGAGACAACACAGGAGAGAGACAGAGAGAGAGACAGGACAGTACAGAGGACAGAGACAGAGAGACAGACAGCCAGACAGATACAGACACAGTCATCCTCCTTCAAAACAACACGATGGACCAAGGCGACGATATAGGTGGCTTAGCATGGAAGCCATCTTCTATGGGGGTGTAAGCCAAGTAGAAGTTCTTGGACTCAATCTACGAGACAATTCTACACCACACCTGTTCGTTATTATTGACATATAAAAGTCTCTGTTTCAAATATGCTCTTAAAGCTACAGACCAGTCGTATCCTCCCGTAACTTTTTTTCCATTTTAAAAAAAAACATGCCAATTTGTATTATAAGAAGCTGTTAATCTGGTCTTTAAGAATACGTCTATCTTGCATCCCACCCCTGGCACATCCACATGATCCTCAAATCCATTCATAGTTCAGATCTTCTTTTGAGAGAGAGGAGAGAGAGAGAGAGAGGAAGAGAGAGGGTGAGGAGAGAGAGAGAGAGAGAGAGAGGAGAGACGAGGGAGAGAAGAGGAAAGAGGAGAAGACAATGTAAAATTTCGACTGGACACTTTTGAGGTCAGAGAGGGATGGCGACGGAGAGAGACGGAGAGAGGAGAGAGAGAGACAGAGAGAGAGTGAGATGAGCGAGAGGAGAGACGGAGAGAGAAGAACAAGGAGAGAGGAGGGGAGAGGAGAGAGAGAGGAAGAGAGGAGAGAGAGAGAGACAATGTAAAATTTCACTGACACTTTCTGATGTCCAGGACGAGATGAGAGAGAGAGAGGGAGAGCGAGAGGGGGGAGAGAGACGATGAGAGATGAGGAAGAGAGAGGAAGGAGAGGAGGGACGTGAGAGGAGAGATGAAGAGACGACATGAAAATTTTCACTGACCACTTCTGATGTCAGAGAGAGAGAGCTGAGAGAGCGAGAGAGAGACGATGAGAGAGAGAGACAGAGAGAGAGAATGAATGGAAGGAATGATGACGTATTGTGACAGACTTTACAAAGCCCATTCACAAGGTCGGGAAAACGAAGCGAATGGGGATTTACATACACAGAGATTAGAAATGAATCATCACCGATACATCACAAGAAAGTACATCGCGATGTGGATTTCCAGATCACGGACGGACAAAAACACTAGAATACAATCAGGCAACTGTCAATCGGATTTCCCAGACCGTTTGTCAACAGTTTAGAACGGTGCATAATCACGATGGGTCGTCAAGATTTCGGTTCTGGACCCTCTTTTGCCGCATGCAATGCTTGCTGCCCCTCAGTTCTTCCTTCAGCCTCACACAGCGGATCATTCATGTTCTTTGTCGTTTCCTCCAAGCACGTCATTATGTCTGCAACGGGTGATGTCTACACGGGGCGTCTCTGCGCCGTAACAGCAACAGAGTGGTACCTGCACAGTCACTACTACTGGCTGTTATCACACACGATTTCCTGCTTCAACGAATGCCTTAATGCATTAAGCTCTTGCGGCGTAGAGTTTTAGTTACAGATGACCGTTTTTCCACAAAAAAAAATGCACCACAAGTAACCACATCATCGTCACTAAAACACAGGTTTTTTTTTCAACCTCTGTGTCAGGTAAGCAGGTCCCAACCGGGAATGACGTCACTGACTCGCTGTCCGTGTCGCACGGTGCCATGTCAATGTCGTGCGTTCCATTGGAGGACAGCGAACTCATTGCAGGCAGAGGCACAGCGGAAGGGGATTGGTGTCGAGACGCTGGAAAGCGTCAGCACAGAGAGGGAGGGAGACTCCATTGTTGTTGTCGTCACGTCTGTCGCCATTGCATATGAAAACTAAAAAGGGGTCGGCAGGAACAGACGGGAAAGGGATGAAACTCTTTCGCTGGCCTTTTTGCTTCCGGCGTTCCTCGGCCCCTTCTCCTGTCCCGTTGACCCGTGACGGACAATTTCCTTCTGAAAACAGCACTGTTCTCTGGAGGGGTCGTGCGCGACAGGGGAATGGTCGGACATCGTGTGTCAATGTAAGAATCACCACAGCCTGATTATCATCCCTGCCTTCAATTTTTAAGGATGATAGTGTCATATCGCGCGGCGCGGGTTCAGCATACCTTCTAAAGTCGAGGGAGGACCTTCCACGGGCATTTTTCACACTCGTTCGTGCAAATAGGAGCAAACGTAATCGGAGCATGGAAAAAAAATCGTCTTGCTGGCAGCCAGACGAGGGAAGTCACAGAGAGAGAGAGAGAGATGAGAGAGAGAGAGAGATGAGAGAGGAGAGAGAGAGAGAGGAGAGGACTTTGAGGAATTGCTGACTCTTTGGAACTCCCCTAAATGTCAGCTTTATACTGAGTTTCTAAACGCCCACGTGCGTTGTTCTTATCACGGCAAAACAAACAAACAAACAAACAAAAACGAAACAAACAAAAGATAAGATGAACTGACTCTTGAACATCCACACGCTCAAACCACACATCCACCATACAAAAAGAACAGTTTTCTGTTTTCCTTTGAATTCCTCACACCTCTCGAGACTTCCTTTTCTTTTCCCTCATCCACCGCATCACCCTTCATTATTCCCGGTGTGGGCTCCTACACAAAACAAGCAGTCAACACGCGATCTGTGGCTCACACATTCTGCAAGTTTTCCCTCAGCGCTGTTGTCGTCTCCTTCATCTTGGTTTTGCCCCGAGTTCGGAATTCAGACGTGCACGCCACAAAAAACCAGGTAAAAATCTATTGCACAGAAAGAAAGAAAGAAGAAAGCAACTCCCATCAACTTTGATCCTGATAAATTTTATTGCCATCTTCGTTTCGAGGGTTTTTTTTTTTTTTTTTTTTTTTTTTCATGATCCAGTCGATCTTGTAAATGGGTTTCTAACATTCTGAATTCGGTGTGGTGAAAAAAAGTAGAAACCTCTGAGGGAGTATTTGTCTGCATACTTTCTAAAAAATCATACTTATTCATTTCTTTTATGTATTCAACCGCGTTTTATTTCGTTTATTTATCCATTTATTTTATGTATTGAATCGCGATTTAGTTCATTTATTTTCTTATCACTATTGATTCGACTGTGCGATTTCTTTTTCATTATTCTTTTATTTTTCTATTTATTTGCTTTTTCATCAGCCATGTTCGTTTCATGTATTTTATCTACTTGCTCATTATTTGTTGTTTTTACATATATTGATGAATGATGAATTCATTTACTATTTGTATATCTATTTAGTACCAATTTGCAATTCATCGATAGTTAGTTGCTTTTGACCGTATATATTTGTTTTTTGATCATATATTTAATCAACCGTAGTGCCACAGGGCTGTCACGACGTTATCATCGATTCCATATGCTTCTTTGTTCTTCTTTTTGTTTTTTTGTTTTTTTTTTACTGTGGAGTTCAGGAATGAGAGAGAGAGGAGAGGAGGAGAGAGGAGAGAGAGAGAGAGAGAGAGAGACAGAGAAGAGAAGAGACAGAGAGAGAGAGGACAGAGAGATAGAGATAGAGAGGAGAGACAGAGAGAGAGAGAGTGAGAGAGAGAGGAGAGAGGACAGAGAGACAGGAGAGAGAGCAGGAGAGAGGAGATACGAGAGAGAGAGAGGAGAGAGGTAGGAGAGAGAGAGAGAGAGAGAGACAAGAGACAGACAGAACAGACAGGGACAGACAGACAGACAGACAGACACACAGACACGCCGACACCGACACAGACAGACAGATGAGACAGGAGACAGACACCGAGAGGAGGAGAGAGAGACAGCGGAGAGGACAGACAGACAGACAGAGACAGAGAGAGAGAGAGAGAGACAGAAACCAGAGGGAGAGAGGAGAGAGAGAGAGAGAGAGACCAGAGAGAGAGAGAGAGGGAGAGAGGGACAGACAGACAGACAGACAGACAGACAGAAAGACAGACAGACAGGAGACAGACAGACAGGAAAGAGACCAGAAGAGAAACCGAAAGAGAGAAGGGAGACACACAGACAGACAGACACACAGACACAGAGAGAGAGAGAGAGACACAACCACAGACAGGGAGAGACAGAACAGAGAGAGAGAAGAGAGAGAGAGAGAGAGAGAGAGAGAGGGGAGAGAGAGAGACAGACCGACAGACAGACCGATACACAGACAGACAGACAGACAGACAGAACAGAGAGAGAAGCACAGAACACACACACACAACACACCACAGACAGACACAGGACATGACAGACAGACGAGAGGAGAGAGAGAGGGGACGAGAGAGAGACAGGGCTGAGGAGAGAACAGATAAGATTTCACTGAACCACAGAAGACAGACAACCAGACAGACAGAGACAGAGACCGAGAGAAACCCTTTCCGACGGAACCAGAGGACAGGGAATGAACACTTTTTTCTCCTAGGTAGCAACACCACCTACCCCCTGTCCCTGCCTCCCTTTCGCTCCCTTGGAACATATCTTCACCTAACCCCCCCCCCCCACCCCCCCCCCCCCACACACACACACACACACACACTCCCACTCCCACCCCTCTCTCCACCCACTCGAATAGCTACCCTACCATAAACGTTCTGGTGAACGAGATTCATTTATGTATGTATTATCTATAGCCCAGCCGAGCGCGAAGGGTCATTTCAGGGAAGTCACCCCGTTGAACTCAAATCTCAACATTGAGCACGCACACACACACACACACACGCACACACACACACACACACACACACACACACACACACACACGCTCGCGCACGCGCGCACGTACGCTCGCACGCACGCAATCACGCATACACACGCATGCACACACACACGCACACACACGCACACACACACACACACACACACACACACACACACACACACACACACACACACACACACACACATACATACACACACACGCGCGCGCGCACACATGCTCACACATAGAGACAGACACAGACAGAGAGACAAACAGGCAGACAGACAGACAGACAGACAGACAGACAGACACACACACACACACAAACACACGCCCGCACACGCCCGCACACACGCGCACGCACGCACGCACACGCACGCACGCACACACACACACACACACACACACACACACACACACACACACACACACACACACACACATGCTCACACAGACACAGACAGACAGATAGGCAGACAAACAGGCAGGCAGGCAGATGGACAGACAGACAAACGCCGCGCGCACGCACACACACACACACACACACACACACACACACACACACACACACACACACAGCTCAGCTCATTAAAACAAGATTTCTGAAAACACATCAGGATGGCTGTGAAATGCTCCTTCCATGAAATCTTAGATCAGATGATTCGTTTCCTTTCAGTTCAGACTACTTTGTAGCCCAGCCGAAAAAAAAAAAAAAAAAAAAAAAAAAGTACAATATCGGACCTGTCAGTGTAGCGAGATAAGATGACAAATGTTGATCTCTTTCCGGCACTAAAACATAAAGAACTCATCAACTGGGACATCTCTCAACAAGGTTTTTGACAGAGTCTGCTGTAAAATGCATATGTCTGACATCGTGTTAAGTCCCTGTACTCTGTTTGCACATATTCTATAGTGAGTAGAACATCACATAGAATGCACCATGGAGCTTCTTCGCCTTCCACCGAGATAAGACTGGGTGTAATAGGTCTGGTCTGTGTGCAAACGATAGGACGCTGTATTTCATGGCTGCCAGAGGCAAACGGTAAAACCTCTTTGGAGGTTTGGACGGATTTGGAAGAGCTTGTTACCCATCTGCGTGTTCCCTTCCACTTGCTATAGAGCCTTTTTCCACACATGAGGCTCAGCTTTGGGGTTTTAGTTCGGTGTGAAGGGCAGTGAATCTGCTCAGCTCTTTATGTGTGGCATTCTTGACAAGTCGGCCAAGCGCTCCATCGCCTCAAATGGAGACGCGCTCAGAAACGCAAGCAAAAAAAAAAAAAAAAAAAAAAAAAAGTTGAAAACATCAGATTTCAGAGAGATGTACAGTTGAAACAATTTCAGCAGTTGAGGGTGCTTGAAGTTATGGTCAGCAACGGCCTACAAGGCAGAATGGGAATCAGAGAGAATAAGGAAGTGTTTATATCATTTTGATTTCAAGACCATTTTGGAGCGCTCACGCCAACGCTGTGAGCTAAGCCGCGTAGATAGAGCTATCTGAGGGAATAGGTTTAGAACATGTTTGACAGGAGAATGCAAATGATTTGATTTTCGACCGTTGATCTTCTGTTTCAACGCTACGAACTATCTGAGCATCCTCAAAGATACTGCGTGTATCTGACAGGGATCTGGAGCTCAGTGTGGAGTAGAACTAAATCCCCTCACCAGATTTGGAGCCGTTCTTCGAAAGAAGGGACAGTCAGAGATAAAGTTCGGCAACAATGTCTCGTGTGCCAGAGAGCTGAGAGAGTCTCCGTGATAAGAAGCCAGACGAAAGCGGATTTCCAGGTGAGCAAAAGCCACCGTGGGAAGTCAGGAAATTCACCACCAATCCAAGGTCTTATGTTTCCGCTGGCGAAGAAAACAAAGTCCCAAGGGTGCGTGAGTGAGCTCTTTAATTTAGAGTCTGTTCACACTTGGTGATATTAGATTTAAAAAAAAAAAAAAAAGGAGCGAGGAGAAGGGAACGTGCACAAAATCTATTAATTTGATGCATGGAAAGCACTTTGCTATTTGCACAGTTTCTGGGTTGGTGGGTTATTGTTTTGACAGAATCATGCACAGTCACATGCAGGTTCGATTCTTTATAACGATGAAGTAAATACTGAACAACGAAAAAGAATATGGGCCACTGATAGAAGGCTTGAACAATCGCTATGCTACATTTTGGGAAAAAATTTGGTTGAATGGATGAGCGGGCTTGGGGGTTGTCTTTAAATTCTTTACACGCACTGTCATAGCCAGGGCTTTGGGCTCAGAGATGAGACTCAATCAATAGCTCAAAGAAAGTTTCAGCTGACGGTCGAGAGCTGGCTCTCCTGCCTGTCCATACAGACTGGACACCGGGCCCCTGCCGTTTTGTAAAGCGCTTTACAAAACGCCTTTCCACTCCGGAAATGCAGAATTTCGTCGTCGTTTAAGCCAGCTGTCAAAAGATGAACGTGATCCCTTGGGGAAAAAAAAAAATCAACTGTCAAGTCGGAAGTGTGTCTAGATTCAATGTCAGTGATTCCATTGGTCAAAGATCAGCTTGACCAATCAGATTCACTGCGTGAACTTTGCGAAGCGAAGCGTAGCGTTTCTTTTAGTAATAAAAAAATAATAACTTTATTTGTCCCACACACAAGGGGAAATTTTGGCTGCTTCCCCTGGGGGAAGCGAGTCGCCACAGTGCAGCGCCACCAAGGAAATAGG
>JADBJO010001924.1:117500-120000 GCA_016801955.1 Conus betulinus | reverse complement strand
CTCTCTCTCTCTCTCTCTGCGCGCCCTTTTTCATCTCCCCTCCTTGTGTAAAACAATCGGAAAGAAACGGGAATCCCTTGAGGGGGCAGCGCGTTGAACTACTCCCACTTCAGGTGTCTTTTAATCGGAGAGAGGACACTGGAGACAGTGCTACAATTCTCCAGCTACTACTTTTACAGTCGACTAGTTCAAGCAGAAAGAAAATCAGCATTCATCGACGAAGCATACTAGCAGCTCATTAGACATCTGGCCCGGTTAGCCGTGAAGGGATACACTTTTAAAAATGCAAAAATTTGCTAATGATATTGTGTCCACGTCTTTTAAGTGGTGAATGCCCAGTCAAGTGTTACACAACGATGTTATTTGAATCAAAATCCTTTGATTAAAGAACCTTTCGATCACAGAATAGCGTTGTGATTGTACCTGCTTCGACCACTTGTGTTATTATTAGAATTTGCTACCCGAAGAAGGGTTCTGAGTTAAAAAAAAAAATTGTAAAAACCAAGCAAAATCCAAAACGCCTTAGTGATAGAAAGACTTCAAATTTTCAGCAGAAAAAAGCTATGGATGGCTGAACTAAAAATTTGCAGTGGTTATTTTAGGTACGTTTCAAAATGTCTCTGTGGCTCCACACTCGCACACCTGAATTTACCTGGAAAACATACCTGCGTTAGTGAAATAGGTGACAGACAGGCAATACAACACACCATCATCATTACAGCACCTACCTTTTAGGTGTGGCAAGTGGTCAGGTTCAGCATCTGAAAAGAAACTGATGGGTGTTGTGAGGTGTTAGTAGGAATATAGGTAGCTAGGAAAACATGCGAAAATTTTGAGACGCATTTCAGTCACAACATTTTCACATAGTAGTAAAACATATTGAAAAAGGACATGTCAGAATCATTCCATATTTGCTCCCCCCCCCCCCCCCCCCCCCCCCCCAAAAAAAAGGGATGGTGTGCATGCTTTTTTGATCTGCATGAGTTAGTTTGTGTTTGTGAGGAAAATAAAAATTGCCCACGACTAACAATACTTCTTACTATACACAGGTGTTAGTAGGAGGGAAGAAAGACAGGCATCACAACACAAAAACAACACTCAGGTACCTTTATTGTACTTACCATATGGTTCCATAGATGTTGAATCATATAATCCAAATGCAGTCGTCAGACACAAGGAACCAGTGACAAGACATGTTCTTGCTCTTTGGCACTTTTCTCTCACATAGAGCACAGACGTAAAAATTCCTTTCCGTTTTGTACTTTTCACAGTTGCTCAAACTTGAGTACTTTTGTATGTGTCATTTTTCCTCACTTAGTCAACCCTGAAAAGGTCAGTCTGTACAAAACAGTAATGACAAAGTCTAGTCCAAGGTGGAGTCTTAGTGTCGGGTGCACTGCTAACAATGAGTGTGTAGGAACCTACTCACTCCTGGTGAAAAGAATAAAAGCTGCCACGACCCTTGCACAGTGCCACCTTACACATCACACACTCATGTGCTGACTGGATGGCATTGCCTGCTAGGGTTGCCCCCCCCCCCTCCTTCTGGCACACGACACAGTCCTTCTTGCCTCTGGCAGACTGGATTTGGGAAGGAGTGTGCTTGTGTTTGTCTGGCGTGTCATGAACGACGGGGACGGACTATCTGTTTTCGACACTTAAAACCACGGACCATGAAGATTTCAGTATGAACATCCACAAACACTTTCAGCGGAGCACCTGCAGAGTTTCTGTAGATGACGTAAGCATTTACTGCAGCAATGTCTAGGCAGAAAGAAGAATACATTATTTCCACTACTTTGTGGATTTTTGCTAGAAGCCATAATCAAATCGCAATTTATCATGCTTGTCAACACCTTTGCAATTCTTGCTGTAATCAGCCACAGCCGGGGGCCCTAGAATACCGGACTTTTTCAACACCCCTTCACCTTTCCTGAAAAAAAAAAGCTCTCCATCAGTTCCATCCAGGGCAGAAGTCAGAAGGGTGACCTTACGACGGTCAAACCAACCATGAGCATGAAGCTGACGCTGTTCATCACCATCACCAATCTGACGAAACCAGCGCTTTGTGTCCCCAGACTTCTTGACATTTTTTGCTGCTTCATATTCTGTGGCAGACCCTTTCTGTCGCTACATACACTCCAACATGCCAAGATTTCCTTCTGTAACAGATAGTGAGGGGACTGACGTGAAATGATGATCAAAGTAGATGGTGTGCTTTTGGGGTTCTGTCAACACGATCCGCCGGGATCACCCATCCCAGCAGGCAAATCATTTGATCGTCCCAGTATATACCGAACAATTCAGCACATAAAAAGAATATCTGCATCACACAAAGCCAGAACCTCGAGGCTCCACGTCGTAGGTTTCCATGCACGTACTGCGAAAACCCACAACGACCCTTGAACTTGACGATTGCTTCATCCACCATGATGATCTGACCAGGTAGAAACTGTGGAGCGAAACTTCTCGAGTCAGTGAAATGAGAGGTCTGACTTTG
>JADBJO010001924.1:100000-112500 GCA_016801955.1 Conus betulinus | reverse complement strand
TATTCATTAGAACAGTCATCATTGTCAGTTAGAAGACTTAAACCTTTTCATGTATGCCGATAATGAGAAGTTCCCTATCAGTATAATTTATTTCTTTAACTTACATGTAGTTTGTATAATTCTCGTCCTCCCTGTCCCTCCCAACATCTCTCGCCCCCGCCACCCCCAATCCATATGCTGAAACGCACACAAATGTACTCGCACAGACAGAGAGAGAGAGAGAGAGAGAGAGAGAGAGAGGAGAGAGAGAGAGAGAGAGAGAGAGAGAGAGAGAGAGAGAGAGAGAGAGAGAGAGAGAGAGAGACTCAGACACACAGTCAGCCAGACCAAAATAGACCTGAATGAGTTCCTGTCATCTGCCTCTGGCTGCTTTAATGAGGAAACGGTTTTGTGCAGGTCGCATGCATGTCAGACGTATTTTTTTTTTTACTCATTCTTATCTTTTACAGAGGGATGAGACTCCATGATCCATTCGTTGCGATAAGCCGCTCATTCTCAAAGATCTTTATACCGAGTGTTGGGATATGTGTGTGTGTGTGTGTGTGTGTGTGTGTGTGTGTGTGTGTGTGTGTGTGTGTGTGTGCGTGTGTGTGTGTGTGTGTGTGTGTGTGTGTGTGTGTGTGTGTGCGTGCGTGTACGTGTGTGTGTGTGTGTGTGTGTGTGTGTGCGTGCGTGCGTGTGTGTGTGTGTGTGTGTGTGTGTGTGTGTGTGTGTGTGTGTGTGTGTGTGTGTGTGTGTGTGTGTGTGTGTGTGTGTGTGTGTGTGTGTCTGTGTGTCTGTGTGTGTGTGATCAAAGACTCAAAACTTTGAACAGCAGATTCAATAGAGATCTGGTTCTGATATGTTCCGCTTCATACGAGCTTATTTTCTTGATGATATGGTCGCTTGTCATGACAGGGATAGACGTAAGGTATTATGACTGCAGGCGGAATTCAAAACATCAAAATAGATATTGAAACACTATGCCGTCAAATATACATGAGAAACACAAACTGTGTGTCGATCATTTGGTATTTTCAGGCAAGAAAAAAAAAAAAAGAACAATGAGAGAACAAGTGCAGGTTTCAGTCCTCAAAAACAAAAAAAGAACAATGAGAGAACAAGTGCCGGTGAAATGTCCTCAAAAAACAACGAAAATGCTTTGCAAGGATTCAGAAGGAGAGATGGAAGGGGGAGAAAGAGGTCTTGAGGGAGCAAAATATTCGTTCCTTCGCTAACAGCCAAATATGCCAAGTTCACGAGGAACCGAGAGAGGACCGAGATTAATGACATAGTGGAAACAGTTAACGGGTATTCCCGAGATGACTGGGAATACCCGTTAAACTGTTTCCACTATGTCATTAATTTTATCATGGAACAGTGCAGGGGAAAGGACATCCTCCCCCCCCCCCCCCACCCACCCCCCCCTCCACCCTGAAAAAAACCGCATTCTTATTCGTGGATGTAAGAGAGCGTAAAGCATGTACAAACTTAAAATCTTCCGCGAAGATTCGGATGAATTGTTGAAGATGGCCTTGAAAACCCAGATTATTGAAATCTGTGAGAGTACAAACCTTTTCGGTGGTGTCATAAGTTTTCTCCGCATCAGAAAAAGGTGGCTGAAATGTGCTGTTTGTTGACAAACGTGCTGCGCATAGTAGTTTCTAGAGGGACTCACTATTTACAATAGAACTGTACTTGTGGAAACCACACTGTTCAGCAGTCAAAAAAGGCCAATGGTTTCTTTTTTCTAATATGTGTTGAGAGTTATTTTTTTCCCCCATTCTTTATTTTTAAAAAAAAAGCAACATTGCCTCACAGTATTGGACAAGTATTTGTGAAATTTGTAGAATTTGTTTCTTGGCTTTGGAATGGAAAGTATCAAGTTTTTTTTTTCCCACCAGGGAGGGGTGAGGGCGGGGGCCAAAGAACCCAGTGGTCGTCATACAATCGTAACCTTTTAACGTACTGTGGAGACGTCTCTCAGGGAGATGGTCCAATGTTCGGAGAGGTGCAGGCTAAGTTGCAAAGTCAGGCGACCGCAGGCGGAAATCTGAATTCAACATCCGTCTTGAACCGAAGTAGACAAAGACAAAATGATTGCTCGTTCTTCATTTCCGTTGTTCTGAGTGTCGTTTCTCTTGCCTGAAGAAGACGTCAGAGGTCGAAACGCGTCGTATTTTGTCTTGCAATTCGTTTGTCCACGTTGTTGGGCGGGGTTATTATAGACAGTTGTTGAAATGAATGAGGAAAGGGTTCAGACAAATCAAGTCATAGTGTAAACAGCCCACACGATCACAGCGGCTACATTATGGCTGCAAGTGAGTTGAAACCCTCGAAGCTCCGTTGTGCATTCCATGTTGTTTACCATTCATCATAAACATATTAAGGCAGAGTGCTAGTACTTACGTAAGGTCAGACATAAACATGCCACAGCTGACACCATGAAAATCTTGTTCAGAGATGCCTCATTGTACGTGATTTTTTTTTTTAATCCCTGATAGGGATTGGCACTTCCTCTGATCTGTAATTTCGGAGGTAAGAGTTTAAAACAAATCCGTCATTTGTGTTGTTGTGTTGTTGTTGTTGTTGTGTGTGTTGAAAATCTGTTTTTGGTAAGTTGTGAATGTGCGTGTGATTTTTTTTTTTTTTTAAACCTATTTTTGAGATGTGACAGTTCTGATGTGTCCCTTCGCAGTCGACTGAGCTATAAGTAGCATGAATTTGAATTGAATCCTGGCTGTGTCGACTTCGAGGTAATGTATTGGGTGGTCAAAAATCTGTATCATCAAATTCCTACACACTTCTGCACCCGTAAGCTCGAAGTTAGTTTAAAGACTTATGGCAAGAGGACCGGAATGAATGCAGAAACGGACTGAAACTTTTTTTCCAAATGTGTCCAAACCTGAAAAAAAAATCCTGTAGTCCGCCACTTGTGACCATAAAGAAGGAACAGTTTTGTGTGAATTGGACGCAGGCCACTCTTCTGACACTGTCCACTCTTTTCATACTCAGGAATCTATAACAAAAATGAAGAGGCTCCCATAACGAATACCATGTGATAAACGTTTCACTGCTGATTATGTTTTCACGGAATGTTGGATTGGCTTGACAGTGAACATCGTTAACAGCAGACTCAATAAAAAGTCTGTTCAGAAAGGTTCTTCGGAATCTGATTCAGTTAAGTGAAAGTTAATTTTCTTTTTTATTCGATCCTAGATGTTTTGTTGTAAACAGACCTAGTTGAAAGGCGTCTTGAATATATTTGACAGAAACTGATCTACTGATTTTTTTTTTTTTTCACCTTCTCACATGGAGTCAATTGACGACGTGAAAGCCCTGATATGATGCCCCCCTCCCCTCTCCCCTGTGGTAGGCTGGGCTTGAACGAATCCCTGACAGTCGAAACGGCCGCCATGGAGTACCTAAGAACGACTCGCGGATAAGAAATACGGTGGTTTCATTACGAGATGAATACTATCTCTGGTCATCATCTACTGCTTTTTCAGTCTAATGACAAACTATAATTCCACTGACGAATTTGAAATGTTACACTGAAAAGTAGAAATATTTGTGTGTTTGTACATTATCATTTCTTTAAAAAAAAACACAGCAAAAATCGAATATGTGTTTCATAAAATGCTTATGAAACCATTTGCAGGGATGTCTGAGCAACAAATGATAGACCAATGGTAGATGAAATAAACGCATAGTACAACGGTGCGAGGATTTCTTTCTGTATAGAAATATACGTATGGTGCTACTACACATCACATTGCCGCGCACGTTGACCATCAATGGCACGGAAACAACTCTTTCAGAGTTTTTCGAAACCGAGAGCTCAACAAACATAGGCAAAAAAGTTAATATCAGAGTTGACACATGAAGCAAGCAATATGAACTGGTAGACAACAATAGCAGTGTTGTGATATGTTTTGAACACGTTGTATTCAGGAATTACATGAATCAGAAAATCACTGGAGGTGTCGATAAGGAGATAGACGATGTAAGCAAAACAAAAGCAACAGAAGCATCTTGGTGATTCTGCTCTTCACGACTTCCTCGTTCACTTTCGTATTTTCAGTCATCAGTTGACGCTTCCGAGAGGCCTGACGTAGTCTGGTGACGGTGATGACGCAACAAAACGTCACGACAGTCAGAAAGACCGGTTTAGTAATGATATTAAACGTATTAAAGAGGTCTGTGGGGAATGTGCTGTCGACAGGGATCCAGGTGGCCCTGCCTATGTGAACCATGGATCGATTGGTTGAAGGATCCACACTCCAAGACACGGTCCACGCCAAGAAAGCAGGAAGAGCTATTGCGAGAGGCACGGCGTAACACAGGAATATAATTGTCGCCATTACTCTGTATAGGACAAAATGAGAAATGAGTTATAATTTGTAATCATGATGATCAATCGAAAATGGCTCATTTGTGTTACAGAGTGATTTGATTTGTATTGGTTTGTCTTTCTCTTGTTTTGGTATTTTTGAAGGTTCTCTTTTTATTGCCAGCTACTTGTCATTTTTTTAAATCACTGTTACTATATAACTAGTTAATATTAATTCCCAAAGATAATACTTTAAGGTCTCGTCTCTCCCTCTCTCCCTCCCCCTCCCTCTCTCTCTCAACTCCAGTTTCTTCTTTTTCTATCAAATGATTTTTTTTGCCGTTGATAAAGTTACAGAGCAGTCATACAGAACACTAATTAAGAATCATGATTGTGATATACCTTGTTCTCCCCTTACATAGTTTGATTCACTGAAAAGAAATACTGGATAGTCGTTTGCTTGAGTAATTGCGCCAAATCTACGATTTAAGTTTTTTTTTTTTTTAAAGAATGAAAAAGAGCACTAACCCAAAACATGTTTTCCACAATGACGACGATATAATGATGATGATGATAATGATGATTTGGTGGTATCTTAATGTGCATGTGTTGCAAGAGGGTTGATTTTACTTCTCACAATCACCAGTTGCGCATAATAATTCATGCGTCAAATCGGATTTCATCATCCAAAATGCCTATATTTTGCAAAGCAGCGGTATTAGAGACGTAACTGCGTCAGTTTACATTCAAAGAAAAAAAAATACCGTGTGTAGTGAGGGGATGCCGATACAATGTATTTAATTCAATGCAGGATTGAGGCGTAGTGATTCATGTAACCCAATCCGAATTCCATGACTGTGCTAGGAACTGAAATCATTTATTACAGAAGACATCGCACTTCCATTCGCTATATGCTTTAGAACTGCTTTTCTTTCTTTTATACATGTCGAGTGAAATGAATGAACGAGCGCGCGTGCGTGTGTGTATGTGTGCTCTTTACACTGCAACATTCGTCCTTCCTTTTTCACTTTCTTTGTTTTGTTTTTCTTCCTTTGCTTTAAACACAATTGTTTTGCTTACTTCTTTCACGCTGTCGTTTGATCTTTTCTTGCCTTTTTCTTCACGTCTCTGTTTTCCCCTTGATTTCCACCTCTTCTTTTTTCCATAATCTGATGTTTTTTTTTTTTTATTATTTATTTATTTATTTTTTTTTTAATCTCCCTTTCGTTCGTTTGCGTCAATTTTGTCTTCCTTTCTTGATTCTTCAGTCCATTCATTCCCTTACATGTAAGTTATTATCCATTCATTTCTTTTCCTGAAAGTCTTCTTCCATGTATTTCCTGACTTGGAAGTCTTCCTCCACTCAGTTCTTAACCTGTAAGTCATTTTCCACTCAGTTCTTTACCTGTAAGTCATCCACCATTCAGTTCTTTACCTGTAAGTCATCCACCACTCAGTTCTTTACCTGTAAGTCATTCTCCACTCAGTTCTTTACCTGTAAGTCACCCTTCATTCAGTTTTTCACCTGTAAGTCACCCTTCATTCAGTTTTCACCTGTAAGTCATCCTTCATTCAGTTTTCACCTGTAAGTCATCCTCCATTCAGTTTTCACCTGTAAGTCATCCTCCACTCAGTTCTTTACCTGTAAGTCATCCTCCATTCAGTTCTTTACCTGTGAGTCATCCTCCATTCAATTCTTTACCTGTAAGACATCGTCCATTCTTTTCCTTTACTTGTAAGTCATCCTTCATTCAGTTTTCACCTGTAAGTCATCCTCCATTCAGTTTTCACCTGTAAGTCATCCTCCATTCAGTTTTCACCTGTAAGTCATCCTCCACTCAGTTCTTTACCTGTAAGTCATCCTCCATTCAGTTTTCACCTGTAAGTCACCCTTCATTCAGTTTCACCTGTAAGTCATCCTCCATTCAGTTTTCACCTGTAAGTCATCCTCCATTCAGTTTTCACCTGTAAGTCATCCTCCACTCAGTTCTTTACCTGTAAGTCATCCTCCATTCAGTTTTCACCTGTAAGTCATCCTCCATTCAGTTTTCACCTGTAAGTCATCCTCCATTCAGTTTTTCACCTGTAAGTCATCCTCCACTCAGTTCTTTACCTGTAAGTCATCCTCCATTCAGTTTTCACCTGTAAGTCACCCTTCATTCAGTTTTCATCTGTAAGTCATCCTCCATTCAGTTTTCACCTGTAAGTCATCCTCCATTCAGTTTTCACCTGTAAGTCACCCTTCATTCAGTTTTCACCTGTAAGTCATCCTCCATTCAGTTTTCACCTGTAAGTCATCCTCCATTCAGTTTTCACCTGTAAGTCATCCTCCACTCAGTTCTTTACCTGTAAGTCATCCTCCATTCTTTTCCTTTACCTGTAAGTTATGCTCGATTTTTTTGTCCTTTACCTGTAAGTCATCCTTCATTTATTTCTTTACCTGTACATCATTCTCCAATCAGTTCTTTACCTGTCAATAAACATCTATTCATTGCTTTACCTGTAAATCATCCTCCATTCATCTCTTCACCTGTAAATCATCCTCCATTCATCTCTTCACCTGTAAATCATCCTCCATTCATCTCTTCACCTGTAAATCATCCTCCCATTCATCTCTTCACCTGTAAATCATCCTCCATTCATCTCTTCACCTGTAAATCATCCTCCATTCATCTCTTCACCTGTAAGTTATCCTCCATTCATCTCTTCACATGTAAGTTATCCTCCATTCATCTCTTCACCTGTAAATCATCCTCCATTCATCTCTTCACCTGTAAATCATCCTCCATTCATCTCTTCACCTGTAAGTTATCCTCCATTCATCTCTTCACCTGTAAATCATCCTCCATTCATCTCTTCACCTGTAAGCTATCCTCCATTCATTTCTTTACCTGTAAGCCGTCCTCCATTCATTTCTTTACCTGTAAGCTATCCTCCATTCATTTCTTTACCTGTAAGCTGTCCTCCATTCATTTCTTTACCTGTAAGCTGTCCTCCATTCATTTCTTTACCTGTAAGCTATCCTCCATTCATTTCTTTACCTGTAAGCTGTCCTCCATTCATTTCTTTACCTGTAAGCTGTCCTCCATTCATTTCTTTACCTGTAAGCTATCCTCCATTCATTTCTTTACCTGTAAGCTATCCTCCATTCATTTCTTTACCTGTAAGCCGTCCTCCATTCATTTCTTTACCTGTAAGCCGTCCTCCATTCATTTCTTTACCTGTAAGCTATCCTCCCTTCTCTTCCTTTCCTTTTTACCTGTAAGTGACCAGTCTCTTCGCCTTCAATGGCAAAGAAAACAGACAAGCAGCGGTCCACACTCATCCCCATCATGAGGGCTCCGGTGACGAACCCTGTCCAGCTGCCGACGCGTCCGGTTTTGGTGTTTAGTGATCATGTCCCAGTTCAGAATATGGATGTCATCTACCAGGTAACAACCGGATATCAGTACTGCATGGGTCAACAGGTTGATGAGGTCAGCCACTGCCAGCCAGAAGAGGAGCAGGTTGATCTTGTCTGACAGGCTTGCTGCTGCGACATCAAAAGCATACACAAGCTAGTGTATTTGTAGCAGCAGCAGCAGCAGCAGCAGCAGCAGCAGCAGCAGCAGCAGCAGCAGCAGCAATAGTAGTAGTAGCAGTAGTAGCAGTAGTAGTAGTAGTAGTAGTAGTCGCCAAAACATTAAAGTCAGCGACAAAAAAAAGTCCATTAGTAGAAATACAACCTACAGATTTGCATGGCGCGTGAGAGTTGGAGTAAAAGGGAAGAAAAGAAAAGAAGAAGAAGAAAAAAAACACGCCTTTACAAAGAAGAAAAAAGACAAAAAAGAGAAAAGAATGAAAACAACAACAACGACACCCGGGAGTTGTCACCTGCTGACAAGACAAGAACAAAAATAAGAACGACTACAAAAACAACAACTACAATGATAACAACGACAACAACGTCAAATCAATATATATATGCTTACATTTAATTGAACATGAACAACACCTTGGCCTGAAAATGAGGTCTGGTTCTTATACTAAGTTGCCATGTCAATGTGAAAAAGCCCTCAGTCGTCGGTGTCCTGCTTGTAACGACTCGTATTAAGAAAATGAACTCCCTGGGAAGGCACAATCTTTGGTTTACTTTCTTCTGACATTCATTTTAATTCAGTTCATGTTGTTAGCAGCACACCTGATCAAGGCTGCCATTTCATCATCAAATGTTTTTTGCACAGACCTTTAAGAGGAGCGCGCACTATCCGTACGAGTGTTAGAAGAATGTGTCATGTCTCTCTCAGTATGAGCATGTGTTTCAAAGTGTCGGCATGTTCCCATATCATTTTTATTTCGACTCAGTTCGTCCCCAAAATGATCTGTCTTGATAATCATTCCTCCCAAGAAATAAATCTTCGGTTTTCTGAACACCGAGTAGAGAAAACCACAATCAAACCACGTAATATACGATGGTCTTTAAATGCGAGAAAAAAATTGATAGTAAGCGCTCGTCATTTAGGGTAGAAACCTAAGGACCATATAATCTGAAAATTGATTGAAGTAAGAACTGCTGAGGTGAG
The DNA here is from genome assembly GCA_016801955.1 of Conus betulinus. Lineage (NCBI taxonomy): Eukaryota > Metazoa > Mollusca > Gastropoda > Neogastropoda > Conidae > Conus > Conus betulinus. The sequence goes on along the minus strand of JADBJO010001924.1, from coordinate 103,626 downwards.
GTGCAAATTCAGCTCATTTGTATAAAGTAAGAAGAGTTCAAGGGGAATAGACACACCAGCAGGTGCCCTAGCTGTGAGAAGTAGCTCTATTAAGAGATTACCACCTGCGCTGAACCTCTACGGCCGACCATTGGGAAATGATCTTACCCTGAGTGTGATACTCGAATTGAAAGGCCAAGAAGTCGAGAGATCAACCAATGAAAGATCAATCAATGAGAGATCAATCAAGGTATTACGTGTTGAACTAAGCTTCACTTAAACAGTATACGAATGAAGGTTCAAACTTTGACAAGATGTCTTAATACTAAAATCGAGTAAGGTAATAATCGCATTTTTACCCAACCATTTCCACTCCCACCCATCTTTCCCACCACTTCCTCAACCCCCTTAGAGTCCTAGATTCAAACTGCAGGGCATCAAAGCTTCAAGCCACCGTGGCAGTAAGAGTCTGTCTGCAAGCCAATTTCACCTTTTATTGACAGAGTATGCATGTCAGTGCTTCTCGCCAGAAATAATTCATCACCCGTGCATTTGCCACTCTGGTGACCCGGATAATGAGGGATGAGCTCCCAGATCCTTGGAACAAAAGAATGTCTCAATCAGCTGGAAAAGGCAGGTTAAAATCAGACTAGGCTGAGCATACTTTTGAAAAAATTTCCCATCTGAACCATCTGGTTTCCTGTCATTAGATGCAAAGAAAGGTGACTGCAGGTGGACACTGGAAAAAGTTTGAAGAGACATTATCATCATTACCATCATCGTCACCATCATAATCGTCACTTGGCCTGTTGCAACTATACCATGCTGTTCGACTATCCTCTAACCCTTCTTCCTTCTCCCGTTCTGTATGTATAGTCACTATTAATACTACAACTACTATCATCTTATCTCCTTTTATGATCGTTTTTTTCAAAATTTTTATCATCATCATGATCATTGTTATCATGATTGATATCTGTATTATTATTATCATCATTACTATTTCAACTCGCATTGTCTCCTTCCCAACGACCTCGTTTTGATTCAACGCCCATCGTCTACCGAATTTGAGAAGATAAGTGATTGCTCGTTCTTCATTTTCGTTGTCTTGAGTGTTGTTTATCATGTCTGAAGTCTTCTTAAGAAGCCAAAAGGCGCCGTGTTTTGTCTTGTAATTTCGTTTTTTTTTCCACGTTAATTTGGCAGGTTTGTTTCAAATACCGTTTAAAATTAATCCTCTTGCATCTAATTTGAATAAAATAAGAACACTTTGTAATTAAACTGTCCAAGGGCCAGCATCGGATGGGCTTTCTTTTGTTTTATGTTTGTTTGCCTTTCTTATTCTTCCCCGCTTCATTTTTCTTTCCTTCTTTTCAGTTTTTTTTCTGTTTTCTTTCACGTTTCTACAGTGGGATCTCCATCCTCCTATTTTTCTCCCACTTTTTGGGGATAGTAATAAATCTGACTCTTACTCACCATCATGACTTCCATTGAAATGTCAGAAATATCCACTGCAAAGCTACCTTCAGGTTTCTTAAAACTATAAATATCTGACCTCATCTATAAGGATACTTTCTGACTTCCTGGCGGACATATGACAAATTCATACAAGACTCGAACAGTAGAATTAATTATCACCCGACAACTCTGGCCAGTTGCGTTTGTGAATTAATGTAAAAGACGGGACTGATGTGGACTGAGCTGGAGACCAATGGCAAGGTAACAACACAGTGTGTCTGCAAGTATAATTCTACATTGAACTATTTAGTCCACCTTGAATCTTCTTCCGCCACTCTTTATATAATAAACAACATGTTTTAGCTCTCTCTTTTGACCTGGATAAAGCTTAGAACAGCAGAAAAATCTGGTCTTCTCCTGGGTCTGCATGATGCGGATTTTAGAGGCCATCTACCTCTCTTCATTGAAACGTTTTTCTCTAATCGGCAATTTTCAGTTCGTGTTGGCACCACGCCGTTTGACAGCCATTAACAGGAGCCATGTCCCTGCCTTCGCAGACCGCCAGGGGGAAGCGAAGCAAAATACCTCTCACAAATTCCTCCTGGAATCAAATTTTTTTTGACTGAGCGTTGTCTCAGAACTGTGATTGAAACCCCTGCTGTAAGTTGTAAGCTGCTGGGGTTTCCACTGACAATCTGCCATTCTCACCACTCCTATCCTATCAGTAAAATTCAACCAACAGCCGGAGCGTCTTTGAATAGATTAGAACGCTGACAAGTTTCGTCATTCTCCAACATCTGAACAACCTCTTGAACATGGAAAGATATGAAACAAAGCAACAGATGAAAATAGCAAAAATACTGACAAAAACCCATCACCTGTTCATCCTAGCGTCTCATATTTGGAATATCCCATCACAGATACACAACTGGAAAAAGGATACGTTTGAAACAGAAAAAAGAGACGTAAAGATTACGATCTTGCTCCTGTCAACATTTTATTTAATCAAACACCCCCATTACAAAATTGCTGCAGAAAAAAAAAACAAAAAAACATCTTCACCGTCATGAACGTTGCCATGGCTTTTGCCACGTCACCGCACCTTCAAACAAAATGGCTGCCAGATTGAAAAGCTGATAAAGGAAAACAACTCTCGCAAGTCATTTAACTTAGGTAGCGCCTATTGCAGAACATTTTATTACTATACTGCAAATTGCTCCCATGCTTATACCAGACGACAGTTTGCAGTGGGTACCCCATACATGAGGCACGCATTGATATCGGTTTACTAGTTCGAAACTGCGTCTTACAATGCGGATGACGTAATTAAAAAAATCCCTGAAGGAGGTAAACACTTTTCATCGTGGTCCAAGATTATACGGTAAAAAGATATTGGGTATTTTCAGCGTTTCGTTTACAACATTTATTTCAGCGACTTGCATATATGAGATTTTGTTTAATACACATCTTTGTTGAGAGTGACTGTGTAAGAGGTGACAGCCCTGATATACGACCGTTGGTAGTCAGCTGGGCCGGAAACAAGATGAACTGAACTGAATCGAATGGATACAGATGATCAATTATGTATGTAAGATGCATTGTGGATGACAATTTACAAAAAATCAAAACGTAAAACTCGGATATACAAGTTGTTTGAGAGAACATTATTGATCAACAGTGTATGTACCATAACAGATAGTATATACATTTACGAATCTACTTATTTCAGAAGAGTATGGCGTCTTCAAAAATATAAACGCTACGCCTCATACCTTCAAGAAAACTACACAGCAGATGACGTTAGCGGGGGTTCCTAATAGAACAACAAACTGTCGGACGTAGCATTTGAAGACCGTCTGTATGACATCGCGTGCGTGGGCACTGATGAGGGGATCCGAGCTGTCCCACGGTCTGGAATCTGGACTGGTTCCATCACTGTACTCAGGAACCGATACAGAAGTGCCACACACGGTGCTGTTTTTTTGGAGGCGACGTGTGTTGACGCTTCCATGACAAGGAATTTCGAAGTACAGTTATGGGGTTAGGAACTACGACTCTGAAAACGCCTTTCTGTGAACATTTTTAAGTACTGATTTTGTAAGGCATTCAAACTTGCAGTTTTATACGTTTTTAACAATGGTAGCTATCAGAAACATATTAAAAAAAACAACAACATACACACACTCACA
>JADBJO010001924.1:95000-97500 GCA_016801955.1 Conus betulinus | reverse complement strand
GAAGAATGAGCCTCCGAGTACGCTGTATAAGCCTCCAAGAATGCTGTATGAGCCTCTGAGTATGCTGTATAACCCTCTGAGTATGCTGTATGACTCTCAAGTATGCTGTATGAGACCCTCTGAGTGTGCTGTATGAACCTCTGAGTATGATGTATGAGCCTCTGAGTATGCTGTTCGAGCCTCGGAGTATGCTGTATGAGCCTCTGAGTATGCTGTATAAGCATCCGATTATGCTGTATGACTCTAACTATGCTGCATAAACCTTCGAGTATGCTGTATGAGCCTCCGAGTATGCATTATGAGCTCTGAGTATGCTATATGACCCTTTGAGTATGCTGTGTGAGCCTCCGAGTATGCTGTATGAGCCTCCGAGTATGCTGTATGAGCCTCCGAGTATGCTGTATGAGCCTCGGAGTATGCTGTATGAGCCTCCGAGTATGCTGTTTAAGCCTCCAAGCATGCCAGACAACCGGCTACCCAAGAGACTTTTCTTGAGTGAACTACAACAAGGCGTGCATGCCCAAGGAGGTCAGAAGAAACGCTTTAAAGGCTCTCTCAAAACATCCGTAACAGCTTTTAAACATCAACCCTGACAAATGGGAACAAACTGCTATGGATCGAGCTCGATGGTGCTTCTCTTTCCACAAAGCGGTAATTAATAATAACAATAATAATAATAATAATAATAATTATGGTATTTGTAATACACATAATCTTGATAAAATCAACTCTAAGCGCACGGGAAAAAATTCTGCACGCACCCCCCCCCCCCCCCGCAGACACACCCACCCACACACAGCTGCACATGTGTTGTGGCTCTAAACAAAGGAATAGAAAGGAAATCATGTACAAAATATATATTAAACCAGAAATATTAATGCACACACACGCACACGCTGTGGACCATATGGCTCTAAACACAACTAATTCAAAAACAAGAAACATTATATACAAATATTGCTGCATGCACACACACACACCACCACCACCACCACCACCACCACCACACACATACGTGGAGAGGACTTTTAGGAAGAAGAAAAGAGATGAGATTTTAAGAGCAGTCTTAAAGGAAGACAAAGTAGGCAGTTGACGGACTGAGAGTGGAAGGTTGTTCCAGGAGAGTGGGCCAGACACAAAGAAGGCACGCGGGCCAAAGGTACAGAGTTTGGTACGTGGAATCCGGAAAGCGAGAGGATCAGAGGAAGACCGGAGGGTGCGTGAGGGTGTGTAGATATCGAGTAAACTGGTTAGACAGTCAGGAGCTGCATTGTTGAGGGACTTATAACAGACAGTGTCGAGTTTATAGTGTATGCGTTTCGATACAGGAAGCCAGTGAAGTTGTGACAGAAGAGGGGAGATGTGGTCAGTCTTTTTCTTCTTGAGTACAAGGCGTGCGGCATTGTTCTGAATGCGTTGCAGGGTGTGAATAGAGGATTCACTGACACCAGAAAGGAGTGAGTTGCAGTAGTCGATACGAGACATAATGAAACAGAGGACAAGTTTGACAGTTGCTTCGGTACAAAAGATGTTTTCTGATCAGACTGATGTGACGAAGGTGGTAGTAGCAAGATTTGGCGGTTTGGGTCACAACGTTTTGCATGGAAAGGGTAGAATCAAGGTGGACACCCAGATTCTTGGCGGAGTCGGAAATTGGAATGGATGTGTTGCATAGCTGAAGAGAAAGCAAAGGGGAGGAGGGAGGGGGGGGGGGGGCGGGAGGGTGCGCAGTTGAGAGAGCTTTTGTACGTGTGCTGATCAGAATTCCTCCTGTCTTGTCGTCATTGAGCTGAAGTTTGTCGTTTGTCATTGTCATGTGACATAGCCTTACATGGCGACATGTAAAGTTCCGTCGCGTACGCCCCCTATTTGATATAAAGCATTTCCCTAGGTTGGGAAAGGAAAGGTAAATGAAAGGACAATTTACGTGGCCTGACCAGTGTGATCGGTGTCGCTGGTGGCTATAGACGTAGGGTGATTATTGGTTGAATCGCTCAGGAAAATGGACGGACGTTGTCCATTGGTCAAGTAACCAAAGGTTGTAATGCGTAGAGTTAGATGAGTACTCACTGATTGATTAGCTACTCCGGAAGAGCGCAGGAAGGAAAAAATAAGTGTAGGGAAGGAGAAGGCTTGGGGACATTGACCAGACAAGTTGTTTGGAATTGCAGAACGAGATTCACCTGTAATCTACCATTACCAGGTGAGGTGTAGACAGATGGGGAGAGAAAAGAGAGAGAGATTTAGAAAAGGGAAAAAAGGGAAACGAATTTAACATTATTCGGATTTTGAAATAGAATACTTAAACGGACTTCATTCGTGTTTCAGCCCTTCCCGGTGCTGTGGCAGCACCAGTAATGGGACAGGCGACTGTGGCAGTCGCACAAGTATTTGGGCTCCAGTGCTGTGGCAACACCCAACTGACTCCAGAGTTGGAGAACCTAGTTGAAGAGGATAACGACTGCGGCAGTCGTGAGAGAACTTAAAGCGTTTGTCATGT
>JADBJO010001924.1:77500-85000 GCA_016801955.1 Conus betulinus | reverse complement strand
AAAGAAAGAAAGAAAGATGGAAAATAAAAACAGAAAGGGAAATAGAGATACCAATGTAAAAAGAGAGTGAGAGAGAGAGAGGGAGAAAGAGAGAGAGAGAGAGAGAGAGAGAGAGAGAGAGAGAGAGAGAGAGAGAGAGAGAGAGAGAGAGAGAGAGAGAGAAACGAACAAATAAAGGATGAAGATGATGATGACGAAGAAGCACATCACAAATCAGTTCTCGTAACAGCTGTGTCACTACGCATGACCTGATGTGAAAAGGGCCCTCGTCTCTAGACTACATAAAACACGAGTTGGAAACCATTCTTTTAAGGATAACACTAATCACTTTATTCACACCAACATTTCGTCTTGATGACTTTCTTGGGAGTTGCAGAAAATGATACCAAAGTGAAATAAAAATATAACACTGTGTTATTTCAGATCAGTATTTTCAAAGAGAGGAAGGGTGGGGGCTGTCTGAGTGGGTGCAACTGTTTTTGATGTAGACAAGTCCATATAAATCTGCTAAGGCTTTACTTAATGTGCTTAGAGAATGAGGACCCCAATGGTGGGATACATCTCTGGTTCTGTTCGTTCTCTGGCGTTTAATCTGAAGAATCATAACAAAGTCACAGTTGAAAGACCCGTGTATTGAACGTAAGAGCCGTCGACGATTTGTCTGGAAGGGAAATTTACTCAGTGAATTTGTACGTATGCGCTGTCTTATTCATTTGGATTTGGCTTCTTCTTTCCCCAAGAGCAAACACACAACTCTCTCAGGGTTCGTCGAAACGCAGAACTGAGCACAAGGTAAGCAAAGAAGTTGACAGTAGAGTTCAAACATGAAGCGATCCAGATGAACCTGTACACTACAAGATACGTGTTGTGATACTTCTTGTACAAATGGTATTCTGGAAAAGCGAGGACAGCCATATCGTTACAGGCATCAGGAAAGACGAGAATGATGTAAACAATGCAGAGGAAAAGCAGCATCTTTGTAATTTTGTTGTCACGGGTAACATTGCCGACATTAGTTTGTACCGCCATCTGTAATCGTTTACGGGTAGCTCGTCGTAATTTGACGATGATTATAGTACAACACGAAAATCATGGTGATCAGAGAGACGGGTTTGAAGACAAAAGAAAGATACCTTGTTATTTCTGCACCAAGCTTGATGCCCCCAGGAAACCAACTCGTACTTTCCGAGTAAGCGATGCTTCGATTGGTCACAGGGTCCGTTCGTCTCCACTTCACCGTGAAGGCCAGTAATTCAGGTAGGTAACACACTATGGGTACAATGTAGGCAAGAAGTATGGCCACCAGCAGGCGTCTGAATAGGACAAATGGTCAAACCAGAAAACAAACATTTGCACCCTCTCCCTCCCTCTCTCTCTCGCAAAAGATTAGGACCAAGAGTGCATCGAAAGAGTACATCTGTCTGCGTTGAAAAGGTTTATGGGGGTTCATCCAATGTCTTCAAGACATTTGGTGTATGGAGAAATTGGTAGGTTTCCCATTTTGTCAAGACATACTCTAGGTGTGTTAAATGTTGGCTGCGGGTGGTATATATGAATGATAGGTATCCAAAAAGGCGTAGAAAATGCTTTTGTCCCTGCAGAGTCAAATCTAAACCACTTGGGCCTGCAAAATTCGTAATCTTTACATGAATTTGGTTTTGGTGTCGTTTGGGAGGCACACAGTGTTAGTAGCACTAATTTGTTTATGAAAAAAATTAAACAGAGATTGATCGATTGTTATAAACAGAATCGGCATGCTTCCTTGCAATCTCACGAATTTTACAGTGTTTATTCGCAATTCAAGAGCACATTGATTCTGAGCCCTTATATGTATCTTGTGAATAATAACATACAAGTTCGAAGAACATCTGCAAGATTTCGAATTGGAATGTCTCCTCTGTGTTCACATTTCTTACAGTATATAGAGAACAGTGATAATGATAAATTGTGTCCGTTCTGCAGAAACACACCCAAAACTGAATTACATTTTGTTCTTGTGTGTCTGATATACCATAAAATAAGAATCGAATTTATTCAGCCCCAGTGCTTCCTTAAACCATGTATGTTTAAATTCTACTACTACTACATCAAGTGAAAACGAAGGTATTGTTTTAGGGTGATCTAAGTTTATTTACAAACCGTTAAACTTACGGATGCAGTTTATTCAATCTAAATGATTCTTGTTGTGCTTTTGCTCCCATACTATGGGCCGGAGCCTGACATTAAAACATCTTTGACTTTGACTTTGACTCTCTCTCTCTCAAAAGATTGCCAGAATACTTTGTAAAGCATAATTATGACGTGCTGTTTACTTAAACGCTAGTGATTAAAAATAAACTGGATAACCACTGTGATTTTCTGTTTGAATATCGATTTGTATTTTGTTTGCTTGGATCAGAATGTTGGATTATTAAGGATTTTTTTTGTCTTTTTCACCAACGACTGGTAGATTGCAGATGGCCAAAAAGGTCTGATCATATTCATAGCAGTTATAGACTTGATCTGAACAGGAATTTTTGTAATGGTTTCTGAAAACTTTCGCTTAGACATAGATATGCACTTAAAACAAATGACAACGAAATTCCGCTCACGGCCAGCTGAAAATCCGAAATTCTATTTATTACTTGAGATGCAGAATATGTAAGAATTGTGACTTGCTTTGTCATTTTTTTTTTTTTTAAACAGTTGCAGAAAACCGTTATACATTTTTTTTTAGTTTGCTGTCTGAAAAGTTCCCCAAATCATCAGAGAAAGTTCACATATTGTAGACGAGTACCTCTGTTAAGTTGGGTCTGCTTTTATTGTCTATCTCTGTCGAGAGTGTGAAGACTTTTCTGCATTGTGTGTGTACAAAGCCTTTGAATACGGAGACTTTTTCTTTTCGATAGGATATTGCAAGATCTGTGGTTAGCGAACGCGTGTTTATGGGAGAAAATGAACTGCAACAGAGAAAAAGCGCAAGCTACATCCACTTGGAGTAATAACATAATAGTAATAATAACGAGCATTTACAAAGTGTCTTGCCAAAGGTTGTAGGCGATGACAAGCTACAATCGTGTGTACGCAACAGGCTGCCTACCTGGGCAGTGCAGGCTAAAGAGATGCCTGCTGGCGTTTCATTCAATTGGTTCCGGCGTATTCCAGTCATTATCGTTCACACTCAATTTCTTTACTTCTTCACACCCTTTCAATTTCTCATGCAGGGCTCGTGCTATGTGTAAAGTGTCATCCATACCTACGGCAAACCAGGATTTTATGTGTTTGCAACAAGTTTTGCGTGCGTTCATTCACATACGGAATCTCGGTTTATAGTCTCATGTGAGGGACTATTAGGTAACTGGACTCAGAACCAATGTTAAATCCATGCCAAAAATTCCTTGTACCGAAACGGCCCGGCGGAGATTCGAACCCACAATCCCAGGATCACAAGAATAAGAGTCCCATGCACTACCAACCGAGCTATTCGACCCACATCACTCTGAGACTTTGGTGTGGAAGCAGGTTTTCTGGTGAATTGGGTCTTTAAGAAAGGACATTTAGGCTGGGAATGCCACTTATTTCCTATCTGCAGTTGGGGTGGAAGAGGTGGGAGATGTATCAAGTGTTGAGAGGTTGTAGTGGGGAGTTTGAACATGGTTGTAAGTCTGACTATTGTCCTTCTTGACTGAAGACCTGGCCACTTCAGCTCAGCCAACATACTGTCCAGATAAGTGTGTGTGTGTGTGTGTGTGTGTGTGTGTGTGTGTGTGTGCGCGTGCGTCCTGTCTGAAATAATGCAGAGCCCATCTAGTCGGGTAGGCTGAACGCGCCCAAAGGTGTTTCTAAACCCTTCCCTACCCTCAAGTTCTCCACTCTAGGATAAGAGCTGTGTGAACAGTCCACAGAAGTCGACTGTGTCTATACCCATTAGCCTGGACTTCGTCGTTAGAAAATGACAGGGACAAGATTCCCTTCTAACCATCCCTTGGTCAAATGTTCAGTATTGAATATCGTTCAAAAGACCATAACCCGAAGTTCAAGTCATCAGAAACATACCAGGGTATGTAATTTAACGATAGAAATTTACACGCATCCCATGGGAACTGAAGAGACAGAGCACGCAGCAGCTCAAAACTTGCGACATCAACAGATTTCCCTGATCTGCAGACGGACGCGGCACATTTTTTTGCTTCCACTAAGACATGAAGAGACCGTGAACACCCTGAAATGAAAGGGTCCTCTTCTGTTGCTTCTTGTTTCAGCTGCCTCCAGCCGTTTTAGCTGCTCTCATCTTTGATGTTCTGTCTGCATGGTGTGTTTAACAGCCCCTCACAGGACCTCCTTCCCGCGATGTGACCGGACGCAGATACATACCGGCTGTGGCAGAGAAAACTCTTGCCACGTTTCTCCAGATTGCTGGCTTGTAAGGACATTCTTTCTGGCCGGTTTTTTTTTCCAACTACGTCTATATAATCGGTGATCGTACTAAATGTGCTTTAAAAAAGAAACGCATTCGTGAGTGAATCGAGCCCTATTTTCATGTCTAACTTCCCTTCTTGTAAGCTAAATCCTCTCAATGCCGGCCATATTCCCCCCCCCCCCCCCCCCCCCCCCCCCCCCCCCCCCCCCCGATATCAAGTTTGGTCCTATTCATGCGAAAAAATCAAGTCGTTAGCCGCACGATTAGGAGAAAAGTATCTTTATTTACTTTTTTTTTAAGCGAACATACCGAAAGATACGGTTAAAAAAAACTTTTTTTAAAAAGATGTCTGTATTCTTTTGCATTTGATCAGTCAATTTTGTGTTCTAATCTGTCTGACACATTTTTCACATCTATTTGTAGAAAAACAAATGCATAATTGGATAAGGAAAGTCCCTCTATTCGTGGTCCACTGTCTTTGTGACGTGAAACTTGAAGAAGACCCTTTGAATCTACTCTGTACATGTCAGAGGGGGCATGGTGTCACACCTTATGTGTCTGGTAATACTGCAGACATGACTTGGTAATTGCTCATCAAGAAAGATAATGCTTAGGGACAAGCAGAAGGGAAAACATTAGAAAAAGGCGTAAGAAGCAAGCATCGTCAATGCTCCGAGAAAGACATGTAAGTAAAGAAATACCATCTCTGGTTGTTGTTTTATCTTCGGTCAGCTTTTGTTCCACCATATTTTCATGTTTTTTGTAGCAGATCACCGAGACTGCACTTTCAGCCAAACGCTGGATTCAATCTGTATCGTTTCTACTTAAAGACAGCCTCATGGTGGCTTTTAGAATCACCAGATATTGAAAGTCGTAGGCTCAAAAGTGTCTGTACAAGAAGGTTGCAGTACGTGTAATTACCATGCTGCGTTCCAACTCTGCTTGTGCCAGTTGAATTTTACTTGTTTTCAACCTTCTTAGAGGTATATTAAAGACTGCCATTTGCTGAACTCTGTAAAGAATAAACCTGAAATCACGGTAGATTGAAAAGGGCACAGTGTCCGCAGTATCGCTTTGATCACTACAAATGTAATGTCTTCATGCCACCGACGCCCGTTTCTCCATTAAAGCGATGTGTACATACTAACTACTATATTGTCTCTTGGACTCTCCAAGACGGGACAGGACAAGATACGACATTTTTATTTCAGAAAAGGAGTCCTGGGAGGACATCATGATGCACTACATCCTGGCCGCTTGAGCGATATTGTGAAGAGATCAGACACAGTATTGGATCATCAGAAAACAAAAACAACCAATAATCGCAAACAACATGGCCATGAAATGCGTTTGGAATCACAAATCAACAAAGTAGTTTTGGTTTAGCAAAGTGAATTTAATTGCAGAAGAAAGTGTCAAAATAATGATCATTTCTCACGTCACTCGTGTCATTCCACCTGAAAGAGGTAACATCTGAGGCACGCGCGTGATTCAATGATACACATAGGATTTGTTACTATATTACTTTGTTAATTTGCAAAAAGAAGAAGAAGAAGAAGAAGAAGAAGAAGAAGAAGAAGGAGGAGGAGGAGAGGAGGGGGAAAAACGAAAAAAACGAAAAATAAGAAGAAGAGGATGATGATGACGATGATGATGATACAATGGTCATGATAATGATAACGATATCATTATCATTAATATTATTATTTTTGTTATTACAATAATAATAATAATAATAATAATAATAGTTATTATTATCATCATCATCATCATCATCATCATCAACATCGTTATTATTGTTATTATCATTAGTAGTAGTAGTAGTAGTAGTAGTAGCAGTAGCAGTAGCAGTATCATTATCATCATCTTCATTATCATCGTCATCCTTCTCCTCCTCCTTCTCCTCAGCAGCAGCAGCAGCAGCAGCAGCAGCAGCAGCAGCCGCACGGAGCAGGAGCAGAGGAGCTATGGATGTTGCAGGAAATGAAAAATTCAAAATTCAAGAAGTAATACATCTGTGCGTTGATGCATACAATTTTCACAAATAACTTTTGAAGGACAGGTCAACGATGCGTCCCAAAATCTTTCATTTTATAGCTTGACCTCAGAAAAGGGAAAAAAGAGTGAGGCTCTGTGGTTCCTTCAAAGTAAAGTTCAGTGGACCAGCGAACATGTGTTGACCTGGAGAAACACTTTCAGATGAGCAAAGAGCATCTTCCCCAATCATTGAACATCCAAAATACCTAACATACAACTATCATAATAAAGAAATCAGAATCATGACCAAAAGAGGTTGGGAGACAGGAATAAAAATTTAAAGATAGGGACAAGGAGGTACCTGTTTTACCTGTAAGTGAGTAGACTCTTGGCTTTCAAACGGCATGGCCACAGACAAACACCTGTCCACGTTGACAATCACGATGTGAAATCCCGTGACGTAGTTGGTATACAGCGAAAAAAAAAACACTGATTTGAGTGTTCACGATGAGAAGCCAGTTCATGATTTGAATTTGGTCCGTGAAGCAGCAGTCAGGCATCAGCAGAAAGTGAGAGAACAGGTTCAAGAAGTCAGCCACCGCCAGGAAAAACAGGAGCAGCTTGACCCTGTCGGACAAACCTTGCTGGACATCACACACACACACACACACACACACACACACACACACACACACACACACACACACGCACGCACGCACACACACACACACACACACACACACACACACGCACGCACGCACGCCCACACGCACGCACACACACATACAGCATTTCTTCATTCCCATTCTACAAGATGCAAAGCATATAACTGTACTCCCAGCTTATCTTGAATACGCGTGAGATATTCCACAAAGAGGAAAAGCCGTTTGGGGCCGTTATGGCCGTTAGTAACGGCTATTCTGGTAAACATCGGCCATTATCCGTGACCCATAATGAACATACCTACACATTTTCAGAAAGATCGGCCAAGTGTTTTTCTGAGATGTTCCCATAAGAGAAGAAAACCGTTATGAGCCGTTATAGTCGTTAGTAGCGGATATAACGGTAAAATGAAACATCAGGCATCATCCTTGATCTATAATGAACATACCTACAAATTTTCA
>JADBJO010001924.1:57500-70000 GCA_016801955.1 Conus betulinus | reverse complement strand
TGAGTTCAGAAAAAAAATAATCCTGCTATGTTTTCTTTTACAAAGATATACTAAAAATTTAACATTTCATATTGTAAGTAGTAACTGACAAATAGCACAGTGCTTCGGTAAATACTTCAGCCATATTCGTGCGTAGAAAAAAAGTTAATTTTGTTACATATTCATTTGAATGATATGTTAAAGAGGTATATAGAATCATTCAAGCGACAATTTCTTTTTTTTAGAACAGGAGTGAATGAAATTGACAATGTGGACAATTTTCAGAACACGAATGGAAGCTTCCTTGCTGTGAAATGACTAAATGGGGAGACATCATCAGACATGTCAATCCTGGACGAGTCTAGCGACCATTACCATCTCCTCTGCAAATACTGGCGCAGAATGACATCGTCAGGTACACTGGCTCTATGCTTCTTCACACTGGACTTTGAAATCTTATTTGTTGCCAGTGAGATTCATCAGCCAAACCCGGAGGACTTTAGGGCTGTGCAAAAACAAACAAAAAACCTCTGTGTCAATTAATCTGTGTCTCAATGGCCCTGCTGAAGAACCAACCTTTCTGTGTTTGGGAAAAAAAAAACATGCAAAAGTTCTTACAGGAAAGTGTGGATTATGTGAACATATTTTCTGCAAGTCCTTCTCAAAGAGGGGGTTTGCCACGTTTTTGAATTACTTAATCAAATGGAAGCAAAAGAAGAAGAAAATAAACATTAGATAGTCAGTCTTTCTGCCACCTAATTAAAAAGAAGACTTGATGAATATCGTTTGAAACTTTCCATCCTAGATATTGAAAGCTTCAGATACGAGACGAGTGTGTTTAAGCCCAGCTTTATTTTTTCCAATGCATCATGTCCATGATTCCCCATAATGCCCAAAAACGTGAAAGGGAGAACAACAATGTTGAAGAGAATAAAGACAAGGAATAAAAGCATCAAGACGAGCCCAAACTTATCTCAACTCTCTAAAGAAAAAGAAATGAAAAAGGTTTACAAATATGTAGAACGTCAAAGCTAATAACATCTTGGGACTTACAAATTATCTTGTTTTACAGGTCTCTGATGTAAAGTACCTCACTGCCATTGACATAGAGACTCCTTATGGGTTTGTTATTTCATTGGATATGCAGAATGTGTGGATCGTCATCTGCAAAAAGAAACCTTCTTCAGCATACTCAAAATATGATCAGTTTGTTGGCATGACTCCGCTCTGTTGTCAGTGTGCCTAGAAAGACCAGAGCACGCGCGCGATTACGGTATGGTGTAAGAAGAAAAGTACACCTTCCTTCCCACAAACTCTGGAAAGGCAGTCATACTTTTTATAACATTTGGAAAGGGACAATTTGAAAGGTGCAGTTGGCATTTCAAGTTTCGCACCACGACACTCTTTTATTTCTCCTCGCTCCATGAAAATCATTAGGATGTGTAGTAGCTGCTCTGTAAACAGATGCAAGACGGTCCATCTATCATAGGATTCATTAAGACATACTCCCCGAAGATGGAGTATAGCTGCCTAATGGCGAGATAAAAAAAAAACGGTCGTACACACAGAACTCCGCTACCTGTCTATACATAGGCAGTGTCCGCAGGAGTATCAGCCTGCGTACGCAAAAACAAAGAAAGATTAAGACATAGAAACAACACAAGAAAAGTTGTGCGAGGGCAGTCATGAACAGCCAGTAAAAACACTATGGTGAAATGTTGCCGATGCCTTGTAGCAGTGGAGGCTAAGAGAAGACATGGTGCAGAAGACACAGTCATCAGCAGACCATATAAACGTTTGAAGTGGATGGAATGGAAAATAAACAAAAGGAAGGACATCCATGTGTTTCGCAAGTTCAATCTCATGCGTGTGGAGATACAATACTCGTGTGAACGGATGGCATGTCGTGAATAGCGGTTCATTAGTTCCATAACTGTCCGAGTCATGTTCACGGCTACCAAAATAAAGGAGCCTATAAAATACACCTTCTCGGTGACGGAAAGAAAGACTCTCTCTCTCTCTCTCCTGTGTATGTGTTGTTGGTGCTGCTATTTTCAGTTGAACACATTTTTATATTTAGTGATATTTATACGAGAAAGTGTGTGTGCCCGTTTAATGCTTGTATATATGCATTCATGCATGTGGTGTGTGTATATATGTATGCAATGCTGAACATTTACAGTAGTGGAGAAAGACAAGTGCAGACTAACAATTTTTCTTCACTATAGTAATGATTTGAACTTTTAGATAAAACAAAATTGAAAATGAAAAATATTGTATAACAACATACAAAAAAAATGAGAAACGCTTCACTAGTTGAACGACAAACAAAAAAAATGAGAAACGCTTCACTAGTTGCCCGAGGAAACCATTGTAATTCCTCTCGTAAACGGATCTATTTATATTGCTTGTTCCTGTGCTTTTCGTTCGTTGGATCGGGCTCATCAAGGAAACACAGCTGATAATACTTGTGCTCTTAGTGTCAAATAGAGACACACCACAGTCCATAATTCTGTGGTGTTCTCACCACCAAGGGTTCAAAAAAAGAATCCAACAGTACCCCCAAAGCAGCCAGCTAAGGATAATAAATGGAACAAAACAAAGTATGGAGAGTAAAAAACTTGCTGAAAAACCAAAAGCATTATGCAAACAGTATCAAAAGTAGAGGACAATCTTTGAGCCTATGCTTGAGGATCCATTCAAAGATGCAAGGGAGATCAAAAGATATGGAACAGTCTGAGTGGTCAGCTCCCCTGTTCAATAACCCAAAGCATTGTCAGTGGCTAAGAATTGTGCAGAACAACCTTTACTTGGATCTCCTAAGAGATGCAATCTCCCACTGACTGACCAAACAATATAATGCTGAACAATAAAGTAGTGGGGGGGGGGGGGGGGGGGGGGACAAGTGCAGGCTAACAATTCTTCCGTAATTACAGTATATATATACATAGATACATTTATATACATCTCTCTATGTATATGTGTTTATGTGTGTGTGCATGCGTGCGTGCGTGCGTGTGTGTGTGTGTGTGTGTGTGTGTGTGTATGTGTGTGTGTGTGTGTGTGTGCGCGCGCGCGTGTGTGTGTATGTGTGTGTGTTCTCAGAGCCATCACAGCATTACGAAGTGACTTTCTTAAGATGAGAACTAATTGCAGATCCGATTTGATATCTAAGGCCCCACCGTTAATTTAGTGACCGTTTATATCACAATATGATCCCACACAATACATGATTTGATGCTGGTATTGTTTGGAGACAGTTCTATGGCCCCAACCTTACTTAATACAAACTTGTGGCTCCTCGTAGCTATTAGCACACGAAAGTGGACAAAATCATGTGCAACAGCTTCGACACGTCACACAAGTAGGTTAAGTAATGGACGGGTCTCAATTCCTCAGCGACTTAGAGCTTGTCCACTCAAGGCTGTGAAGATGAACTGTCACGAAGTGGGTTTACTAAATTTAGTTCTTTTCAAATAAGGATATAGGCGTGTGTTCTGACCCACGCATAAAAACTACGGAGTCATCACTGCCATGGACAAAGGCATTTGCTCAGGGAGAACACCTATACAGATACTACATTACGAGAAAGATGAGTAATTTACCTGGGAGTTTCTGTCCCCTCAAACAATATCTGAGCCAAACGAGGCCCAGCAGGTTTCCTAACCTAAAACAAATAATGCAAATATAGCGTAGCAAACGCTACATGTAGTTGTAAGCGTCGTCAGCCTTCAACAACTGCACCTTCGGGCAGCTTCACGTGTCCTGCCAGGTTTTCAGCGTCTGTCTCGTTACAGTCGAGTTCACAACCACTCACACGTTCTTGTGCTTTTTGAAGTTACTGAAATGTTGAGGGTTGTTCAGCCTGCTATGAACGTTTACCAAATTTAGGGTTGTGACATTTACCATTTTTTAAAATACGAAACTGGATTTTTTCCCTTTTTCTCTCTAACTATCTATGATGATATATTATTTACATCAAAAACCTTTGCCTCCACACATGACAGAACATAACATCAGTACGTTCAACATTCACGTAAACGATTGTCAGCAAACACCGTGCGAGAACAAAGCTCCAAGAGACATAAAGAACACTGTGTTTACCCCTTAAGATAACTTGAAAAACTTTTTACCTGTTAAGATTAACTGAGTTTTTTTTTTACCAATTCAAATAAATTGATTTTTGTTTTTATTGTTCAGATAAATTGATTTTTTGTTACTGTTGAAATAGATTTAAATATTTTACCTGTTAAAGAATTGACATTTGTTTTACTGGCTAGGATGTACTGTAATTGTTTTTACATCTTAAGATAAATTGAACAATTCACTTTGAAAAAAAAATATTTCTACCTGTCTTGCTTGCTACCGGAATCAGCCACACTCTTGGGAGAAAATCGAGTTGCCCATCTGAGCAACGGGCCCAAGACACCTCTTCTGTCACAACATCCCAGCCCTACCCCTCTCCCCTTCCACATTATCATTGTTACAAGAGGTGAACAACAGAACTATACTTTTGGAGTTCCCCCATGTGTACGGCCTTATAAGACCCCTGTGCTTAAACGGCTAGAGTGTGTTTGGATTTGCCCGGGGGAGAGAGAGAGAGAGAGAGAGAGAGAGAGAGAGAGAGAGAGAGAATTGACAATTAACAGTTTTCATGCAATAGTCTTCTTGTCAAGGGAGGCAATTAACAGTGTTCTTGGAAATGACACACAAAATCACATCACATACATAAAAAAGAAAGAAAGGGATGAAAAGGAAATTGCACTACAGCATTCTACCTGCAGTCAAAATAATCTGGCTCACTGCATTGCGTACGAAATATACGTCAATACTACATCAAAGTAAAAGATAATCAAGAACCATCCGACAGTAATCACGAGATCGTTCCATATATTGAAATCGTAACAATTTGTAACACTTAGTGTTCTAAAACCTAGAACCGTTCACTGTTCTTGTTTCGTTATCCGTAAACTGCTTCACGAGGAAAACAATTATCTTCCTTTGTTCATCTGCTTGGGCGATAAACTTCGCAAGCGGCTTGATGGTATCTTCATTTGCTGTCTTTTCATATAATATTGCTGTTAAACGATTGATGTCAAACGTAAACCTTCATATTCCCTAATTGGAAATGAAATGAGGCAGGGAACAGTAAACAATAAACAAGTGGGGTAGTCCTTATGGGAGCAAAGACTACCCCACTTGTTTATTCTTCATATTCCCTATTGTCAAACAAGAAGTGGTCTTAGTCTTCTACACCGTGTGAACATAAAGGACACATGATAGAAAGATTATATTTGAACCATCTTCTGTTCGGATAAAATCTTAGAGTTCTACTTCGAAATCTTGCCAGATCATCCTGGTGCCATTTATGTATTACTTCGTTGAGGTATTTTTTTTTTTCCGGTTGGAATATGTCTTTCAAAGACTTGTACCACGAACACTTACCTGTCTCTGTTACATGAGCATGCCAGCTTTGTTGAAAACAAGCAGTAAGCGGTTGTCGGAATTCCGACAAAAAATGCTTTTACATTAACTACTATCTAAGTGGCCCAGACTATTCCAAATCCATTTTTTTTTAATCAGAATGTTCCTTACGTCAGACATCCACTTGCAATGTCCAATTCCATCTGGTCTAAACAGCATTTCATACGCCTGTCTGCAGAAACGTGTCACACTGAGCACAAATGCATGCACGCACTCAGCTCAGCATTCACTCTGTGCACACGCAGTCGCTCCAAACAACCAGAAGGCGCACTACAATATCTCTTCTTCTCCCCCTCCTCTCCGGGGAATAATTTACTAAACGATAATCAACTTTACTATCATACACAACAGGTTTGTTTTCTAAACATTATTTTCTGTTCCTCCTCTCCAGTGGAGGTACAATCATTCCACAGATCCACTAGCTGGGACCAAATTTCATCAAATTATACATAGTAATTCATAAGTACATCTTTTGCCGGTTTCTCTTCCTCAATGGAGAAACAATTTATGTATTTTCCAAAGAAGAATCAAAGATGGCTTAAAATACAGAGACAATATCTGAGTTCCTACCCAGGGGGACAATCAAAAATCATAGTGGGTCAACATGACAAACGCTTTCAAAGTTTTCCCACGAAAGCCGCAGTCGCTGTCCTCTTCAACTAGGTTCTCCAACTCTGGAGACAATTAGGTGCTGCCACAGCACTGGAGCCCAAATACTTCATGTGCGACTGCCACAGTCGCCTATCCCATTACTGGTGCTGCCACAGCACCGGGAAGGGCTGAAACACGAATGAAGTCCGTGTAAGTAATCTATTTCAAAATTTGAATAATGATAAATTCTTTTCCCTTTGTTCTCTTTTCTTAACTCTCTCTCTCTCTCTCTCTCTCTCTCTCTCTCTCTCTCTCTCTCTCTCTCTCTCTCTCTCTCTCCCTCTCTCTGTCTATACCTCACATGGTAATGGTAGATTACTGGTGAATCTCGTTCAGCAATTCCAAGTAACCTGTCTGGTCAGTGTCCCCAAGCCATCTCCTTCCTGTACCTTATTTTTCCTTCCTGCGCTCTTCCTTAGTACATATTCAGTGAGTACTCATCTAAAACTCTACGCATTACCAGCCCTTGGTTACTTGACCAATGGACAACGTCCGTCCATTTTCCTGAGCGATTCAACCAATAATCACCCTACGTCTATAGCCACCAGCGACACCAAACACGCTGGTCAGGCCACATAAATTGTCCTTTCTTTTACCTTTCCTTTTCCCTACCTAGGGAAATGCTTTATAAGAAATAAGGGCGTACGCGACGGAACGTCACATGTCGCCATGTGAGGCTACGTCACATTATAAAACGATTTTCAGATGGTCAAATCAGTTTTAACCAGGATCTAATCCATTTAACGTAGCTTATAGTAAACAAAAGGACCTGCCTGATTCTCCCACAGCACATTTTATTCGAAGAATGAAGAGGTAAATTAAGAAATCTTTAAATTGCAAAATTATATCCATTTTCCATTTGATTGTTTTCACAGAGTACCTGGAGAGAGAGAGAGAGAGAGAGAGAGAGAGAGAGAGAGAGAGAGAGAGAGAGAGACAGACAGACAGACAGACAGACAGACAGACAGACACACAGACAGACAGACAGACAGACAGGGACAGACAGACAGACAGACATATAGAACGCACGGTATTGAACCAAAGACAATGCTTTGAACTACGCTTCTCAATGCTGTCATCCTCTGTTTAGGTTTGGCAACCCAGACATGACTCTAAACACACATGGATCAGTCTACAGCGTTACTTTTTCAACGTTTATTAAAGCTGAAACGGAATTTGACCGTCCATCCAAGTGACTGGGCAAACCTCGCACAGGACCACTCAGCTCACCGCTGTCATAGAAGCTGAGGTGAACCGCCGTACAGCAATGAATAACACCACAGACTGTGGGCTTGGACGTCGGGGAATCTGGTCCCATTGAAGGCATGTGTGTGTGTGGGATTCTCTGTTACGTACTGGCTCCTTCTGAGAGTTGTTGACCTGACTTTGCTATAGACTCAGAAGGGAAAAGTGGAACCTTATCGTTAGCATCGTCCATTTAATGGGTGTGTCTTTGAGAGTGCTGCAGTCTTTTAACCAAACACTTTATCTTTGGCTGGTGGAAGCAGGGATATCATGAAAAGAAGTTCTGAAAGAAATATAATTACATCTGAAGGTACCAATGGGACCCAGAGAAGAACTGTCCTTAATTTCTGGATCCCCAGCTGAGAGCAATCTTGTACCACCCTTGAGAGCCACCGTTGTGTGTGTGTGTGTGTGTGTGTGTGTGTGTGTGTGTGTGTGTGTGTGTGTGTTTTATCAAGGACGTATCACTCCACATGGAGTAGTCCAGATATGCCACACCAAATCCACAAACTTTAACGTCCGCAGCGCTCCTGCACGCAAACATCTGCACATGTATGTACACACACACACACACACACACACACACACACACACACACACACACACACACACACACATGTGTACGTACACATACACGGGAACACACACACACACACGTGTGTGTGTGTGTGTGTGTGTGTGTGTGTGTGTGTGTGTGTGTGTGTGTGTGTGTGTGTGTACACATACATGTGCAGATGTTTCACACACACACACACACATGTGTACGTACACATACACGGGAACAGACACACGTGTGTGTGTGTGTGTGTGTGTGTGTGTGTGTGTGTGTGTGTGTGTGTGTGTGTGTGTGTGTGTGTGTGTGTGTGTGTGTGTGTGTGTGTGTGTGTGCTCCCGAGTGTGCATGTCTGTATGTGTGTTCATGTTTTTTTTTTTTTGTTTTTTTTTTTGTTTTTTGTTTTTTGTTAACACCGTTGTGTAAACGAAGGGCGTAGGCATTCACAGGGGCGTTACGTTAAGAGTCAAAGGACATAACTTCTCCCTGGCGATTGCCATTGCGTGAAGGCCACCGGTCCCGACACAACAGAACCTCCTCCACGGAAACGACCAGCACGGATCCCGCAGCTCCACTCGCTGCTGTTCCACTGAGAGGTAAAACCAGTACATCACCAGGCACAGCCTAGCTTTGGCCGCACGGGTTGTACGTTCCCTCTGAAGAGAATGCCGGCTTGCATGTCTTCCCTTCATCAACGCTGTCTCTGTGGCTGGCTGACTCAGGAATGTTATGAGACTGTTGGGTTCCTGTCACGTAGTCTCAGAGCAGGATGGAACTCTCTGCTATCTTCTCGATCAACTTTGGCACCTCTGGCATCTTCTCGAACATCTTTGGGATCTCTGGCATCTTCTCGAATATCTCTGTCCTCAACGATCACCATACAAAGAGTTACATGCAAGTCACCATGAGTTGTATGCATGAGGCCATTCATGTCCTGTCCTGTCCTGCGATCAGAATTTTTTTCCTCTACATAGCCACGCCTTTAATAAAATTGTGTCAGTCTTTGGTATCAGTGTATTCATTACGTATCGATATGGGAACACTCAATGGTCGAATATAATATTATAGTCCAAGAGCACGCTCAGCCACTTAACAGTTTTTGCTCTCGGTAATGGGCTCCGCCACCTATCAGTTTTCGCTGTCAGTGATGGGCAGATGGTAAGGGAAAAGTAAAGAAAAGTATATCTACCTATGCTGAACAAATGAATACTGCTTGGAAACCAATAATAGTCCAGCAATTCATGTGGGACTAAAGCAACAACTTAGCAAGATTTTGTTCTGTAGAAAATGAAACGTCGGAGGAGAAAGAAAGAAGAGTACTGGCATGTGAATATGAAACCCTTCTCTAGCAGCAAATGAGGATCCTCGAAGTATCATTTGGAAACAGAACCGTTTGTATTGCCTGTCTGAAGTGTACTTGTGTCCCCCTTGCTGGGACTCGCGGTCCGCGGATACTGATTTGTATTTTAAACTCTCCTCTCCTTTCTCTCATCTCCTTTAATCCATAGGATGTCACTGGAACACCACATTGGAAAAATTAAGTCCACCAAGTTCCTCATAGTTCTGTCAGACAGACAGACAGACAGACAGACAGACAGACAGACAGACAAAATTCATCAGCCCATGCAAAAGCATGGGAAAACTCTAAATATGATTGGCGTGTGGACCTTATAAGATTAAACAGTAACAGCTTAGTAGGATGACATCGTTGACACTATTTTTAATGGCTGTACCAGTGTGGCAGACAAATACAATGAATGCACGAGGCATCGATCATTCATTTCTTGGAACCAATGCAAACACACAGCTCTCTCAGAGTTTTCCGGAACGCAGAACTAAGCACAAGGTAAACAAAAACGTTAACTGTAGAGTTCGTACAGGAAGCGACCCAGATGAATCTCTTCACCACAACAAAAGTGTTGTGGTACTTTCTATACATGTAGTATTCAGGAAAAATTGCAGCAGCCATGTCATTACACACATCCGGAAAGATAAGAATGAGATAAATGATGCAGATGAACAGCACCGTCTTGACGATCCTGTTGTCACGAGCATCATTTCCCTCCGTCACTTTCCCGATCATCTTCAATCGTTTGCTGGTAGCTCGCCGTAAACTAACGATTGTAATGATACAGCAAGTAATCATGATCACCAACAAGACAGGTTTGAACACCGAGTAAAGAGATACAGTTATACCTAAGGCAAGCTTGCTCCCTCCAGGAAACACGTTCGCATCCTCCATGTAAGCGATGCTACGATTGGTCAGTGGGTCTGTTCTCCACTTCACGGTGAAGGCCAGCGAATAAGGTATGTAAAATGATATGGGTATGATGTACGACAGAAGTATGGCTACAATTAGGCGTCTGCATGAGAAAATTCAGAAGAAAGAACCAATCAGGTGGGAAACATTGAAATGAACACATACTTGGCGAGAGTGCCAAACGGAGGCTATAAGTCAGACTGGCATGTAAACAATTGTTCCCTTTACTTTTTTCCCAAACTCGAACCCTCCCTTCTCCCCCCCCCCCCCCCCCCCCCCCACACCCTTTCCACCCTACCCTCGCACACACACACACACACACATCCTTGCGTGCATGCACGCACGCACGCACACACACACACACACACACACACACACACACACACACACACACACACACACACACACACCGCGCGCGCGCGCGCGCGCGCGTGCACGCACGCACACACACGCAGATACGCGCACACGCACGCACACGCACACACACACACACACACACACACACACACACACACACACACACACGCACACACACACCACTTACACTGAGTATAATCTGTCAGTTTGTTGTTACAAAAGCAAGCAGTTCAGCATAGGCGAATTTTAAAATCAATCTCTGTCTGTCTGTCTGTCTGTCTGTCTAAGTATGTGACTAGCTACTTCTCCATCTATTTATTCATCTATCATCTGGCAATTTGTCTGTCTGTCTGTGAGCTAGTCAATAAATCAGTCCACCTATCCATCCATCCATCAGTCTATCCATCCATCCATCAATTTATCTAATTATCTATCTGTTTATCTATCTGTTTATCTCTCTCTCTCTCTCTCTCTCTCTCTCTATCTATCTATCTATCTATCTATTTAATTGACATGATGTGAAAAGGGTCAAGGGATGAAAGAGACAAGAAGGTAGCATAAAGCGATCAGCTTTATACTCAGCTATACCTGCTAGTGAGTAGACTCTTTGCCTTTAACGGCATGGCGACAGACAGACACCTGTCCACGTTCACTATGACGATATGGATTCCTGCTGTTAAGTAGGCGCACATTGAGACGCCGCCAGTATGAGCAGCAGCAATAATGAACCAATTGCTTGCCTGAATATCATCGGTGATGTAACAGTCGGGAACCATGAGAAAGTGGGACATCAGATTCAACTGATCAGCTACAGCCAATGAAAACAGGAGAAGGTTGATTCTCTCCGACAAACCTTGCTGAAATGCCAACACACACACACACACACGCACACGCACACACGAAATGATGTGATGTAATTGCAAGAAGGGTGGGATTGTGCAATGAAGATGACAACACCAAAACGCATCAAAGAATTTTTCAACCAGAAATCAACAAAGTCAACCATTACATGAAATTATATGCTATTGAAATTTTAGCGGGGAAAAAAAAATCCTTTTTAGTAACTGTGCTCGAGCTAAATTTCTCCCACAGTTTAAAATTTAGGGGCAAAGTTTTAAAATATCAGTCGGATGTGAACTTCTAGGAAATTTTCTTATATAGAGAATGTTGTGGAAGAAACATGTAGAGTACAAGTTGGCGACATTTGGAAAAGAGTCAGAAACTTTCTGAGGATCGTTCGTCACTACGATGTGGGTCAAGACTCAACTGCTTAATTCATCTTGCAATATTTCTGGGAAGATGCACGCTGACTTGTAGTCATCCGACATAATGTGCAATGACATGAAACGTACAATATTTAGATTTAAGTATGTACGTTTGTGTATTTGCTGACATGCAGATATGTATGCAGATGTACCGTGTATGCAGATATACCGTGTGTGTGTGTGTGTGTGTGTGTGTGTGTGTGTGTGTGTGTGTGTGTGTGTGTGTGTGTGTGTGTGTGTGTGTCCGCGCGCGCGCGCGTGTGTGTGTGTGTGTGTGTGTGTGTGTGTGTGTGTTTGCGCTGCTGTAGAATAGTGGTATTCTTGTAGATGTTTACGGAGTTCATTTCTTCTTCACATTGATCAACTGAGGAAATGTGTATTTTCGCACAGCGATTTGGTGACTTTCTTTCTGTTGTATCTTTCATTATGGAAAAAAAAAAAGTTATCCTTCATTGCAAGAGGGACAAAAGCAGAAGACACGAACAAAAATTGAAAATGAAAATGCTGTTATCCATTATCTTGTTGTTCCCAACTTACTAAGACAACCCATACTGGAAGTGTGTCACAAACTCCTATGATGGCAGGACAATTTGCTGTCCGAAGGACTCTATCACGAGCACCATCTCATTTTCATTGGCCAGCTTTTACACTGGATGCTTCCAAACTCTGTCGCTTTTGTAACAAATGTTAAAAGACGCTTCCAGTG
>JADBJO010001924.1:35000-52500 GCA_016801955.1 Conus betulinus | reverse complement strand
TGCCATGCATGTAAGTAACTTGCGTTTCGAATGTGCTGATGCACCTTCAACTAGAATGAAAAGTGTAAAGATGCAGCTCACGGCAGGATGGGAAGAGAATACTGTTACTGTTATTGATCTGTTTCACAGAATTTTCAAAAAAATGGAGGTGTGGTCTTCTCAGAACAAGTGTTGCCTTGTAAAAATCGTTGTGCAGATAGGTGGAGAAGATCCTGAAGCACACCAACGTAACCTGCTCCGAAGAGTTTATTGTTCCTTGCACGAAGACTTACCTATGCCAAAGCATGGAACTCTATCCAACTCCATGAGCTTCAAACTACATGCTAGCAGGGTCGCACACTGCACTCAGACATTGTGGTCGCCGCTTGTTAGAAGACTTTCACCACTATCTTACTCTGCCAGTGTTCTTCCTGACAATATATTAAATGTAGACACTGTTCATATTTCGTGTCCATATCATTTGCCCTTCCATAATCACTGAACAAGTTGTTTGTTTGTTTTTTTTCCCAAACGATCGTTCACAGTCCGGTGGAGTCTTGTCCGTCACCAGATCTGTGTGACTACCCCAGGTCTTTCTCTGATCAACACCTTGTTCTGCCAATGTCATTCTTTTGATATTCATGTCAGAATGTTTCCTTTGCATAGTCCTCTCTGAACAGTTCAAACTGGGTTGAGACATTACTGGTAAAGTGAGCATTGTGGCTGGTCATGCGCAGTGTAAATTTAGCGGTGATGTGTCTGAAAGTCTTTGTAATCCTCTATCTATAAAAAAGCCTAGAAGGCTTTCGATCAGCACGGACCATACATTTACATCGACGAGCTGTTTGACATTTGACGGTAGTCTCTTTTGATCTGGTGTGGCAACATCGATTTTGAACTTTAGAAATAGCACTTTCAGATATGTGATGAATGTAAGGCTCATGTTTAGCTGGCCTTTACTTAATAACGATAAATTTGATTTGATCACGACTCAGATCGTTCCTTACCTCAGTTTTTTTTATGGTCAAAAATAGGGGAAAATATCTCTGAAAAACCTGGGCGCTTACGTCTGCGCCCTTCTCCCCTCCCCCTTTGCCACAGTTTCTTGCGGATGCACATAGTTTCACTACCATTTGCCACACACACACACACACACACACACACACACACACACACACACACACACACACACACACACACACACACACACACACACACAGAGCGAAACATAAGCAAAAGTGACTTACAGTTCAGTTTATGCAGTCTTGGTGAGTTTGACAATGATTTGGCACGTAGCTACTACCGCAACTATCATCATTATTATTATTAAAACTGTTAACACACCACCACTGCTACTACTTCTGCTGCTGCTGCTGCTGCTGCTGTTACCATTGTCAAAGAGAGAGAGAGAGAGAGAGAGAGAGAGAGAGAGAGAGAGAGACAGAGAGAGAGAGAGAGAAGGAAAACACTGAACACTGAGGTACTGAACACTGAACATGTTTAATGTCATTAGTTATATAGCCTTAATGACATGGGGGTACAAAGCAACAGGCAAATAACGTGTACAGTAAATCCACAATAGATTTGAATTAAAAAGAATACTGCTATTCCAAGCACCATAAGCCTGAATACCAGCCATCCAGAATAATGCACTTTCAAGAATTCGCAATGCATTAATGATAAAATCCAAAATGTCTTACCTTCTCATTTAAAATTCGAAATGTCTTTTAATCATTTTGGTTTGAGTTATTCTTCTCATTTCGAATGTTCAACGCCACTACAGTCTACCTTTCAAGAGATTCACCGAGTCATCGTTGTAGTTCAAGTTTAGCACTCTCTGTCGTTATTTTCAGCAATCTTCTTTTAGAAAATCATGCTTTTTTCCCCCCACGAATAGTATTTACAATCAAACAAAAAGTGCGTCTGATCCTCCCTAAAGGGACCATACAATGGGCAAGGTGACAATGAGGATGGCTCAGTATGGAACCATTTTTATGAGCGTTTAAGCCGAGAGTTCTTGATCTCAATATGGCAAGACAAATTCTGTGCCACCTGTTCGTTATTGTTGAAATACATTTCTCAGTTTCAAATACGCTTTTAAAGCTACAGAACAAATCATGTCTTTCTGCACTTTCTATGTTAGTGCGTGTTTAGTTTATACGAGGCTATCATCCTGTCTTTCAATAAATAAAAAAAAACAAAAAATTCGTCTTCACATCCAACCCTCAGGCACGTCCACACAACCCCCCAAATTCACATAGTTAATATCTTCTTTATATGATATACCCAGGTTTCTTTCCCCGAATATTCATATTCGTTTGATAGCATTTCAAAGGCCTGTTTGCAGAGCCTTCAGACAGAAAGTGTTGATTATTTTGACCAGTGTTTTATACACTTGACATAACACCTAGTGTATAACGGGTATTTGACAAGCTTTACCGTACATGACTGTGTTTGAGGTATGCTCTCGGGACATGTAAAAAGCGTTTGATTGCAAATGCATGTACTTTTTCTACGGGAGAGAGAGAGAGAGAGAGAGAGAGAGAGAGAGAGAGAGAGAGAGAGAGAGAGAGAGAGAGAGAGAGAGAGAGAGAGAGAGAGAGAGAGAGAGAGAGAGAGGGTGGTTGTACCTCAGTGTTTTCTGGTTTGTCAAATGTAGACGCCTGGTTGTAGCCATTCTCCTCTCATATATCGTGTCCATCTTATTTGTCCTGCCTCAATCACTGGCTT
Organism: Conus betulinus; assembly: GCA_016801955.1. Taxonomy (NCBI): domain Eukaryota; kingdom Metazoa; phylum Mollusca; class Gastropoda; order Neogastropoda; family Conidae; genus Conus; species Conus betulinus. Next base: position 49,791 of record JADBJO010001924.1, on the reverse strand, counting down.
TCACTGTGGAGTGGAGAACAGACCCATTGACCAATCGTAGCGTCGCTTACGTGGTAAACACAAACTGGTTTCCTGGGGGAAGTAGATTTGCTTTGAATATAACTAAGTCCCTTTCGTTCGCCGTGAAACCTGTCTTTCTAGTGATCATGATTGCTTGTTGTATCATCACTGTTGTGAGTTTACGTCGAGCTACCCGGAAACGAACGCAAATGTCTGGGAACCTAAAGGAGGGAACTTGTGCACGTGAAAACAGGATTACTAAGATGGTGTTGCTCCTCTGTGTTGTTTACGTCATTCTTATCTTTCCTGATGTGTGTAATGACATGGCTGTTGTAGCTTTTCCTGACTATTACATATACAGAAAGCACAACAACAGTTTCCTTGTGGTGAAAAGGTTCATCTGGGTCGCTTCCTGTATGAACTCTTCAGTCAACGTTTTTGTTTATCTCGTGCTTAGTTCTGCATTTCGAAAAACTCTAAAAGAACTGTGTGTTTGTTCTGGAAAGAACAACAACTAGAAGAACCAAGCAAATGACAGACTGTCTAGGTGGAAAGTCCGTCAAGAAAATGGCACCGATACAATATATTGATTCAAAGACTGCTATTACATATGATGATGAATTTGCTTCTTACTCTGGTACGGTCATCAGGGATCATATTTTGCGCAAATATATTGTACCTAGTGTTACACGTTTTTATGTGTGTGTGGTCGGCTTACAAAGCATTTCTATACAAATTCCGGCTTGCTGATGCAGTTTCTGCAGGGGGTTATCTAATCTCTTTCTCTCTATCACTCTCCTCTACCACCCACCATCTCTCTCTCTCTCTCTGTCTCTGTCTGTCTGTCTGTCTGTCTGTCTCTCTCTCTCTCTCTCTCTCTCTCTCTCTCTCTCTCTCTCTCTCTCTCTCTCTCTCTCTCTCTCTCTCTCTCTCTCTCTCCCACCGCACACTTTGTTTTAATTTTTCTTCGTCGACGTCTTCACGAAGGTATCCCAGCACACGATTAGAAAAAAAAAAAAACAAACAAAACATCTAAGAGCTCTGATCGTTGAATCTTGCATCAGTGTGTACAAAAGCCAATTCCAGTTATTTTGAAGGTAAATTTTGATAGTTGTTAAATGATCAGTTTCATCAGGAGAGCTCACTGCCGCCGACAGCAAGCTCATCGCAGGAGATGGATCGGTTTTTTTTTGTTTGTTTGTTTGTTTTTTTTTATAGGTTCAGTACAACGAAGAACTTGGCTCTGCAACAAGTCTGTTATGCTGCTAACTGAAAAAAAAAAGGTACTGCTAAAAGCAGGGAACTAAAGCTATCGATGTTTTGCAGCTGCGGGATTTCTTAACTGCGTTGTTATTGATTCTTGCTGCTGAAGTCAACTTAGAATGGGTTGGTTTATTGTAATGGCGAGAGCTATCACCAGAAGTTTGTATACAGCTGTTCTGAAATTCGTATACTATACCAGTGTTTTGAATCAATCCCACACGCTCCACAAATCACTTGACTGCTGCGTATAGTATAAAAAAGAAGAACCAAATTTGCTCATGGGGTCTTTTCGATAGTCTGAGCCAATCAAGCGAAGAAGTCAAAACTGCGGTAGGGATATCAAAATTGCTAGAACTGCAGCCTTGGTGAGTATGTACTTGAAGCACTTTTCAAGTCATAGTCTTCTGCTGATGTATGATGTATAGAATCTCTCTCTCTCTCTCTCTCTCTCTCTCTCTCTCTCTCTCTCTCTCTCTCCCCCCGCCCCCCCCCCTCCCTCTCCCTCCCTTCACCCGAGGCAGACGCAAAGTGGGATGTTACTCTTAACGACAGAAAGTTTCATTGGTACTGAACTGATCAGTGCTCAATGACTATCTGACGTAACAGTAACTTGCAGTCCCAGACAATATCCTCGACAAGCTGATTCATTCAGAAGATCTACACTATGGAGAAGGGACTTTACATCAGACTCATCACATGCGAAAGAAGTGACAAAGCCCCAAACTGGAAGGCACAGGGTTAGAATCTAGGCCAGTCACGTGGCTCTGTCACTTTCTCATCGTGGCTTGCACGAACAATGCGATGTGCTTCTTTACCTGCAAGGTCATAGAGAAATGTGCAACACGTGCAACACGTTAAGAATTTCTATTTGTGTGGTGCCCTTGAAGTAAATGCTTTTATTTCACTGAAATTATGTAGCCCTTTATAAAACGGAATAAGGACGAATTTGATGCCATTTAGTTCAGCAGCTTATCCCCCCCCCCCCCCCCTCCCCCTGTTTGGAAACTGATACAATCGCAGTGCACGTAGTTTCTCAAACTTAATCAAAGTTCCCCCACCCTGACCTCGCTTTCAGGGGGGTCACGGGCAAACCTCGGCTAAAATCACTTTTTACATGTAAATAGGTCGGGAAGAGTATACGTGTATCGGATACTTCATGTTAGAAGTTCAGTTCACCTGTTAATGGAATTCGAAACAGCCCGAGATCAGCAGTTCTTGCCAGTTTCTATTGTTGTCTTGGTCATGGGTGCTATGAGGCAGGACCTTCATCTACCCAAGCAGCAAAAACAAACAAACAAACAAACAAACAAAAAAAACCGCAGAAACTAGCAGCAGTTCCAGATCGAGAACAAGTCGTTGAAAGCTCTAACATGAACTTCACGCGGATTATCTTGGGCATGTGTGTCCTTCCGTCTGAAGGTTAAGTTTTTTTGTTTTTTTTTTTTTTTCAAGTCTGTCATCTGTTCTTTGATAGTTTTCATAATAACTTATTTCTAAGACCTGCGTATATCCGCTAGTGTTAATTAAATAGCTCAGAATTGCCTTACGTGACCCTCAAGTAAAGATTCAGATCTATCAAACGAGACTGTGCAATGGTGAATTTGATGGTTAAGAACCGTCAACAGCCTGTGAACCTGCTTATTTAATGGTTCGGATCTGTCCTAAAGCCCGTGTACCCGGTCTTGTGATGGTTCAGATCGGTCATCAGAGCTGTGTGCTTTTTGATTTGTTGCCTCGGATGTTTCAAACGGTCAGTGGGGCGGTTAATCTGGTGGTTCCGGTTTTGTCATATGGTCTGCTTATTAATATAAGATGGTCCAGAATTGTAACATGTCCTGCATGCCTGCTATTTTGTGATGATTCAAACTGGTCATAAGAAGCCATGTGCCTCTTATTTGGATGATTCTGCCTCATTATTTGGCCTGTGCACCTGTCGATGTATGGTTCAGACTGCTCATATGGCCTATGCACCTGTGATGGTGCATTTCTGGTTTAACTTTGTCGTCAGGCTGGTGTGCCTGTTATTCGTATGGTTCAGAATTGGCATAAAGGCTATGTTACAGTTACAGTGATAGTAACGGATTGCCATTGATTTTGTTTGCAAGACGATTCAGTGTCAAGGACGATTCAGATAATCAAGTGAGTTATTATGTTTCACTATAAAGTAATATGAATGAAAAGATAAACAATTCACTAATACAAGAAATAAAGCAGAATACGGTGATGGATATCATAATAGATATGATGCAGATTTCATAAAAATTAATATCTTATGATAATTCTATTTTATCATCCATCGATTGTTGTACAGACTTACACAGTGCTTCATTAGCACACTATGTTTTACACACATACACATACACACACACACACACACGCAGGCACGCACGCACGCACGCACGCACGCACGCACGCACACACACACACACACACACACACACACACACACACACACACACACATATATATATATATATATATATATATATATATATATATATATATTTATATTTGTTAAAAACAGAATGGTAAAAGGAAGTTTTGTTTTAAAACTTCGATTTTAAAACTTCCTTTTAAAACTTCGATTTTAAAACTTCCTTTTACCATTCTGTTTTTAACAGATGTTGCTCCCCAAGGGGTTGAGCATTTTAAGAATTTTATTAGGCATTTTAGTGGTATTTTTTATATGTATATATATATGTATATATATATATATATATATATATATATATATATATATATGTGTGTGTGTGTGTGTGTGTGTGTGTGTGTATACATGGAATTATGGAATTTGTTAGCTTATTATAGTTCAGTCTCTTGTGGATTCATTCCAAGAACTGGCCCTCAGAACTTGTGTCTTAAGATGTTATCTTTTTATATTTTCTACATTTCACAATAAGATGTAGCTTATTTTGTTGTTTCATAATTGTATTTTACTTCTTAGGTGGGACCTTTGGAAACTTCAACAAACATACTGTAGTATTGCACACCAGCCTTTATCTGTGATTGCATTCTGGGAAGGCAGACAAGTCTAGTTAGGACTTTCCGAGGCCATTGAGAGAAAGAAGCAGGTTTCGAAATACCGGTATCTGACCAGAGTTATAAGTCAGTGAGTTTCCTCCTCTTTGGAGATTGTCTCCCGTTTGGAGACTATAAGCATGCTGAAGGCTCATTTTGAGAAGCATTTATTATTCCCCACTTACCCACTCAAGCACACACTGTTAGGTACGCAGAATTAACTACCACTGCAGATATGAATGCTTGTCTTTCCCTATTTTTTTCAATCTAAGGCATAAATATGCTGGAATGGTGCTAAGCTATTTACCCTTTGAATTTATCAGTTTATTATAGTTTAGTCCCGTGTGGATTCATTCCAAGAACTGGCCCTCAGCACTTGTGTGTCTTAAGATGTTATCTTTTTTATGTTTTCTACGTTTCACAAGACAATGTAGCTTATTTTGTTGTTTCATAATTATGTTTTGTTTCTTAGGTGGGACTTTTGGATAATTTTCGATAAACATACAATATATAGTATTGCACACCAGCCTTTATCTGGGATAGCATTCTGAAACAATCAGGTTTCGAAATACCGGTATCTGACCAGGGGTTATATGTTAGTGAGTTTCCTCCCCTTTGGAGATTGTCTCCCTTGGAGACGATAAGCTTGCTGAAGGCTCATTTTCAGAAGCATTTTACTATTCCCCATTCCGCCCACTCAAGCACATACTGCTAGTTACGCAGAATTAGCTACCACTGCAGATATAAATGCTTATCTTCCCCTATTTGTTTCAATCTATGACATAAAGCAACCTTTGTTTATATTTCAATATATATATATATATATATATATATATATATATATATATATATATATATATATATATATATAAACAATAAGCTGTCAATACCGCCCACAGAGTTCATTTTTTGTCCTATACTGTTCCCTACGGTGTGTGCAGGTGAGACTATTGAACTATTTCATGAATGCAAACCTCTCAAGAATGTGTCACTTACAATTTGATAAAGAGCTGAATTGTTTATTGAGATGCCAACCGTGTGCTTTCTTTATCTGCCTCACCTTTAACAGGTAACAAATGACAAATATATATATTTGAGCAGCCACTTATATTTAATTCAAGTTCTTTCTTTTATTAAAAGGTATGGTGCATATGCAATCTCTGTATTTCATACCAAGATGACCGTTTCATTTTTAGCACACGTTGATAAGTGCCTGTAAAGTGCAGCATCAAGGACACACAATTCAATGTTGTCTCGTTCATTCTGTTTAGTTTACGTTTTTATCAACAACCAAAAGTCAGTAAACAGGATGAAGACTATTGAACTATTTCATGAATGCAACATCTCAAGAATGTGTCACTTACAATTTGATAAAGAGCTGACTTGTTTATTGAGATGCCAACCGTGTGCTTTCTTTATCTGCCTCACCTTTAAACAGGTAACAAATGACTGCCAGAAAACTCTGAAAGGAACAGTTTTGACAGCCATTGAAAGGTTTTACTTACTGCTGCTAAGTTACACTGCTTGCGATGTGTAGGCTATGAGACAGCTTGCAGCACTCAACACCGTAGGAATCATCATCACTGCTGATAGTTCTGACATAGAATTTGAACTGCACACGAAGAAAAACAATCACACTCGAACTGAGCTGCCTTCTAATGAAAGTTCAGCTGATTAACTGGAAACAGCATAGGTGGCTTAATAAGCTTTGAGAAATAGATTATCAGGGGAAAGTTACACATGATTGCAATAGAAAATTCTTGTGCTGTGGCCACCTCTTTAGACCGTCTTACTGACTTAAAGAGCTATATGCTCATATGAATGAGATCTAAATCAAACAGGTAATAATTCTGTAAATATGAAGTGAACTAGATAAAAAGGAAAGAAATATATTGAAAGAACACAGCAACAAAGCAAATTCCACATTTTCCATCCAGGAGTTTTTTTTTCCCCAGCAGACTTCCAATAATATCTGATATGTTTAAAACTCCGAAGAAGTGTTCCAGCCATCTCTGTCATTATCACACAGCAATCAATTTATAGTATGACAACTCCCATAACATCTAAAATCATTTTTACTCAAAGAAAAATATGTACACTTCTCGTCTGCTGCCATCCGAAATCATGATTTTTGCAAAGTTTTTAAAGTATACTGACCATCGAATATCCACATCTACAATTTGCTACAGTTTTGTACAACAGTTACGATTGTCATTGGTTTGTGACAAATCTCATAGAACAGTTTCAACTCCTTATGTATGCTACGAATGTTTTAATGCATTTGGCATGTCCCATATCACTGACATTAGTATTAATGTGTGATTTAATTCCAGTTCTTTGTCCACATCTCTTTGACAAAGGATTATTACACCATTATGTCCGACAGTCAGAATGGGTGTTGTATTAACAGCAAATCAGAAATGGTTATCCTATGCTAGCATAGGCCCATGATTCACCCAAGGACTTTTGTGCAGTGCGCCGAGCTAGTTACACACAAGTTTAGCGTTCAAACCTACCCATAGTAAAATTGCAGATAAGCGTAGTTTGAAACATCAGAATGATCTTAAATCCATGTTATGTGTGCACCCTGTGGAATAGGATGCTACCATCCATAATGTTGTTACAGTAAACTGTAAGCGAATGATCCGCACCAAAAAAGCTTGGGATGCACTGTCGTTTTTGAAGAAATCGTGCCAGTAATTTCGTCTATCAGTCAGACAGTCCCAGTAGGTCTGGCAGCATCACGGCGAATGATCTGCAAGAAAAGGTGGGATACACTGTCATTTTTGAACAGCTTGTGCCAGCAATTTCGTCTATCAGTCACACAACGCCAGCAGTACTGGCAGCGCCAAGGTACCGAAACATACTATGGCCGTTGTGGACTCAAAGACACCAGTTCGTGAAACAGGAGGATGGAGTTTCTGGCGATGTCAAAGCCCAGCTGAAAAGCTCTTGATGGGAAATTTTGCGCAACGGGATAAAGAGACAGCGCAGAGCACAATGACAGTCTACATAGCCCCTCCACTCGTTGCAGCGGTACAGAGCCGGAGTACAGCAGAAACTTACATCGTTACCACTTCAGAGATTAGTATCAGGGTGAGACGTTAGAGAAACCAGGGTACCGGATTGTGAGTAGGTAAGGACACGTGTTGTAGTTCCTGAAAGAAGGAGTGAAGCCCTAGAAATCATTTCATCATCGCTCCATCATCGGTGGAGCATAGGCCATCGACGACCCTTCGCCATCGCACTCTGTTCTGGTCATTCCAGTCCAGTTGGTAAGCCCTAGAAATAGTGTATCTAAATTGTGTAAACACGGCGATGTGTGGCACGGTTATGTCGCCCGAACATTCAGTTCCTATGTCCGGTCACCTAGAGACAGCTATGACTAAGTATTTGCAAACAGTTACAAGCCAGACACTTAACTCGAGTTGATATGCCAAGTCAGCCATACTTGCAATGCCAACACGCTGTAGTTCAAAGAAAAGTGCCCACGGTTCCTTAAAAAAAGTTAAGATGCCATTTCTCCAGATTTCTTCACATTATCTTTCAAGTTATACCAGGACAGTAGAGTACAACTTCCAACCACCGAAGCTGGTTTGGGAGAGAGAGAGAGAGAGAGAGAGAGAGAGAGAGAGAGAGAGAGAGAGAGAGAGAGAGAGAGAGAGAGAGAGTGTGTGTGTGTGTGTGGTGCACGCGCGCGCGCGTGTGCGTGTGAGTGTGTGTGTGCTCGTGTGTGTTTATGTGTGTGTGTGTGTGTGTGTGTGTGTGTGTGTGTGTGTGTGTGTGTGTGTGTGTGTGTGAAAGAGAAGAGAGAGAAGGAGGATAGAGGGAAAGAGAGAGAGAGAGAGAGAGAGAGAGAGAGAGAGAGAGAGAGAGAGAGAGTGAGAGAGAGAGAGAGAGAGAGACAGAGAGAGAGAGAGACAGAGAGAGACACACACAGAGACACAGAGAGACAGAGAGAGAGAGAGAGAGAAAGAGTGAGCGTGTATGTGTGTGTGTATGTGTGTGTGTGTGTGTGTGTGTGTGTGTGTGTGTGTGTGTGTGTGTGTGTGTGTGTGTGTGCGTGCGTGCGTTCGTGCGTGCGTGCGTGCGTGCGTGCGTGCGTGTGTGTGTGTCTGTGTGTGTGTGTGTGTGTGTGTGTGTGTGTGTGTGTGTGCGCGCGCGCGCGCGCGTGTTTATGTGTGTGTGTATGTGTGTGTGTGTGTGTGTGTGTGTGTCGTGCGTTCGTGCGTGCATGCGTGCGTGTGTGTGTGTGTGTGTGTGTGTGTGTGTGTGTGTGTGTGTGTGCGCGCGTGTCTGTGTTTATGTGTGTGTGTGTGTGTGTGTGTGTGTGTGTGTGTGTGTGTTGTGTGTGTGTGTGCGTGTGTGCGCGCGCGTGCGTGTGCGCGCGAGCGTGTGTGTGTGTGTGTGTGTATATGTGTGTGTGTGTGTGTGTGTTGTGTGGTGACGTGTGCAGCGGCTGATGTATGGCTGCAGTAGGGTTGAAAATGGATGGGAGCAGGGAAAGGGAAGCCTGGAACTGCACGCTGTGTCGCTTTGGTCTTGTACATGTATCCATGCTAGACCCCTTGTATGGACAGATCATCAGTCTGCCTGTCCCCCTGACGCTTGGGCGTGAATATTGTTGTGACAGAGCTGACTGCATGCGATGGTTGTGTCGGTGCGTGCACACCCTTCTACAGGAGTGACATGATGTGCATGCTTGCATGTTTGATTATGTACTTACTTATATTTGTTGATCTTATATTGGTTGCATTCTTCTTGCCCACCTTTTAATGTGTGTGTGTGTGTGTGTGTGTGTGTGTGTGTGTGTGTGTGTGTGTGTGTGTTGTGTGTGTGTGTGTGTGTGTGTGTGTGTGTGTGTGTGTGTGTGTGTGTGTGTGTGTGTGTGCGCGCGCGCGCGCGAGCACAATACCATTGTCCGAGCAACCATTCCACAGAGGATATGCACATGTATACTGTTCTCAAATCCACGGTTGCAGGAATGGGCGTGCAAGTACGTATGCAAGTTTGCACGGGTAATCTCATATTCATGTGAGTGTACATTCACTCGTACATATACATAAAAGCATGACAAACACACACACGTGGGCACCCAGATACAACACACACACACACACACACACACACACACACACACACACACACACACACACAACTAGAATAGTGGTGCATATCATGTTAGCTAGAGACTGGAGGCCTCGGAAGGCCGCAAGGTGAATATGTCTTCGGGGATCTGATCAGTCCCGCCCATGTGACGGGAGAGGTTGTGTGGAGATCAAAGCAAGATGGATTTTGGTAATCTTGAGAAAAGGACTTATAATAGAAAGCTGATAAGACAACCAAGGATTGACACGTTAAATCTGAAGACAAAATTATGAAGAAAGTTATATACATCATAAACTGAATTTTAACTAATGACCTGGAAAAAATGATAAAATAGTGTGAAACCACTAATTTCGTGAAATGACTTTCCTAAACTATGGAAAGTAGAGCAGTTTTTATCAGACGAAGACGTTTTATTTGATTAAACATTATAGATAAATCAACCATCTTTATACACTCGATTTAAAGATCTCACAACGAAAAGACCTGTCTGTTTTCAGAAGCATTTTAAGAAATCTTTATCAAATCCATCTGTTCCAAGAGATTTTTTCCCCATTTTGTTTTGGTCATGATTTCTTTCAGAGCATGACAAATTAGTGTGCCGCTTTTATTATTGTTTCCAGAAGGTTATGTATTCAGATGTCATTCATGTATTTAGATTCTAAGTTTTAATCGAATATTTGATTTTTCAGTTCGACACTTGATTAATGTTTCAAACTAAGATTCATTCAATTTCTGCAAAATATCGCGGACGTATTCTAAATTTGTAGGAAAAATTAGACACATCTATATTTTTGAGTCATACCATTGTGTTTCTGTCTGAGGTAGGGACGTTTTGTCTGCTTTCGGTATGTGTAACCAGAAACTCGGCGAACGGCATACTGTTTGTAAAGCTGATAAAAGAAAACGACTACGTTTCGCTAAGGTTGAGAGATTCATTGACTTCGTAGGTTGAGAGACTCATTGACTTCGTGTCTGTAAACCTAAAAGCTTATTGCAGTACGACGAATGCATTTTTGTGTTGGAACAACTGGAATAAACTGTGTTCAAAATAGTGGAAATATGGTCCCTTCTCGTGTTGTGCTCTGTAATAGGGAATGACATCTCAGAGCCGAAAAGTTGGTGTTGGCTTCCACTGAGACGCAGTATCGACGCTGGCACAGTGTAATCAGTGGAAACCAAAATCAGCAGATAGAGACAAGGAAATGGGTCTGTGACCCACCTGGGCTCACTGTCGTTGCGCTTTAATGTCACAGGAAACAAACAAACAAACAAACAAAAAAGCTGAGGCTGTCACTGAGATGTGTACGCGAGGAACACAAAATGAAGAGTCAGTGTTACTAACCTTGCTTTCAGACCTGGGAGAAAGGGTTGTGATGTCAGTCCAACTCAAGCTGAAGATCGGTCAGACAATGGAAAGTTCAGAAGACAGTGATCGTTGCAAAAGGAAAACCTCAAGATAAGGGAAATAGTGGAAAGAGACAGGTAGTGAAAGGCGAAATAATGGAAAGGCGAAATAATGGAAAGAGACAGGTAGTGAAAGGCGAAATAATGGAAAGGCGAAATAATGGAAAGCGACAGGTAGTGAAAGGCGAAATAATGGAAAGGCGAAATAATGGGAAGAGACAGGCAGTGAAAAGCGAAATAATGGAAAGGCGAAATAATGGAAAGAGACAGGTAGTGAAAAGCGAAATAATGGAAAGGCAATGGAAAGAGACAAATAGTGAAAGGCGAAATAATGGAAAGGCGAAATAATAGAAAGGCGAAATAATGGAAACAAAGAGGTAGTGAAAGGCGAAATAATGGAAAGGCGAAATAATGCAAAGAGACAGGCAGTGAGAGGCGAAATAACGGAAACAGATAGGTAGTGAAAGGTGAAATCATGGAAACAGACAGGTAGTGAAAGGTGAAATCATGGAAACAGACAGGTAGTGAAAGGTGAAATCATGGAAAACGGACAGGTAGTGAAAGGTGAAATCATGGAAACGGACAGGTAGTGAAAGATGAAATCATGGAAACGGACAGGTAGTGAAAGGTGAAACCATGGAAACGGACAGGTAGTGAAAGGTGAAACCATGGAAACGGACAGGTAGTGAAAGGTGAAACCATGGAAACGGACAGGTAGTGAAAGGTGAAATCATGGAAACGGACAGGTAGTGAAAGGTGAAATCATGGAAACGGACAGGTAGTGAAAGGTGAAATCATGGAAACAGACAGGTAGTGAAAGGTGAAACCATGGAAACAGACAGGTAGTGAAAGGTGAAATCATGGAAACAGACAGGTAGTGAAAGGTGAAACCATGGAAACAGACAGGTAGTGAAAGGTGAAATCATGGAAACAGACAGGTAGTGAAAGGTGAAACCATGGAAACAGACAGGTAGTGAAAGGTGATAGGATGGAAATGCAGTGGTAATGAAGTGTGCTAAGAGGCGCAAAAAGAGAAATTTCAACACCCAGAAAGAAAACTTTGCCCACAAAATTCAGAAGGAAGTCCATCAAGGCCAACAGAACCAATGGACCACAGGGGAAAAAACGCACTCCAAAGTCCTCGCTGCCATGGAATATGAGCTGTGCCATCTATAGGATTTATCATTCAGATCCATATATGACCGCCTGCCATCGCATGCACGCCTTGTGGTACGGGAAATTGGTGGAACTGATGTGCTTGTTTTGTCATGACAAATCCACAGAGGAAACATATCCAGATTGAAAGCAAGGTAGTGCTAACTCAGGAAAGGTCCACTTTGAGAAACAGCTAAGTGCTCAAACAAAATTGCACATGTTGTTAGTTCTGACAGAAGAAATCCTACGTCACCACAATCCCATAGGGAGAAATTTTTCGGGAGGGCTTAACAGCAGATCTTCAGAGAGAAAATGCCCCGTTTCAGACAAAAGTGTTTTGGAATTGAACTCCTTATATTCCATAGGGGCGGGCCACATCCACATCATGACTTTTTGATCCCTCTACTTTCAGATTTTTGTTGCGCGCTATCGGAATCTAATTTTGCACTTTTATCCAATTCTGGAAGGTCTCCCTTGCAGCTTCAGCCCTTTATACCGACTAAGAGACCACGGTTCCATGCTTTCAATATCACAGCTGTTCTGGAACTGTGCTCTCCTGCCGAGTACAGTTTGTTGCTAGAACATGTGGTGGTGGTGGTGGGGGGGGGGGGGGGGGGGGGGGGGGGGGGTGTGTGCAGTGTTTCCCCTGGCAGAGCTAACCCCATATACGATCTCTTTAAGCACTTAGCTGTATCTCCAAGAGTCCCCCCTCCCACTCCCCTCCCCCCCCCTCCCTCCCCGAGACACACGAGACATCGTACTTTACAAGGTTTGCATTCGATGCCGACGGTTAAACATACAGACTTGAGGATGAAGCTGATCCTATAGAGACCTCCAAATCGTATTTCATTATGGCGGCGACTTTGTTGAAATGCGTTTTCCCACGTAGTACGTAGGTCCTGTGGGCCTCGCTGGGTAACCTTCCGGATTCTTTTGACGTCATCTCCTTTCTCCAGCTGTTGTATTAACATTTATCTCTTTGTACCCCCTTTCGCCTTTCACAACCATATCATTTCTATGGACCCCAGGACCTCTCTGTGATCGTGACCTGTTATTTCTCTCATCGTCAGGCTTGACGGGGTCGTTAAGAGCACCCAAGTCGATTCCCAAGGGACGCAATCCACGCAACTGGACACAATTAAACCCCATGAGAGCTATGTAGGATACCCAGCCGGACCCTTCAGACACAATCAGATCTGATCTGGCACAACCAGACCAATCAGACTTTTGTGCGACACCTAGCTGTACCCCTCAAACACAATCAGATTCGGTTGGACTCAGTGTGATTCCCACCCGTAATCTGTAGGTATTGAGCGGGATAAATGAGCAAAGACTATTTTACATTCCATTGTTGCAGACAATCCAACCCCTCTAGCCACCCCTCCTCCCTTTTCCATCCTCACTTCTCAGTCAAGGAGTACTAAGTCGGAGAAAAAAAACGCTCGTTTACTGAAAATTGTGAGTCGTGTGGAAGGAATCATAGGAGGGAAGGGGGATGATTGGATTTTAATGGTATGGGTGCAGTTATGGCTATAATCTCAAATTCATCTCTCTTCAGCTTAGAGTTCAAGGGAAAAACTTTGAATCATTTTGTGTAATAAAGTGTCTATTTTCCCGGCGTGTTAGAACAAATTTAAAAGAATTTCTTTGTACTGGCGGCCGGAGGTTTCTTCAGAGCCAAGTGACCCAATCCAGCCTATGATCAAGACAGAAGTTAATATGTAACTGACAGATGACACCGAAAACCCAGCATTGCTCACACTGAGTGAAAGTGGGTACCTCCAGATCCATATTCAAAAGTTAAAAATAACAATCCTCAAGGTAGCACACTGGCGCGCGCCAGCACTTGTTGGTATATTTAGAAATAATTTCTCCAGACTGCAGAATATGTATAGGCAAAATTTCGCAGAGGACACAGGAATATGCAGGATATTAGACAAGTACGTCGAAACAGTAAGGGATACACATGCCTTGACAGAAGAGTCTGATGTATGCTATTCATCATTTTAATGCTAGTAGACGTTGAACACCGAATTTTCGAGGGTACATGTGGCTACGGATTGGGGGGGTGGGGGGGGGGGGATGGGGGTGGGTGGGGTGGGGAGGCAGAAGGGGGCAGTGGGGGGGGGGGGGGGGGGGGGGGGCGGAGGGGGGCAGGAATCCTACTTCATACCATAAAATGCAAAATCACGGATGATTACGTGTTTATCTCCTTCTTCGTTGTTCACTCAGACGGGAATTACAGAGGCATTGAAGAAGGACGCTTGTACAGCGGAGGCTCTCCTGAGGTTCAAAGATCTTCATCATCGACGTGTCTGCAGGCCAGGTCCCAGCTCAGAGGTTAGGTGTGTCGGACCGTCCTGCAGGGAGTGCTGCACAGTCACCGGAGCTGTTCCACAGAGGCACCCTGCAGACTCACTAAAGGGGCATTTAGTGAACACGCGGTGCTGGAGCCTGGTGTGCCCTGTCCTCAGTCTCACAATGCTCACGTGGTAGAGGAGTCGGATCTCATCATTTGTCCAGTGACCAGGAGAATCCACGGGGGCGACACGTTTTCTGAGACAGACAGGGCATTATGTCAGTATGGGGGCGAGTCTTATCTCTGATGCAGGTATGGCATCATGAATGCAGGAATTATTTATTCTCCTGGTCTGGATCTTGGGCCAATGTTATGTGAAGGCCATGACTTTACCGTCTTAGGAGGTTGTGAATATTCTTTCTTCAGCAAGAAGGAAGAAACTTGTAAACTTGTAAGAATTTATTGATTTCAATTCGTAACCTGATTTATCTCTCAGTGTGAAGAGAAAGAGAGATACATATATGGAATCTGTTTATTAATTGT
>JADBJO010001924.1:22500-32500 GCA_016801955.1 Conus betulinus | reverse complement strand
CAGCAATGGGACGACAAGTGTGAAAACGAATCACGGGCCGACTCTGATCCATTCATCAGTGCCTCTGTCAGCATTGTTTTGGGGGTAGTGACGAAATGCTACATTCGACAGATCCTTATGTTCGGAGGAACAGTTGGAAACGTTATAACTTGCGTTGTTTTCAAGAAGGTTCTGCACATGTATATCTTATCATTCTCCATTCATCCACACTTTTGTCTTTATCTAAAATGTATTTATCTGTAATATACAAATTGTGAGATAGAGTTCAAGAAATAATGAAGGAGGCATTCTGTGTTTGCTTCAACTCATTTTTTATTTAAATTGTCAGCATACAGTTGGGAAAAAAACCATCTTCAGCAAATGTTGACAAACGAATCTTAGAAGAGCAAATGAATCACCAAATCATCATTACATTAATCATCATCAACTCGTTACTACATAATCGTTTTGACACGCGAAGAGAGGGATAACAAACTATAGTTATAGGAGTGATCGTGTCAGAGTTCAACGTTATTAGATGGACATTGAATGTATTGGGCAGTTCTCACTTTTTTTTCTTGTTATCAACTTCATACTTAAAATCCTGGCTCCTTCAAACACATGCATGTGCTTAGTGTCTTGACTAAAGCAAAAGAGAAAAAAAATGTATGAAAATAGTTCAAGGAAACATGTCAGATATTATGAAAGGAAATCTTAAATGAGGCAGGGAACAGTCACCAGTAAATAGTGAACAAGTAGGGTAACTCTTGTTCCCATGAAGAAATAATTACTCGCCCATGACTCAAACTCGTAAACAGAATTCGCTTGCAGTAATGGGTGTGCCATTATTTCAATTTGTTATTTCAGTTACTGTGACTTATACGAGTTCCACAGTAAATGAATATAGGAAAATAATGTAAGCACATTTCCAAAAAAATAGTTTTAAGTTTAAGTAAGAAAACATGAGAGCACTGGGAGATGTTGTCTTGGTCTGTCTCTTTGACAAAACAATTATTGTTATCAGTAGGGAGTTTATTAATCCCTGTAGCACTGTGTGTGTGAACAAGCGCCTTTGAACACTTCCAAAATAGCCCAGCTTAAGTTTACTGTCTCCACTGGCGACTTCCTATATGATGAAGTACAACTTGTCAACGAACGTTTGCCAGTTAGCTTTTAATGGTCTCCGAGCTCTGCATTATCATGCATGTTCGTATGGATCTGGTATATGCCGTGCTGTATTTCTGTGCATATATGTTCGTCCTGTGGGATTACTTATTTCGATGGTATGTTATGCCCCTCTTTCTCAGCGACCGCTGGTACCTTACCGTTTACATCCCGTAATGTCCTCGTTTGGAGTTATGAGTCTCCGCCATTTTGTTTACATGCCTGCATGAGGTTCGCCCATTCAGTGCTGTAACAGCCTACCACCTGATCAGTCACTTTCTCGAGATAAGCGACCTTACCTTGCTCGTTTCGATTATGCAGTCGCTGAGCTTCGCGAATGACACCCAGGTGTTTGACCTCCGATCTTCTTCTTCTTCTTCTTCAGACAGGAATCCCAAGGCACACTGACGAAGGGTGCTGTACTGCGGAGGCCCTCCAGAGATCCAGACAGCTTCTTCCTCATTGATGTGTCGGCAGGTCAGGTCTCTGCTCTTAGCTTTTTCATGAGTTGGACAGTCCTGCAAGAAGTGTTCCACGGTCATTGGGGTTGAAATGCATGGGCACGCTGACCTCGGATCTGATCTATGCTCTTTGTTTTCTTTAGATAGGATGGTGTTAAACTCGGAACCGATACCCTAAGAGACAACCATTGTTTTTTGGAGTGTCAGCTCTCCCGTCAGAAAGCAACAGAACTCAATGAACTGATTGTACAACTTCTTTTTTTTTCTTCAAATTAAAGTTAAATTAAAATCATTTGGATATGTGGAAAAGAACGTTTTCATTTCAGAATAAGAACTCAAACTTTTGTCACAGAATAGGAACTCAAACTTTCATTCAAAAATATTCCTGCCTGTTTTGTATGCTGGCACTGAACAGTCTTCGACTAAAAGCTGCACAACTGTCAGGGATTTCCAGACCTTTTGTCTCCTAATACAACCTCAAATTGTGGAGGGCCATTTTCAAGTGAATTTATCTTTTCATTTTGACGACTATTCGAATGACCAAATGAACCGAGTAAAGACAATCTTGAGTGAGCGAAGCATGTCTGTTGTCACGGTTCCCATACAAGCTTGGCTACATTTGACCATGGTGATTGTCTGCAGCTGACGAAACCTTGTCTGACACAAAGACGTTCATTACTTTGCCGTTCTGTCAGATCACTGTGCTGTCTTCTGTAGCCTGTCTGCTATCAAACCACCAACCTTCTGCCCTTTCGGTAACCTTAGGGAAGCTTTAGGCTGTAAACGCGTCGGTCTTCACGCTTGATGTCGGAAAGTTTCAGAGATCACAGGAGGACGACGGCCCAGAGCTGGTTTTCCGGATTTTGTCGATGTCTGTAATGGTGGGCACTGTGGATCCTCCATAACCAGGCTCCTCTGGTGAGCAGACACGTGCGACATCATCCGTCTGCTCCATGGATATCTGATGGGTTAAGAAGGCAGATCTCTGCTGAATAGAGGGTGACTTCGGGAAACTGTGCTGAGGCTGCCATGAGACTGAACGACATTGATAGACTCTTCCTATCACTTCAACGAAATAACTGTTCCTCTGTTTCAAATGATCTAATAGGCAACAGCAAGGCACATCCTCTCCCACCAAATGTTTGTTTTGATTTCCTACAGATTTTCAATGCCTTCTTCTTAGAGAAGATCAAGCGCAACTGCCGCGCTTTTGACTCTTCTCCATTTCAGTTTCGTACGTTTACTCCATACGATGGAGCAGGTTTTTCCCCCATCAAAATTGTTTTATTTGAACAAGCCACTGAAAAAGAATAAAATGCACTGCTTTTGCAACGTCCCCTTAAAAGTTGTATTTTAAACCCCATTCATATTTCGTCCACAAAACTCCGTACTCAATAACTGCTTCTACTGTTTACTGACGTTTCTGTATCACATCTCTCTGAAGGCATTGTTCTTTTCTCGTCGTAAATCTCTTATTACACCTCCATTGAAAAGTATGGTCTCGAATTAAAAAAAAGAGACCTGTGTCAAAAGTATAAAATTTCAAAAAGTACTTGAGAAGATCGTGTGTTAAAACATTTACAGAAACGTTTGTCAGGTGATCGCATTGAACACTTCATCAGTCTGCTTATAGGAAAACTCGAAACACAGAGATAGGTGCAATGAGTGTTTTGTATCAGTCTGCTTATAGGAAAAATCGAAACACAGAGACAGCTGCAATGAGTGTTTTTGTAAACTCCACCGAGGAACGCAGATGAGAGTTTTATCTCCATGATTGCCTTCCTTGGCCTACGTTCAGAAAACAAAACGTCGGATCATCCCTTGTTTTGAAGAGGTTGAAAGTCACTTCTGATGTTGAGAGCAAAGTTCGTATCTAGTTTGTGTCGTACGGTGGTTGTCAGTCACGTGTCACTGATGGTCACAAGCCTGTCTGAAGTTCCTTTGTGTGTGGAGTTCCCCAGGGTTTTGTTTTGGGACCAGTGTTATTCACACTTCATTCTGAACTTTCGTCATAATTTCAGTACATGGTTGTGAGTGTCACAGGTCACAACATGATACCGAGCTGTCAAAAGTGCCAGCTGATGAATTTTATCATGTTTAGTCTAGCATTGAACTATACATTAAAGAACAGTTAAAAGCTCATACTAAACACTGACAAAACAGAAATGATGCATGTTGACACTCTCTTGGGTTTCAAGCAGTAGCCATTCGTGGCAATAGAATTGAAACCGACAGTAAAATATCTAAGGGTTGGATTTGACAAGACACCTTCAATGCAGAATCGGATCAGCAGCGTGTATCGCGCATCATTCTTTGAACTCCCCCATAATCATCGTCGGGGTGCTGTATGCTCACAAGGGATGGTGGCAAGGACCAAGACTTCATCACTGGCAATTTCCAGCAGGGGAAATCCTTGTCATGGGTAGCCTCATTACGGTTTGGGCAATGGGCAGTATTCAACTCATTCTGGGCATCTATTCCACCCCTGACAGCCCTGTCACCCTTGCCGATGTGAGTGTCCTTCTTGTCAACCATGTTGTTTATGACTGTATGGGGCCGAGAGTAGAATTCTCCAAACTATTCGTCATCACAGCACGATGGGTTGGGGTTGATGTGCTTGTGGAACCATGATGTTGAATGGTTTTACTCAAAGCCGGCTGGCCGTGGCTCTATTGGAAACAAAGACGCATCTCAATACAGCCATTCCAAATTTCTTATCACAAAGAATCCTTGTCTGTGCACGTATTCATCTTCTTCCCTTCTTCCTTCTTCTTTTTTCTGTCCATACTCCGTGGTTCTTCTGTCTAACTTACGAGTGGCGGAGGATAATCTGGGATTATTTAACGCCTCACTTCAGTCATACGGAGTCACGTGAGTATCAGCGCGCGCGCCAGCCAAGAATAGTCAGTTGGCGCCAAGACAGTGGATACGACACACAACAATTTATTAAAGATTTCATACACAATGGTTATAAAATCTACAAACAGCAGATAATAACAATCCATGAAGTTTATACATTTGTATGTTTTTGTTTATTTGAACATAAAATAACCTGGTTGGAGGGGTAAGTACAAAATCTTTTTTTTTTCTCGCTCACGCATTCCCTGCCTGCTACTTGGCCGCCATCGTGCATGTGCATGTGCATGTGCATGCGTGGGCCCGGTACCCGATGGGCTTAGCTTTATTTTTTTTTATGACAGAAGCTCACACACCAGGCTGCCCAGCGTTTTACCAAAGATACAGGAGGAGAGAGCGACAGGCCCTGCTCACACTGCCCAGCCACCCGGATCGCACTTGCCGCCTGCTGCCAAAGCTACAACTTCTGGCATGCAGTGTATCACGAGCACGTTGGAACAGGAAGGATTCTCCCCTGGTGCTGCAGATCTTCTCATGAGCTCCTGGAGGCCCTCCACCAAAACTTCGTACATTAGTAGGTGGATAAAATATGTTTCAACAAACGGCATGTCAGTAAGATCGCCCACGCCGCCACAGGTTGCAAATGTTTTAGCTTCCATGTTTTCAGCAGGGGCAAGCTATAGTGCTATGAATTCTGCAAGAAGTGCATTGTCAGTTTTTTTCCGCCATCGGTGAAAGGAGTATCTGCTGGTCATTTACCAGAAATTGGCAGGCTTGTCACAGGGATTTTTGAGGAAAGACCAGCACTGCCAAGGGGCAGACACGCCTGGGTTATTAGTCTAGTGCTGGATTAACGTGCTCACTTCCACTTGCAGATACTTTGGACTTGAAACAACTGACATTGAAAACAATAACACCGATGCAATGCTTACTGGGCAAAGAGGCCATGCTCTTAATCTACTGAAAACTACAGACGTGCATGTTAATAAAAGGAAATGTATTTTAGTTTTCTAGTAAACACACAAAAACACTAAGCCAGGCAATCACACGTAACCTGCAGAAATTCTAGCTTATTCTTAGTAACGGACATACAACTGTATTTGAAGACAACTGAAGCGCTCAGGAAAGGGCCAGAACTCTTCATTGCCATCCATAGACCACACGCTCCCATTTCCAGAAACACATTTTCTCGGTGGGTCAAACAAGTGCTGGCTGCAGCAGGAGTGGACACAGAAGAGACATACGGCGCACACACAACGATTGCAGCGAGTTGTTCCGCTGCTGCAAGTGAAGGAGTGCGCCTTGCCACCATCCTCAAAGCGGCTGGATGGTCGGCAGAAAATACCTTCACCAAGTTTTACAAGAAAGCGGTGCTGACAAAACCTAATTTTGGACAGGCAGTACTGGACACGTTTGTTCAGTCTTGACTTCTGTACAGTTTGTACTTGACAAATTTCGGACTGTCTGGGAAATGTATTTTACAAATATTCTGCACTTAATTGCATGTGGATGCAAACCAGTTGGCACCGCCATTAGAATTTTTTGACGGTGATATAACTGAAATAAGATGTTCCAGTTTCCTATAATCATCCAATGGTAAAATTCCAGCGGCTCCGTAAGTTTCCTCAACAAAGGCATGAACAAGCTCTGCAAGTGCCAGTTTATACGCCTTGATGTCCAAGTTTTTTTTTTTTTTTTTTTTAAATAAGAAGCAGAAGCTTAGAAAAATACCTCTTGATCATAAAACCCAGTTTACACGTCACAAGAGATACTGCAAGATGAGTTAAAGTGGGTTTGTCTTGCCTTCCAGCATAGTGACTAGTGAACTTGAGAAAGTCCTGATTCTTTCCAGTCGTCGCCAAAATATAATCTACATATTTCTTCGACAGTAATTTTTTTTCTGTTAGATAAATTCCTAGAATTTCAGATCTGACTGATATTCCAAACCTTGCCACATATATCAAACTTTGGGAAAAATTGAAGTCTAGCACAGTTACTGTGAAGAACATTTTTTTTTCTGTTGAAGTTTCTAAATGATGTAATTTCATATAATGACAAACGTTATTCATTTCTGTTTAAAAAAAAAAAGTCTTTGAGTATGTTTAAAGAAGCGTTTTGGTATTGTTTTTTTTCATTGCACAGTTGATCCATATCGTAGTTTCATAAGCACACTTTGTGTGTGTGCGTGTGTGTGTGTGTGTGTGTGTGTGTGTGTGTGTGTGTGTGTGTGTGTGTGTGTGTGTGTGTGTGAGTGTGTGTATGTCCATTTCAGAGGTTTGTTTAATGTCTTTTCATCCCACATCTGATATATGCATATTTACATAAGTGAAATACCCTAATGGTACACAAAGTTGCGATCGTTATAAAAATTTTGCAACCTGTGACTGCGAAATAACCATGGCAATTTCAGCAACACATGAACCATATAAGACAGTATGACATTATCAAAGTTATTCATCTCAATACCTTCCTCCTGATAGAGCGGGGTCAACACTGAGCATTCAAACAAAAAGATGACGTACGGAAATGTTTTCTCCGCAGACACACAAGTAATACCATGAGAATATTTAGTGTTCCAGGTATTCAGCCTTAATTTATGAATTAGTCTAACAATGTGCCTAGGGCACGATGGTAAAGTAGCCACTTCTTTATTAAAATTCTGCTTATGTGTGTGTACTTTTCCATAATTTGGATTAATTCACAAGAGGACAAATCTAAAGATTTTGGTTAAGTTTTCAGCATTTCTACTTGCTCTCTTCTTTTGCAAGACTGTCTGCTATTTCATTCCACTTTATACCACAGCGAGATGGGACCCAACAAAAATCAATTCTTATAACTAGAGTTTATGAAACAATGCAATACATGCTTTATTTCAAAAAGCAAATCTTTTCTAGCTTTGCAGTCCCAACGCTCTAGTGATTGTAAAACAGATTTGGAATCAACACACAGTAGGATTTTATATAAAGCAATTGGTGTATCATATATGTACATCAAAGCCTTCAGTATTGCATATAATTCTGAGGTATAAATTGAAAACCCCTTTCCTAAATGATATGATTTCCTGACATTTAAAGTTGGTATTACAAAGCCAGAACCACTCTCAGAGGATTCCATTACCGACCCATCTGTAAACACTTATAATCAAAAGAAGCATTTAGGTGCTCCCAAGGAGGCATTGAAGGTGTGTGTGTGTGTGTGTGTGTGTGTGTGTGTGTGTGTGTGTGTGTGTGTGTGTGTGTGTGTGTGTGCGCGCGCGCGCGTGCGTGTGTGTGTGTGTGTGTGTGTGTGTGTGTGTGTGTGTGCGTGCGTGCGTGTGTGTGTGTGTGTGTGTGTGTGCGTGCGTGCGTGCGTGTGTGTTGGGGTTTCAGCAAGGTTTGTCGGAGAGAATCAACCTTCTCCTGTTTTCACTGGCGGTAGCTGATCAGTTGAATCTGATGTCCCACTTTCTCATGATTCCCGACTGTTACTTCACCGATGATATTCAGGCCCGAAACTGGATCACTCTCATCACCGCTAAAACTGGCGGCGTCGCGCTGTGCGCCTACTTCATAGCAGGAATCCATATCGTCATAGTGAACGTGGACAGGTGTCTGTCTGTTGCCATGCCGTTGAAGGCAAAGAGTCTGCTCACTAACAGGTATAACAAAGTACAAATCTGTCTTCTTGTCTCTTTGTCCCGCGCTCTGTGTGCCTGTCTGTTGATACGTTAGTCGTTTCACATAACGCAGAAAGAAGTAGATAGATACACAGATAGACAGACGGAGACAGACAGATGGAGGGGTAGGTAGGTAGATACGGACACGGATGGTTTATTTATGTATAGGCCTTTGCCCCATCATGAAGGAGTGCATATAAACAAACATAATCAGATCTAACAAAATACACAAATACAGTATTGATATTACATTTTACAATACATTCAAGACACGACAATAGAACACAACTTAGATGCTTTATACAGGTACATTGACAAATTTTTAACAATTCGTTCATGCACAGATGACATAAGTAATTTTAATCTGAACTGATTAGGATAATTCCAAAATTTAGAAGATATGTACTGTGCTCTTAAATGGTTCAAAACAGGGCAACATACACACAAAATAATTTGTCTTCTTTTTCATTATGGCAACGTGCACTCTTAAAATAAGTATTACTATGTGCTTTGTAACGAAATCGATATTCTTGCAATTTCAGAAATGCCAAGTCTAAATCTAGCCAATACATTCCTCAAATGGCTGTCAAGGTTCATTAATAGATATCTTTTTATATAATGTGCAAAAAGTTCGTTATACATTAAACCTTTCACTGTTACTGATAGGAGAATTCCATTCTTGCCACCTGTATGACAATAACCGCTCTCTAAAGATTTTGAATAACTCATCCATTCCCTATGGACCCTGATTAAGACACACATACCAAAACCCAAACATCTACATGTTACAACGGACATTTGAAATCCAGCTTTTCGCATGACGTGTATCTATATCAAACAGCATACTATAGGCTTTACGAGGAAGTCTAGATTCACCCATTCATGTCAATTTTAGCCAAAAGCTTGCGAATTTTACAGCCGAGTTGACAGAGGATATCTGTTTGTCTCACCGTAAACAAAGTCATTAGGAGTTCGCAACTCTACACCGTATCTTTTAACAGCATACAAATGCACATTTTCACATTGAAAAACAGCATTGACAAGCCCCCATAGCTCTGTGTCATACTGAACGACAGGTTGAATCTGCGAATCAAATGTTTGAAAGAAATTAGGTGGAAAGATCGAGAGATGGATATATATATATATATATATATATATATATATATATATATATATATATATATATATATATATATATATATATATAGATAGAGAGAGAGAGAGAGAGAGAGAGAGAGGGGAGGAATCAATCGATGAGAATGATTGATATGTGAAGTCAAACTGTAACACAGTGTCTGCATTACATATGCATTGTTGCCCATCCATGTGTTGTTGTTTTTTTTTTCTTCCTTGAATTCTTAATCCGACAGATGGGCGTTGCCACCAGCCCCATTTGTGCTATAAAAAACGGCGAGGTCACTGTCACTGAATGTGAGCTCTAACACCGGTTACTCCCCCTTGCAGATTTCGAAAGATCTCTTGGTCGAAAGTAGATATTATATCTGGTCACTTTGCATGAACATGTCTTTTGTTGTAGAAAAAATAAAAAAAGTGGCGATCCACTTAAGTTGTATAGACTGGTCTTGCGATTCTATGAATCATACCGCTCACGGTTGATCAGGGCTGAACTTTGCCGCGGGCGTTGTTCCTTATTATTGCAAGCATTTCGGTGAAAACAACATATTTGACATCATATAAGAAGCGGGCTAGCTCTTCATATATGAAGGTCATTCTTTTTTTGCGTCATCCGAGGAAGCTGTTGGTATGCTCACACTTTAAAATGACTGAAGAAAACCTAACGATTCTACCTCAACAGAAGAGGGGGATGTTTTTCAACAGACAGCCTTTTTTTTTTTTTTTTTTTGTTTGTTTGGTTGCTTGGTTG
>JADBJO010001924.1:15000-17500 GCA_016801955.1 Conus betulinus | reverse complement strand
TCAACGCAAAGAGGTGTACTTTTTCAATCAAATTCTGATTTGCAATCAATCCCAAACTTCAGAGCCGTAAGTTAGCATTGGTAGGATTTGACAATCAAATGATTTAAAGAACACTTTTGGGTGCTTTTCTCCGAGGGACCACAGCAGTTTTAAGATACATACAACTCCTCTCTTTGCTTTCACGGCTCTATCTTCCATAGCGTAGGAGAAAGAGAGGGAGGGAGAAAAAATGATACCAAGGTAATTATACTGATTGACCACTTCTAGCTTATTGCTATCAAAGAAACCATTTTTCTCTCGCTGCAATGTAACCGCCTTTGCGAAAGACGACCACTTTAGTTTTTTATCTAAATAACTGATAAATGCATTCTATGCAAGGCATCCCTCAAAATATTCAGCTGTCGTTGCAGACCAATAACCGAGAAAGATAGTAACAGAACATCATCAGCAAAAAGTAGTGTCAAAATTTCCATTAAATCTGGAGATAGCTTTACACCGTGTTTACCATTTCGAGTTACACACAATTGCAAGTTCATTAATAAATAGCGAGAATAAAAACTGGACTGCAGTTGTCTCCTTGTCGCAGGCCACGAGGACAGAAGAATGGTTCAGTGCACTGGTTGTTCACTTTTACACTAGCTTTGACAGTTTCATACATGCCTTTGACAGCTTTGTACATTTTACCTCTGATTCCTTTCTTCTTTAATATCATCCAAAAGGTACTGCCTGTTAACTAAGTCGAAAGGCCTTTTTGAAATCAATAAAGGCAACGTATAGCTTGCTCCGATTGAGTTACTGCTTTTTGAATTAACGGCAGAAGGGTAAACATGTGATCAACTGTACTATGATTTCGTCTAAAACCAGCTTGAGATGAATCAATTAAATCATTATCTTCGACCCATTCAGTAAGTCTTTTATTAAGGATATAACTGTACAACTTGCCTCCAATATCTAGCAAGGAAATACCCCTGTAATTGTCAGGACAATCAGGATCACCCTTTTTATAGACAGGTAGAATGATAGACTGAGACCAACTTTTAGGAAAACTACCAGAATCAAACAGTTAATTGAAGTATTGAACTAAAAATAGAATGACTTCTTGAGAAGAGTTTTTATAAAATTCACCACTTAATCCATCGGAACCAGATGCCTTTCCATATTTCAAAGTTTTTATAGCATCCTCAATTTCCCATTGCTCTATCGCTCTGTTCAGTGGAGCACAGTCCAAGTTTGTGTCTACAGGCAAGTTAGTTTGAAAAGTTTTCTTCAAAATCTGATAATCAGTATCGTTAGATAGATTATTATTAAAAATCATCTTGAAATGATCAAACCATTCACCAGAAGTGATCGAATTATGCTTTAATTCTTTAGATATAAGAACAGATTTAACAGTTCCCCCAAAACGTTTAGGATCGCCACTACTATTCACAAGGGTATCTAGAATTGAGTGTTTATGTTCGGACCTCTTAACGCTAAGCAGATTTTTTATACTGTCTCCTTGAAATCACATACATATATCTGTAATATATCAGTTGTAGCTTTTTACTATCATTGCCAACATCATCTTTTACAATACTGTCGCAAACTCTGCGAAATGTTCGTAAAGCTTTACGTACTTCACGTCTTTTTTCTGCACATTCTCTGTCAAACCATGGCTTTTGTCTGAAACTAACTACCCTAAACGTCTTTAACATACTTTTTCCAGCGATCTTGAGACCACCAATGAATGAGGCTAATGAGGCATCAATATCAACATCTATTAAATTACTAGCATCTTGAATAAGTTTCTTAACATCATTATCATTAAACATTGCACAATAATCATTTTTTCTTTTGATCATTCCACACGAACTTAGCAACTTTACTTATCGTTAGAATGGGTCGAGGTGGATTTCAATTCAATTGCCTTGGGTACTTCAAGAAATAATTCTACAGGCATATGTTTTGAGTCGGTTCTGGGAATAACGTTTAAATATGAACCCTCGTCGCATGAAACATAAAAACCTGTTCAGAAAATGAACAACCGTCCTGGCGCAATCAGAATAAGTTTCGTTTTCTTCCTCGTAGACGTTTGTAAAATTCACGTTGTTTTGTCTGGAAAACGCTTCAAGCTTATCAATATCATCGTCCACATTCTGACATACCCCATCGAAGTAATCCATCCAGTCTACGACTTGTTCATATCTGCTTTCAAGGAAAGCACATTTCTTAGTCAAGACATTCACGGCGTCGTTTAATCGAGTTATATGTTCTTCCATTTGTATGAGGAGATCCGAATGTGTAGGTCCTGGGTTTGCTTCCACGTCCCATGCACTGCAGCAAGAAACGGGCGAGAAAAAAAACGATCACAAACGAAGCTGTCACACATCCGAATCTTGCCTCAGCACGGGGTTTAGAGCGTCACGAGAAAACCAGCAGAGCGAGAAATACAGCGACGCATAGTCCGTGCGAATGTTGTATTGTCCTCTGCTGTGCAAGTCAAAGCCACGAGGTAGAAGTC
>JADBJO010001924.1:0-7500 GCA_016801955.1 Conus betulinus | reverse complement strand
CTTAATGATCAGAGAAGGCATGGAAAATTAAACAAATACTGTAACATCAACGGTATTATGATGTAGTTTGATCAATAGCAATCGAGTAATCTCATCGGTTGTTTTTCTTCCTTTTGCACACGACTGACAATAAAGTCCAAAAATTAACTTTCAAAACCAGTTTTTTTCTTCCGAGGAATTAACAAGAAATATCTTTGAATCAAGTGAGTAGGAATGTGTGGCGATGGAATATAAATTTCCTACTGTTACATTCTCACGTAAATGTTGAGGAAAAAAATGACATTTTCTACACGAAATGCTGCTTGTTGTTTGCATTTACATTACACTGCTCAATTGCTGACCGGAAACACATACAGCAAACAACAATCTTGCCTCGAAAACAAATTCCAGGAATGTTAGTCTGCAACCAATGCCTAACAAAAAAAAAAAAAAAAAAAAAAAAAGACACATGATCCTAACGGATTTTCAGCGACTAACGTCATACAGAATAGTGAATCCAGAATCTTCATCTGGTACATAGACAGTGATGAAAAACCTACTGTTCCAGCAGGCAAGCACACTCCACCAACTTTAAGGCCTGAACCGGGGCCAGTACCACAGGTCGTGTCGTTGTCTCCATTCATCCGCTCTCTGACCTGCCAGCCCTTGGAAGCTCTCGCAACTCGGAGCTCAGTCCGCTTTCTACGGATCTTGCTGCTTTAGATTCTGCTGTGCAGGAAACGGTTCATCAGTGGGATTTTCGGGCACTGTGGGATCACAGGCAACGCAAGAGCAGACACATTTACGCAAACAGGAGCTTAAAAAGGAGCTGACAGACAGGCTATGACGTAGTTAAGACTAATGGCACGTTCAACATACTTAGCGCAGAGCGAATTACAGCTACTACTGTCTGCTGGAATAAGAGGAACAGGACTATCTTTCGGCTTAGGGCTACACACTATTGTCTAGCCATCACCTACTTAGAAAGGTAGGTTTTGGACAGTCAGGCGAGTTGTTCTATAGTCATCGACCCCTGACTGCAGACCTCATTCTCCAAGCTGCCCAAAGCATGCTGCTGCAAGAAACATTTTTAGACGTCAAGGTATACGGCACCCGGTAGGATCTGAAGAGGACAGCAGCATTCATCAGAAACACTGCAATCACCATCAGTTCAGGCAAAGAAGAAGAAGAAGAAGAAGAGGAAGAAGAAGATTCATCTATTGCATGTTGTCCACATGCGTACACACAACAGCAGAGGAAAAACGCCAGCACACATTAATCTTCATTGTAAAACTCCAAACTAAATTGCTTGCTTGTTTTATTCACCTAGCTCATACACATACAGATGGCATACAACGTATACGAAGACAAACGTTTCTAAAAGGAGTTTCAAGCTTGCCGGAGTTGACAGATTTATTACACAGCAATAAAAGTAGCAAAAAAGGAATGATGCTAATTTAACATTAACAACAGTAGAATAGATGCATAATAGTACTACTCTCTGCACACTTTCAAGTGAGTAATACACAAACACCAGTCACTCACAAGACATTGGAACCAGAATTGTCAAAACTCACAATATTCACACAAAATCCACAGAAGAAATGTTAAATACATTGTTCATTAAAAAAAAATCCGTCCAGCACAACTTTTGCATTAAAGTGTTTAAGATTAAATCACTACTATAGTCACACAAGCGTAGTAAATTGTGTGTGTATGTTTTTCTTCTTCTGCAGATGTGTGCACGTGTCCCAGAAGAAACAACGTGTGTTTGTTCAGTGCTCCTCACCTGCTAATGTACCAGATTAATCAGTACCGAAAGCAGCTTTAAACACATGTACGTTTCCAGAGTTCCAGAAAAGGAGCAACAGTCAACTAGATCTGCTCTCCTATTCAAAGTATTTTGTGCAGAATATTTTCATTTTTATTTGTTTCTTTGTAACAGGCATGCTGACATATTTGGTAGAAGAGGAATCGTGGTGCTGGGAAGATCTAGAAGATGTTTTTTTTTTTAATATATATATATAAATACATTAATGTGGAGAGCGACAAGGATTTAAGCAACAAGAGTCTTTGTAATGACAATGACGCTGTTTTCTTTAAACCACAGCTTATAGAACATGTCTACTTTGGCCTGTTATGCCGATTACTACAATACGGTATCAAACGTCATTCAACTACAGCTCATTAATTTCATCTTGTCCTGAATCCCGTTCCACTCCATGATGAGGTGCAACAGTTTCAGTACATTTTTTTCTTTTCACCACTTCAAACCTTAAACTTTTTTTCTCAAAAGATGAAGCTGGGAAGTGGGATCCAGGCACTCCTTACCATCAACTGGTATATTACAAAAGAAAATGGTTAACACAAAGGAAAAAGGACAAGGGAACAACAGAAAGAACGAAACTCCAGTGTGATAGCTCTGGTGGATTGAGATAGATATCTTCTGGTACCCTTGTTTTCCTTAAGTTCAGATCTGACACACACACACATGTATTTTAACTGGGTCAGAAGATCACAGAGGTCCAAACGCGTAGGCTTTTGTCCTGTATTTGTTTTTGCCCCTTTCGTCTGGTGGAATAGTATTTTTGTTTAATTTCCAACTGCAGTCATCTCACTTTGAAAGTGTCCAGGACGGGGAAAATCGTGATGGCATTGCTTAAGTGCACAAAGTTGATGTATTATTAGTCAGGCTTAACACACCAAGGTTATCTCTGCACTCATACACGCATATACCCACTCATGCACCCACCAAACATTAACGTCTCTCTGGGAATGGGATGTCACGCATTCGGTTCTCTCCTAACTCGACTGAGAACAAGAAATACAATTTCTATGCTACTTATAATCAAACATAAAAAATCCAATTAAACAAAATGGAACAATCAAAACATAATAGATCAAAATTTCCTAATCAAGGGTTATAATGAAATGGCTTCTTACCTGGCCAGTTTTCCACACACACAAACCACACTTTCACACCACTCCACAGTTCTTAAACAAGTCGCTTCAAGTTTTTTTCAGCACTGGATGATAATGACGCCCTTGGTTGACTGGCTCCAGTTTCAGGACTGGGTCTTCGTGGTCGTCTCTGGGAACTCGACGCATAAATCTTGTTCTTCGTGTCTATCACCCAACTCTGGGTTCAAACTCAGTTTGTCTCTCTTCACCCACCTCTGGGCTTGAAACTCAGTCTTTTTCTCTTCCAGCTTGTCTTTTGCCCTAAGACCTTGCTGTCACTTCTGTCGCCCAGACCACGTTTCTCTACTCTGTCCTGCTCACTCTTCTCTCTACTCTCTCCTCTATTTCTCTCTCTTTCTTGTGGTGTTCTCCTCTTCCTTTTCTGCCTGCCTCTCCCTTGGCGTGACCCTTGTGGCTGCAGCTTTCTGGGGTCTAAATCGGCAGTCTCTAGCCACGTGGCCTGTCTTATTGCACAAAAAACAGACACGTTTGTCTCCAGCCTTAACCACGTGGCTGTTGGTTTTCACTTTTGTTTGCTCACGTGATGGCGTGTAGTACCGACCCATTGTTTGACTTATGTGCTGGCTTATTATCGTCTGAATATGCCTCCAGGCTCTGTTCTTGTTGAGGCAAGTCACGCCTCGCTTCTCGATAATTCTCTGCTGCTTCAAGTACTTTAGCAACTGTCGCTGCATTCTTTTCCTCCATGTGGATTGTGAGGCCCGGCCCCACAACAATCAGGTATTTGTTCCTTCGTCACTACTAGTGCCTTGAGGCCTTCAAAATCACCGTCCACTCCACTTAGTTCTACCCACTTGTTAAAGTAGTGATCCAGTCTGACTCCAAAACTGTGTGTACGTCTCTCCCCTGTTCTAATTTCGCCTCGCGAAACTTATGCCTAAAACCTTCTTCAGTGAAATCATATGTCTTTAGCACTGCTTGTTTTACCTTATCAAAATCACTCTGATCAACTTTGGATAAGGTAGAAACAGTGTGTAACGCACGACCTGTCAACAAGACACACAGGTTTATAGCCCAGTCATCTCTGGGCCAGCCCTTGTGCTCGCAAACTACTCAAAACGACTGATATAGGTATCGATCGAATCAGCTTCTTCTCTGAAAAGTGGGAGTTTAGGCGTAAGTGCAGAATTTAGCCTGCAGCCCACTGACTCAGAACTGGTGTCTATTTCACTACCATGTTCAGATTGTATTGTTTCCCAACTCAATATGTTTGGCTAAAATCTCTGATTCCGCTTCTGCTCTTGCTTTGGCAGCTATGCACTCTGCATCTGCTTTAGCCTTCGACGCAGCAGTTTCTGCCTCTAGATTTCTTTTGACAGCAGCATGCTGTTCCTTTTCAAACTTCCTCCTTTCAGTCCTTTCATCTCTCTCAGTCTTTCGCTGAATTTCTATGAACTTACGCAGTTCGTCTCCTGTAAATTTCATTTCTTTCCCCAAACTTACTAGCTTTTCTATGGGGGTAAAACTACCTTCAGCCATTTTCTTTTTCAATATGTTTTAGCACCACTAACATGGTTATGCTTATAACCTGGAAAAAGTTAGTACACAGTTTTCTGTGTTAAACGTTATGAGTACACCCACCAATGCAGCATTCCTAACACAAAGGAGCCTTAATCTGAAACCACAGCTT
This sequence comes from Conus betulinus, assembly GCA_016801955.1. Classification (NCBI taxonomy): domain Eukaryota; kingdom Metazoa; phylum Mollusca; class Gastropoda; order Neogastropoda; family Conidae; genus Conus; species Conus betulinus. The sequence goes on along the minus strand of JADBJO010001924.1, from coordinate 2,909 downwards.
CTGTGAGAGTTGAGACTAGAGAACCTCCTTCTTGGCTTCTCTGAACGACCTTTGATTGATGCAACCACCCTACACACAAGTCAATACTCAACACTCAAAGAACTAAAGGAAACAATTAGCACAGCGAATTAAAATTGCCTTTAGTGGACGGTTCGCCCCTGTACTACTCTAGCACTCTCCCTCCTGAGACTAATTTGGGCCATGCAATCCTGGCAGGCTCGCCACTTTAACACAGTAATTATCCTAGAGAGAGAGCTACGACAACAACGTCCATGCACATTCAACCAGCCTGACAAAGCCTCAACACAGTGCCCCACGGCAATACTATCTGAACGAGCCCAAGATTCCTGCTCTTCAAGGACCGTTTACAAAGCAACCTCAGCTGACGGAGTATTTAGCGCCTGCTCGATGCTCCGAGGTCCCAGTGGTTTAATTCCCCTCCCTTTTGCCATTGGGAAGGTTCGCACTCGGGAGGGTCCTTACTACCTTAGGTGCCATCCGTCACCTGACCGCTTTGACCTCCTTGGCACAGTTCGACCGTGTGTGTAGGTGAGGGTATCATAATGTTGCAGTATCCCGATTCACAGACCGTTTTTACCACTAACATTCACTCCCACAATTTTACTTTTCAATCAAAGTGCCTGCAACATTAACTGACACGGCTCGCAATTATGCTCTCTGACTCCCAGAAATTAATACTCAAAAGACCCAATTAACTACCATAATTTTTCTAATTTTCAAACATCACATCACATTCATCCTTCTTAGTAAGAAAAAAAAAAAACTTCCGAAGTCACAGTTAAATGGCTTTCATTACAATTGGAGATACTGATGAGATGTAAATGCGTCTAGTCTATCATCACAGACTTAACAATCTGATATCAAATCGTCCCAAATGCCTATGCCTGATGAATCCTTTCCATGTTGGATATCAGACTACTGTTCAACTGCAAGTCAGCACAGATAGATATACAGAAGAGATCTAATGGTCAGCTTACTGGACCTGGCAGGAAAAGAACCAAGGCAGTTGTCTCCTGAAGTTGAAGCTCTCCATGTCAGTCTCAATCCGTATCAAACCACACACACAAAAATATTAAAAATTTGGCAATCACATCAGCTCCTCCCCTGGCGTGTATGATCTTGTGACGTTTTGAATACAGTTCACAGTACAGTAACAGACACTGTCCAGTCCAACACAGCTCCCTTCAGCTTGTCGTGAAATTTCACCACTCAACACAGCCCGATAAAGTAATGATTCAAAAAGATGTCACAGCTTGTCACAACACGGCTGGACCCAAACTAGCAACACAAGTTCAGATAACGTATAAAAAATATACTCTCTTTCTCTCTGTGAACGCCTAATATTCCATCCACTATATTGTGGTTGTCAAAGTCAACTGACAAAAACTCCATCTCCCTAGTAGTTCCTCCTCCCAAAATGTCATAAAAATCCGTCATCAAGCGTATTTTTTACGTCATTTCATTTTGCTACGTAATTCTGTGTTCACTGTCATTAACCCTTTATCTTCTTTTCACCTTAACTCTTTCTGGTTTATGCATTATGCGTTTCCATCACATGACAGGGGTATTGCTAAATCAGCCCATTACTTATTTCTCTACCACTCATGGCATTCTTTGCCTCTGAGCGCTTAAAACCTTTTGTGAGACTTTTCACCCCCTTGACAGAAACCAACTGCTAAATGTATGCGTTTGGATTTTTTTCAGCAAGGTCTGTCAGACAGAATTAACCTGCTCCTGTTTACCCTGGCAGTAGCTGATCTTCTGAACCTCACATCCCACCTTTTGCTGGTTCCAGACTGTTACTTCACAGACAAAATTCAAATAATAAACTGGATGACTATTGTGAACGCTAAGATTGTCAGCGTCTCACTGTGCACCAACTTAATCACAGGTTTTCACATCGTCCTTGTGAATGTGGACAGGTGTCTGTCTGTTGCCATGCCTTTGAAGGCAAGGAGTCTGCTCACCTACAGGTAAGAAGAAGTATAATTGTGATTTTTTTTTTCTAATTTGCTCTGTGTATCCTTATTCCTGTCTCTGAGGTTGTTTTTCATGCTCCTCTCTCTCTCTCTCTCTCTCTCTCTCTTTATGACGTGCATATTTTAGGTGTTTACTAGCTCGCACACAAGGCGAGACACACATTGTTTCCTGGTTCCCTGACCTTCCTTACTTGGGACAATCAAGCATGTGCTGGTATATGTCTTTCCGCACACCTCCCCCGTCTTCACCAAATCTCTGATCTGTAAACAAATTCAAACTATCACTTGAGACATTTTCTCCTTTCATTCAGTGCCGTGGTTTATTACCATTTAAGTTACATGACATGTGATATCTACCATTCTCCTGTGCCTTTTATTAGTATCATTGAAAAACAATCATAGGTAAAGCTATGTATTACTCGTATACGTTTCCTCGTGTTCCCTGCCGTGAGAAATCCCCTGTTTTAAATCTTCACCATTTGCTGAGAGACTTTAACAACCAAGGTAATTCAGTCTTGAATGAATATTAATTTGCGTTTGTTCATTTTTCCAGTTGTTGTTGCTGTGTAGATGTGTCAGGTACAGGGTATAATTATGGGCAAGCTTGGAACATCTTTTGCTGGGGTGATGCGTCCTAGTTTGTTCTGCGAGCTCTGTATTGCCACTTATGCCAGGGATCAGGCGCCGTAAGCGGCATTCGTTTGGAGTTATGGGCGTGTATTTAATTCACCATGGAAGCAAGAGTTACCCTACTTGTTTATGACTCACTGTTTACTGTTCCTTGTCTCATGTAAGATTTCCTTTCATGCCATTCAAGCCGAGGTTACCTGTATTTGTTACTGTTCGTCTGTGTGTTTGTTTGGGCTGTATTCAAGATAAAAAAAAAGCTGTGCAAGTCTTGAATAAATC
>JADBJO010001923.1:337099-361516 GCA_016801955.1 Conus betulinus | reverse complement strand
CTGGATCCGTTCGACACGGGCGGTATTTCCGATCTGCCCGGGCGCCGCCTTTCTCGTTTGTTCATGTATTCTGACCACACAGACAGTTGCTTTGATTTCCTCAGCAGTCGGAATTCTGACTTTGATTTTTGCTCTGATTTTCTTTTTTTTTTTTCTTTTTTTTTTTTTCTTTTTTCTTTTTCGTCTTCTCTTCTGGAGCAAACTTCAGGTCTTACGTCAAACCTGAAATACCGTTGAAACAAAGAAAAGAGAACAGCAGCAACAACAAAAGAAACATTAATAAAAACAAAAACAAAACGAACAAGCGAGCAGAAAAAAAAAAAAGGCAATTACACTTATTTGGGCTTTTAAATTGCATATCAGATTAAACAAAAATGAATTAGCTTGCAAGAACGATTGTAATTGTAAATTCTTTATTGTAAAAACCAGCAAGAGTTTAGCAACAACAGCCAAACAAACAAACAACAAACAAACAACAAACAACAACAACACACACACACCCACACACACACATACAAACCCACACGGCGCGCGCGCGCACCAACTGTGAAACGCTCGCACACACACACACACACACACACACACACACACCACACACACACACACACACCACGCACGCTCGCACACACACACACACACACCACACACACACACACACACACACACACACACACACACACACAAGCGTATGCGCACGCGCGCGCAGTCCCCGACTATGAACCCTAGTAAGACAGATGTTGTGATTCTACCCCCTGTCTTCTGCACGTTTGGAAGTAAGGTATTTTCCGTCAGCTGGGAATGACGTCCTCAATAACCCAGTGCTGGAACCTGCACAGCATGACGAATGGGATCGGGGGGTTCTGCCTCTACCTCTGAAGAAATAATGTCTGTTACTGTATGTGCCAGACTTGCTATAGGTCCAGCACTGCCGCCCACTCTTTTAGGGCCGGTCGACACTAAGCACGGCTTTAAGCTGCTGCCGCTACACACCCATAAACTGAAATATGTCGTAGTTTGACGCGCTGCGCCTTTTAGATATTAGAGTATCTGATGATTCTGTCGTATACAATCAAATCACTTAAATGTGTATTGCACAGGACGAAGAATATTGAATAGTCCTATTGGCCTTCTGCTATAATTTGGTTTTGAATTTTGCGATTCATTGACATTGTAATGTAGTAAACGGTAAACTGGGTATGCTGTGTGTGCGTATGTATATACATATATAATTTTTTTTCCCCGTAATGCTTGGGCATCATGTGTGCGTAGAAAAAGAAAACTGTCTCATATACATATCTAATTTTTCTTTCTCTCCGTAGACCATGTCTCTCTCTCTCTCTCTTCTCTCTCTCCTCTCTCTCTCCTCTCTCCTCTCCGTGAGGTGTGCTCTCCTCTCTCCTCTCTCTCCTCAAGCTCTTCTCCTCTGTGCCTCTCGGTGTGTGTTTCTCTGTGTGTGTGTGTGTGTGTGTGTGTGGTGTACGTAACGCGCGCGCGCGCGCGCGCGCTAGCGCGTGTGTTTTTACCATTTATCTCCCCGTTAATATCACTTATTATGGTGAAAACACGTTAGACGAACATTCATTCATTCATTTCATTCATTCATTCATTCATCCACCAGGTGTTCAGCTGGGCTTCGTAGCGCGCATGGGGCTAGAATAGTCTTCCGTGGAAGATCAGGTGGAAAAACGCGCCTTTGGGAGTAGGCGAATATAAATGCACACACAGATTAGAAGGGCGAGCAGGAGAGACGAACATCTTTATTGATGTTCTCTCCACAAATTGGCACCAATATTTCAACTACTTTAACGTTTTTGTTTGCTTTTTCGTTTCTTGTTTTTGTTTGTTTGTTGTTGTACGTCGTTTTCATAAGCGTCTGTAAATGGAACCGCGATGTGTAAAAGTTGTGATGATACCAGCTAACAGCAAGTCTGGACTAAAAGATCTACATGGTTTTACAACGAATTCTTCAAACAAATTCTACGCATCACACGCAAGGGGGGAGGGGGGAGGGGGGCAGAAAAAAAAAAGCAGGACAGTAGCAGTTACACAAGAGAGAGAGGAGAGAGAGAGAGAGAGAGGAGAGAGAGAGAGAGAGAGAGAGAGATGAGAGAGAGAGAGGGGGGACGGGGGGAAGGGGTCCAAATGGGAGTTAGGGTTTACACTCCTGTATGTTGTGAGGGGCCGATGGGACGGAGAGGAAGGTTCCAGAATGGCTCTTGGCATCCTTCATATTGCGAAAATGCAATTTTCAATAACTCCCCCCCCCCTCCCCCTCGTCCGGCCCTGAGAATTGTTAACAAGGCGAACGGAAAGGAAAGGCTAAAGAAACAATAGGTGGACAAAATGGAGAGAAATGTGGAAAATCAAATGTGTAGAAAAATTAGAAAAAAAAAGAAATAAATATTATAGGGAAAGGGCGGTATCTACTTTTTTTTTCCCCAAGAGGGAAGATAATCAACTGACAGAAAAAAAAAATCCTTCTAGATCAGTCTGTGACCTTCATCCTGTCAATGGATTCTGTTTTCCCACAGGAATATGAGGACATTGCCAGGGACACCAGGAAAAAAAGGTTTAGGGGAAAATGCAGGGTGCACGGGCCTGGGACGTGTCAGCTGGCGTGACACTGGGCGATACATCATCCGAGCTTATCCGTCTTTACCAGAGCTATTACAGGTTTGCATCAGTTGACGAGTCTTCCTGTGCCAGCAAATATCCTCCCCGGACCAATCAATATCCTCCCTGAATCCTTCCTGAACCAATCAGTATCCTTCTGAACAAATCTATCCTTCCTGAACAAATCGATGTCCTTCTTTAACCAAACAATATCTATCAAATTAAGGGCAGGAAGTACAATGTGTGGTTATTTAACACAAGTAGACGAATATAAATGCAGACGACCGATTTTAGAAGAGAAGTTTGGAGAGGACATAGTTCCACCAAGAACATTGTCAACTATAGCGGGTGCCTTTGACGAACATTGTCGACTATAGCGTGTGCCTTTGATGCCGACGACCATGAGTTCGAACCATACATAGGGTCAGAATTTTTCGGGTTGAAAACCGCCGCTGTCCGGCCAGCAGTTTAATGAGTTAATGGGTTACCTCATCCACTTCAGGGTTAGAGAAGGCGGAAGAAGAAAGATGGGCCCCGCCTTCAGTCATACCCTGCCCCGGACACTGTCAACCTCTGGGAGCTCAGCGCCCCTTCGGCTATAGGCTATGAGAACTGTGACCTTTTTTGAGCTTTGATATTTCCACCTCAGTCGAACAGATGCTGAATCTGCTGTTTAATGCCGATCCTCACCACTTTTGATTTTTCACTAGTGTTTGTGATTTGAACGAGTGTTTAATGATTTATTAATGCCAGCTAACAGCAGATCTTGAGTGAAAAAACCAGGCACTGGAATTTGAATGTCTCAGACGAGAGCTGCAGTCTGCAGTCCAAAAACAAAAAGAGTTTAAGAAATATGAAAAAAGTGGTGGGAAAATAGAAAATGCAGGAAAAGAAAGAGAATAAAGAAAGAGGTAAAAAAAATGGGGGGGGGGGGGGGGGGGGGGGGGGAACGTAGAAAGCGGTTTAAATGACAAAAAGGGGAAAAGTCGGGAAAGACAGAAGAAAAAGAACACGAAAAAGGCATCCCCCCCCCCCCCCCCCCCCCCCCCCCCCCCCCCCCTGCCCCCCCCCCCCCCCCCGCCCCCCCCCCCTCCCCCCCCCCCCCCCCCCCCCCCCCCCCCCCCCCCCCCCCCCCCCCCCCCCCCCCTCCCCCCCCATACAGAAAGTAATCTATTGATGGAACGCAGCTTTCCAAATTACTCGCCGAGATGGCTAATACTAGGTCAGAATCGTGTCCATATGCGCATGTCAGAAAAGGTTCACCATAAACAGTTACAACATTTTATAATCGGTTGTTTTTTTTCTTTATTGACAAAGAGTCTTTGATCAAATAAAAAAAAATCACAGATTTCTACATCTCATGCAAGGAATTAGGAGGACCGACTGTAAAGCAGGAAGTCAAGGCGCACGATTGCCGGCATGAAGCTTTCTCCTCGAGCACAGTTATCTCTCCCGGTACGGGCACGACTCCATGTTCCAGACTATTCTGCAGGACCGAAGTCCTGAATGGACAGACCAAGGAGTGGGCTGGTTACAATGGCCCCAAACATGTCGTTCAAGATGACTGACGACGAGCCAAAGCACAAAAATCACGGGAACAGGTGCAAAGTTACGCTATTTAATGCATAGAAAACAGACGTGAACATTTGGAATGAACAGGTCTTCAGATGTTCCAAACAACAGCTATCACAATCGCTCAGAACAATACTCTCCAGACAGCAGGCAACATGAAAATGGATTTCAGTTCGCAAAGATAACTCGTCTGTTTGCGTTTTTACCAGCGACCTTTCAAGAAACATTTGTTTTCCTATCGCATGATCTTTGATATCACAGCACAGATTGGTGAGTTTCACATAAATCAGCTACTTTGGCTTCCCAGAGGAAAACAAAACCGCTCTACGTGCTCTGGGAACTGTTTCAACTTCTTGCTAAGGAAGGCAGCCATTTGATTCGTTCCTGTGATGGAGCATGATTTGTGAATATTGTGTTGTCCTTTTCGCCTGCCCTAAACTATCACCAAAGCTTACATGGTCGATTCAGATGTAAGCATCACTTTTCATTCGTAGCCGCCGTAATGCGAAAGTTCACCATTATTCGGAGACAATGTAGTGAAATTTTATGACAGAGCAATAGCAAAACTTGAGTTCACGGCCAATTTAGAAGTTTCAAGCCCTGTTAGATCTACACAGAACAAGAACCTGCTTACTCACTTACGTACGTACGTACTTACTTTTTTTCTACTTACTTACTCAGGCTAAAGGAGTACAGAGTCTGTAGTCTTACGCCGTTTGCACACAGGCCGCTCATTTTACACACCAGTTATCTTTTAAAGGTGAAGAAGCTCCGTGGTGGTGCATTCCGTGCTATGTACCACTAACAGTAAAAGATAATCGTTTAAAAGGTTGGGACTTGCATGATGTGACACATGAAACGCATTTCAGCAGACTCTACGAACACCTTGCTCAGAGATATTCTACTTGATGTAATCTTTGAAGTTATGAAAGCGATCAACATTTTTCATCTGATCGAACATTTTATGGAAGAAAGATTTTTAACGAAATATCCGGCGTGGTTTTAGGTGTGTGGTAAAGGGTTGTGAGAATGAGTTTTCTTTTCTTTTTTTTTTTAATGGCTTTTTGAGTTGACTTCAACGCGGGGTGACAGCCCTGATGTGGCCCTTTGCAGTCGGATGGATTATAAACAACATTATCTTACCTTAGCAAAGTCCGTCGACGATAGCTCTCCAGCAGACTCAAACCATGGGCTGTCGTTTGTACCTCTGTCCAGTTACTTCCCTTCCCCTTCAGCTCCGCCCCTGTGTCCCATCTCCAGCTGTCCCTGGGTTTGTCATTCGGCGGGCCTCCTGGGGGTCTTTCCTTGTCAGTCCAACTTCCTCCTCAGGGTTGGTGTGCTGACTGGCTTTTCGTGCCCTGCCCTTTACTACAACTCCTAGTTGCTGACCCTGTCAGGCCACCTGATGTTTCAGAGGCACTTCAGACAGGCGTTAGTGAATGCAGCCCAGCACTAGCGAGCAGCTTTTCGCGGGATGTGAGCATGTGTTCTCTCCCTTGAGAACTAAGCGAACAATTATCAACACGAGTTATCGGTCGTCTCATCAGAACTCTCTGAGTGTCTCCAGGGGGTCGCTTTGTTGCAGTACAGACAGCCCCCCCCCCCCCCCCCCACCCCCTCTGTTTGTGCTGGAATATTCCTCTGTTCTCTTTCTTACTTTCTCCTGGCTAACCTTCTTCTTAACTGTTGTGTACTTTTTTTTTTGTCTGTATGAACCATTTTTATACTCCGTGTTTTGAAAACGTACACACACTCATTTCTATGTGCGATGTGCATTTTTTTTAAGTGTTTTAATTTGGCGGTTAACTAATGAAAATTGTGCACGGAGTAGACACTAGCAGTCCGCTACGAATTGTCTGTTTGGTCTCTCTACGCGTAAATTAGTTTTTCTTGTAACCTGAGAGTGATAAATTAGGGGACAAAGCCTGGCACCCTGAACAAATCTTGTCTTACTCGCCTTGATAGTGTCAATTGCTCAACTACCATGACATCTGTGTGTGTGTGTGTGTGTGTGTGTGTGTATGTGTGTGTGTGTGTGTGTGTGTGTGTGTGTGTGTGTGTGTGTGTGTGTGTGTGTGTGTGCTTCATTTCTTTTCCTTCTTTTATATTCTTCTTATTTTTTTTTCAAGGTCTAACCATTTACCTCCTGCACGTTGACAGCCCTGGAGCGGCCTGCCCGGTGTGGGCTGGAGAAGTAACAGAATAAAAGACGAGATCGCGAATCGTCAAATTCAGTCAGGAAACAAACAAGGGCTGGTCGTAAGGGCGTTAATCAGTGACACCAATGATGTGCTGGCTCAGTTATCAAAGAAGGGACTTGACAGATGACTGCAGGTATCCCGACATCCCCAGCGTCCTTCGTGCACACTGGTGACTGCCAGTCACAGGAAGGTCAGGGACAGATGACTGCAGGTATCCCGACATCCCCAACGTCCTTCGTGCACACTGGTGACTGCTAGTCACAGGAAGGTCAGGACAGATGACTGCAGGTATCCCGACATCCCCAGCGTCCTTCGTGCACACCGGTGACTGCCAGTCACAGGAAGGTCAGGACAGATGACTGCAGGTATCCCGACAGCCCCAGCGTCCTTCGTGCACACTGGTGACTGCCAGTCACCGGAAGGTCAGGACAGGATGGAAACTAGGGGTGGAACGAAGCGCGGTCTGCAGGTCATCGCTTAATGTACTGCACACAACGGTGTCGTCACTGAAAAACGTCACACTTCATCTCACTCCAACGACCAGCTTTTGCATTCGCACCGAGAGAGGAAATATTCACTTTCAGTTTCAGTTTCAGTTTCATCAGTGACATGTCACTGCCTTTGGGCTAGCCCATTACGAGAGTAGTCCATTACGAGAGTAGGGACAGGTAGGAAAGAGTAGGGACAGGTAGAAAAGAGTAGAAAGAATAGGGACAGGTAGGAAAGAGTAGAAAGAGTAGGGATAGGTAGGAAAGAGTAGGGACAGGTAGGAAAGAGTAGAAAGAGTAGGAACAGGTAGGAAAGAGTAGAAAGAGTAGGAACAACAGGTAGGAAACAGTAGGGACAGGTAGGAAAGAGTAGAAAGAGTAGGAACAGGTAGGAAAGAGTAGGGACAGGTAGGAAAGAGTAGAAAGAGTAGGGACAGGTAGGAAAGAGTAGGGACAGGTAGAGAGAGTAGAAAGAGTAGGGACAGGTAGGAAAGAGTAGAAAGAGTAGGGACAGGTAGGAAAGAGTGGAAAGAGTAGAGACAGGCAGGTAAGAGTAGAAAGAGTAGGGACAGGTAGGAAAGAGTAGGGACAGGTAGGAAAAGAGTAGTAGAAAGAGTAGGGACAGGTAGGAAAGAGTAGAAAGAGTAGGGGCAGGTAGGAAAGAGTAGGGACAGGGTAGGAAAGAGTAGGGACAGGTAGGAAAGAGTAGGGGCAGATAGGAAAGAGTAGAAAGAGTAGGGGACAGGTAGGAAAGAGTAGAAAGAGTAGGGGCAGGTAGGAAAGAGTAAGGACAGGTAGGAAAGAATAGAAAGAGTAGGGACAGGTAGGAAAGAGTAGGGACAGGTAGGAGAGAGTAGGAACAGGTAGGAAAGAGTAGGGAAGGACAGTGAAGGGTAGGGAAATGGAGAACAGAATGGAGAAAGGTAGAAAAACGAGTAGAGTGGGAAAAGGCAGCCAAGAGAGTGGACAGCTAGGAAGACGTAGGGGGAAAACAGGGAAGAGTCTGGAAAGGTAGGGGCGGCCAGGGAAAGGCGGGACAGAGACGGGAGGGGTAGTGAAGAGGGTAAAGACTGGCAAGAGAAGGCTCGGCCAGATGGAATCCACCTGTCAGGGAAGAGTAGGACACCAGAAGGCCAAAGTGCAGGTCCAAAGCAGGAAGCAACGCAAAACTTTTGGATTTCTCCGGGACAGTGTAGGAAACTTAAGAATCACAGTGTGTGTGTGTGTGTGTGTGTGTGTGTGTGTGTGTGTGTGTGTGTGTGTGTGTGGGGAGGGGGGAGGAAGAAAAGAGGAACAGGCAGAAAACAGTAGGAAGAGGACAGACAAGTAAGGGGAAAGGCAGAAAACAATGGGAAGAGGACAGGCAAGTAAGCAGAAGGAAATAGGGATAAAGAAGGAATACATCCAGGAAAGGAAAATGTAGATTAATTTCAAACGGAAATAAGGGAAGGGGATGGGGGGGGGGGGGGGGGGGGGGGAGGTCGGAGGTGGGGGGGGGGGGGGTGGGGGGGGGGGGTGGGTTGGAGGTGGCAGAAAAAAGAGAGAAAACCCGGGGGAAATGAAATGTAAGACTTGACTCCTTTGTTACCTACCCTTTCGTTGGCTCCCTGTTCGGTGAAGAATCTTTACAAAGTTGCGTCTTCCTGCTATAAATCCAGTGTTCTGCCCTCAACAGTTGTTGAGCTGTGCCGCCTGTAAACAGCACCACATGATCTTCGTTCTTCATCTAATACTCCTCTTTCTGTCATTTCCATAATTCGTACCATCGCTTTCGGTCAGCGCTTTTTCTTTTCTTTTGTTTTTACTTATGTATCTGTTTATTTTGTCTCTCATGCTACTTTCGTTTCAAATCGACCTCCATGTCAACTTACTTCAACCAGAATACTATTTTCCCCATCTGAATCACGTATTAAACTTGTTCTGTCTCGTTTGGAGATGTGGTATGCATTTCGATATGACTGTTATTTATCAATGTTAATCGCCTTTGTTTAATTGGCGACAATGGGCGGAAAGAAGGTCTGGTATAACCCAGGGGAGGAGTGGTTCGCTAGCATGCAGTGGGAACGTTTAATTTCAGGTTTGCGATTTGGTGTATCGCTGCTTGTTCTACTTTTATTCTAAACTTTAGTGTCTGCTGCTGCTGTTTGTAAACACCTAGGGCGATCATCTGACTTGGTGTGTAAGTAATGTTGTTGATGATGATGATGATGATGATGATGATGTTGATGTTGATGATGATGATGATGATGATGATGATGATGATGATGAAAGAGAGGGATGTAGGGAAAGAATAGACAAGGATACAAACTATGGCGCCAGTGGGACGAATACGCCTGGAATACGCAATACCTCGCGTGACCCTGAACAATATGCCCGCTGAAATAATACTACTTTCCCCCTAAACTATGACATGTTTATGTCCTTTGATATGCCACCCCGATTCGATTAGTACGGAAATAAATAGGGTATTGGGGATTTCCTATTGCGCTGCAGCTGTTGTGGCTACTGTTATTGCTGTTTCCTCTGTATAAAAACAGTATTGTAGTTTCCTCTGATGTGGTACTGACACTGACAGCTGTTAATGAACTCATCAGTTGATTTTGTTCAGTAATTGATGATCGGTAAATCAGTTACTCCCTGACTTACTTGCTCAGTATATTTGTATATATATCATTTATTCATGCATTGATTAATTAATAAATTCACTCATAAAAAAAAAAATCATTCGTTTATTCATTCATCTATTTCATTTATCTGCTTATTTGTTTATTTATCTATCTATTCATCCATTTGATTGCATAATATATTTACTTATTAATGAATCAATTAATTAATTCATTCATTCATTCATTTACTTACTTTTATTAGTTTCTGTAGCTGCGATAGAAGTAAAGCGTCAGTGAATGGTTTGAACATCTTCACGCATGTGTGCATATATGTATGTATGTAGATGTGTAAGTAATGTGTGTGTGTGCGTGCGTGCGTGCGTGCGTGCGTGCGTGTGTGAGTGTGTGTGTGTACGCAGGCACGTGAGTATGTACGTATGTGTGTGTGCGCGCACGCGCGTGATAAATGCGCGCGTTCGAATGCGAGCGAATTTATTCCTCCTTTCACTTGTTTATCGCTCTAACATGACTTCTGTTGTCGGCTGACCTACAAACAACATGGCTTTACACCTGATTTCTCTGTTCAGTCACTCGGTCATCGACACCATTTTCATTCCTTACCCAAACTCTTCTGCTCTGCGTGGTGAACCACTGGGAGAGAGAGAGAGAGAGAGAGAGAGAGAGAGAGAGAGAGAGAGGAATCAAGCCTGATTCACACGCTAACAGATTTGAAACACACGCTAACAGATGGTCTCATCAAGTATAGAAGATTCTATTAAGAGAGAGAGAGACCTCGTCTCTTCTTCCCGAAAAGTATAGCCATTGGTCTCATCCTCCCGACCTCGTCACCCCTTCTTCTACCCCACCCCCACCCCACTCCACCCCCTCTTCCATCCCTAACTCTTTGTTCGCGACTCTCACACCACGTCTCGTGTAGTCAATACAAGTTTGTGCCAGGCTGGCGTCGCGTTGAAATGTATTGTTAATTCCCTGCCGTGTGCGCGTTAACGCCAGGTACAATTACGTATAGTTCTCTTGGTCTTGTTCTCTTCTTTTCCTCCTTTTTCGTCCTTTTCCTCCAGCTTTCCCCTTCGTTTTCACTCTCTCTGTTGACAGGATCGTCATCATTTTTTTTTTCTTATTTTTCCACTGCCGTCCCTCCTGCTGTTCTTCTTCATTGTCGTCTTCGAACAGAATTTGGGTGAAGTGTAACGCAAGAAACTCAACGTCCGAGAGCTTCTACCGAGGAGTGTGTGTGTGCCTGTGACAGAAACAAAGGCAAGCGCATTTTTTTTTCACAGTGTTTCTCTGTGCGATAACAACATCGACGACAATAACAGTAATCATAAGAACTTCCATTACAACTTTCACCACGATAGAGAGAGAAGAGAAACGTTGTTTTTCCTCCTTAAGAAATAAATGTCAGTGCATTGTTTCTAAACTTAAGATCTTTCTATATAATCTGTCCTGAGATCAGGCATATTAGATTTATGTCGCATGATGTTGTCCACCAAATTAAGTGATATGCGGAATCGGAGAAGAATGAGACGACAGTGTAGAGGTTCTATTTTAAACGTTTAGTTCAGATTTTAAGCTGAAAGTACGGAGGAAATTACCAGTTTAGACATACACTAATTAAAACGTTTGCTGTCGTCAGATGCATAGAGGAAAAAGCAGTTGTACTTGCTCACCGATCTGTGAGAACATTAAAAGTACGTATGTATGTGCTTTACTGGCTCTCGAAGTATCATACTAGTTATGCTTTTGTTCTTCTAATAAGTTCTTTTTTTTTCTCTCATACGTCCACTTCTACGTATATATATATATCACAGACCGTTTTGCTTCATGTAAAGTGCTGTATGTTTGTGTCACTACACGCTTTTTTTCCTGTCTAAACACACGTAATTGTTTTTTTGTTTTTAAATTACAGAATACAAGTTTACATAAAGATGAAAAATAGTTGGAAGAAGAAAATAATAGAAAAATTTACATTTGTTTTGGTTGTTACATAGCAATGGTTTAACAAGGAACACTTAAATACATAAAAAATAATAATAACTTTTTGGGGAACTGAAAACATTTGTTTAGGTGGTCCCTTGGCATGAAATGGAGACATACCACATTCTATAATTCTGTGGTACTCTCACTTGCAAGGTTAAAAAAGATAACATCCAACAGCAACCAAAAGTAGTCAGCGAAGGATGGAGAGGTAAAACGAAAAGAAAGTACGGTAAAGAAATAAGTTGCTTAGAAACTAAAATCATGAGGTAAACAGTATTAAGTGTAAGGGAAAATCTTTGAGCCTATGCTTGAGGTTCCATTGAGGACGCAAGGGAGGTCAAATGATGTCAACAGTTGGGGAGGTCAGCTCTACTGTTTACAACTCAAGCATTATCAGTCACGTCAATGCTGACAGCAGCGAAGAATTTAGTAGAACAGCCTTTCTCCTACTGATTGACCGAACAAAATGTTGAAAAATTTTGTAGTTGGAGGGGGGGGGGGGGGGGGGGGGGGGGGAGTGCAGGCTAACATTTCATGCTTCATTACATTAATGACTTGGCAAATACAAAAAAGGGGGGATGGGGTGGGGGAGGGAGTGTGCGTGTATACATGTATATGTATCTAATCGCCACCACCACCACACCACCACCACCACACCACCATTTTGTGTCCATTCTGTGCGTTTTAAAGGGTGTCAGTTGTGGCCCCACCCTCCTACCCCCTTCCCTGCCCTCCCTTTTTCTCCTCCTTCCCCTCATCCCCTGAGATTCCTTCGTTATGCCGGGTCTGGCTGGTGCCGTCTTGTTTGTCTTGTTGCTAAAGCAGACAGTGGGACCGCGCCGATGAATCCTAATCCCTTAGATTGTTTTAACAACAATCGAAACAGTCTAATTGAGAATGACTCGTTGTTTTCCCCGTCTTCTGACTTTGCGAATATTGGACATCAGATTCACAACGATAAAGAAATGGTGATTGATAATTAAGGTCGTTCTTGATGGTGAAGGAGTGTGGGATCGTTTTCGTGTTTGGATGTACAACCAAGTTATTGTGACAATAATCCTTTGATTCTAGCCACAAACGTCTCTCTCCGTAATGCGGATAATCCATGGTGGAGATGACTCTCAGTGTGTATCTTCTGCCAATACTCTGGCATTGATACAGAGGGAAATCCGCCGGAGACGTACTCTCCAAATTTTTTGTCCAAACACGACACAGCACGCAGTACAAAAAAATATATTTCCCGAATCAAAGACACGTATCCAATGCGGCAAAATTACCGGCGGCGAAGTCCAGAGAACGGTGGAGAAAAAAACAGGGAAGCCGAAGTACAGCTCTCTGTTTGTAGGTCATTGTGTTGTTATCGACAGGACGTGTCTGAATGTGGCTATGGAGAACACACACTGGGCATCCGTGCAGCGGTTGTTTCTTCTTTTTTTTTAAAACGCAGATTTTGACCTTAATTTTGCCTTCAACTGGGTGGTGACAGTCTCTAGAGCTAACACGATTCACGGGCCCTAAGTTACAGAAGCTGTGGTGCAAATTCTTGGTGTGAGGGGATGAAGAAAAGGGAACCTAACTAGAGGGAGCGCTTGATTGTTCGCATGTTTGAATTTTTAAAAGGACTTATCATTTTCGAATTCGGCAACCATTTCCTTCACAGTAGAAAGACGAGCGGCATTGCTTCGTGTCGTCAGCAAACTTCCCATTCTTCAGTGCCCTTCCGGAACTCCGTCAGCATGGCGGCCATGATTGGTCATTCGGCATCTATCTTCCATAGCAACCATGCTTTTTGATGGTCCATGATTCGAAGTCCTTTGCACGGTACTGTTATACGCAACATCCGCGGATATTGACTTTGATAACTATCATGGAAACAATAACAGAGATAGGCGCAGACTGTTTGTCTTGCTGATTATGGTATGACACAGCTTCAGTGATGTTCTTTCAGTGTATTAATTAATCATGCACCACAACAGCAAATTCAAGGCGGTAGTAAGCAAAGCTGGACGCCCACCCATTATCCCCGCTGCCTGGCAAACCCCTGTTCTTTGGCACTTTGCACCGTAAAACACCCTCTGGAGATTGACCCCCCCCCCCCCCCCCCCCCCCCCGTCAGTTCCCCTTTGACCTCCCCTTATGCACCTAATTCAGACCTGTTCAGTCCATCAGTTACTTCATAAGTGGAATGAAGAGGCTGTCAACAAGAAAATTAGCTATCCTCTGTAGAGTATTAATTGTTCATCATGTCATTGATAATGCAGTAACAAATGGCCCTGGGTATGTGTGAGCAGGTATAGTTCACAGTCTTTGAGCTGAAGGCCCATTAGAACGCTATACTGTTGACTCGGATGGTTCAGGCCAGGTAAAATGGCCGTCCATGTGTGTGTTTGCAGTAAGAGGTGATTCCCTGCACTGGCTTGACGATCTTCCAGACCAATGAAACTAACTTGACAGAACTCAAGAAAGGCCTTTTCATGGAGCCGATAAAAACCATGAATATTGTAAGCACCCGACGACTGAAATAGTTCTCCGTCATTTTGTAGCTACGTTACAAATGAAAAAAAAAAAAAAAAAAAACAAACAAACGTTAACAAAATCCTTTTTTAGACGAAGTCGGCATGTCGATATAAAAAATGTGCTTAGTCATTCGTTTTTCGTATTGTTTCCTTTCTTTTCCTTTTCTTCTTCTTTTCTTCTTCTTCATCTTTCTTCTTCTTCTTCTTCTTCTTTCTTCTTCTTCTTCTTCCTCTTCTTCTTCTTTGGGTTTCTGAAATAAAGGTTACAAAAATCAATCCGTATTGATAAAACTGCTTTCTTGGTAAGCTAAAGGATGGCGCAGTACTCTGGGAAAAGCAGTTGGTCTAAAAAAAAAAATGAGACGTCTTTTTTTTTGTGGCTTTTTGTTTCATGCGCCTTGTTAATGCCATCCCTATCTTGAGCAACAGCCAGGCTACATAATGTTTGAACAGCGGGGCACATTGATACACCCACCAATTCCACCCTGTTCCATTCGGTAAGGACGTCACCTCGCTTGTCCAACAACAACAAAATAGCGCTGACCAGTCAGAAGAATGACAA
The DNA here is from genome assembly GCA_016801955.1 of Conus betulinus. Lineage (NCBI taxonomy): Eukaryota > Metazoa > Mollusca > Gastropoda > Neogastropoda > Conidae > Conus > Conus betulinus. The sequence goes on along the minus strand of JADBJO010001923.1, from coordinate 346,957 downwards.
AACAAGGAAATAAGAACCATAGACAATTGTCCTGATGCAATGGCTTTGTAAGTCTTTAGTTAGACAGAGTATCAACATAAGCACGATCCACGATTACTTACCGCTCAAATGACGTCGGAGGCCATCCCGAAGTAACTTGAAATTACGAAGCTGTCGTATTGTTATAGTCATTGCCAGGGGCGGATCACTTTGCTCGAGAGAGAGAGAGAGAGAGAGAGAGAGAGAGAGAGAGAGAGAGAGAGAGAGTGAGAGAGGTAGAGAGAGAGGGGGATGAAAAGGGCATCATGTGTTTTCAGAGATGTGCAGTTGTCATAATGGTATTTCGTGGGAGCTGGGGGGATATGAAAAGGGCATCATGAGTGGAAGTTTACAATCTGCGTAAGTGTTGTTTATTTACCGATTTTCCTGTGTTTATCGTATTTTCATCGCATTTTTTTTTTTTATTTCCCCTTAAGGTATTTAATTGCGCTTTTATTCTTGCTTTTATTTTATTTATTTTTATTTATTTAGTTAATATGCTGTTTGGGGCATTGCCAGATTTCTTGCGGCTTTTTACCAGGGGTAGGTGTGGAGGGCAATGGGGTCTACACTATCCCGCTTGTCCACACCTTACACCCTCAACCCCCCCCCCCCCCCCCAAAAAAAAAAAAGCGAAAGAAAGAAAGAAACAAACAAACAAGTGCAAGAGCAAACAAATACAAAACCAAACGATAATATGGTTATGTTTGTGCCGATTGTCCGATTCATTTTTTTTTTTTTTTTTTTGGTGTTTGGTGTTAAATACAAGATGTCCTTTGCTCTCTTGCTTATACTGGCTATGAACAGCAACCTATTTCTATCGATTCTTAGTGTTTGTATTTTCTAAAAGTAAAAAAAAAAAAAGAATTCGGATTCGGATCGACGATAAAGTAAGGTTTCAGGCCGTAAGGAATGCACCGAAATCCCCCCCCCCCCCCCCCCCCCCCCCCAAATAAATAAATAAATAAAATAAAAATAAAATAAAATAAATAGATAAATAATGATAACAGAGCAGCTGACCCATACGTTTTGTGCTGAAACGTCACTCTGTTTACACCAGTCATTTTGACCTTGACCGTCAACATCACCAAGAACAGTCACCCTGACAGAACCCTGTAATCAATCTTGAAATAAACCGAGCTCTGGGGAGTGTGCGCACACGGTGTCTACTTTCCTGCCGGAATCCAGCCATGGCTGAGGTTCAACAACCTCCGATCAAAAAACTGACCCCTCCACCATCGCCAGTGAGCCCAGACCCGCAGTCCGGAGATGCGCTGTTCTGTTGCTCATGGTGACTGTACTGCTTCCGGTGCCAGCGTTGGCTCGGAATTCCCGGCGCCCGCGCTGTGAACCTGACCGTGGCGGTGCTGCTGCCCTTCAATGACCTGTACCTCTTCTCCTACCACCGCGTGGCACCGGCTCTGGAAACTGACCATCAGGAAGCTTAACGAGGACTCGCGCCTGCTACGGCGGCACCACGTCATGGTCCGTTACAGCAACTCCCCAGTGCGACATCGCCGTGGCCATGGACGGGCCTTCCAGTTCTACATGAAAGGGGGGAGGTGAGTCAGCTGCAGTGACTTGGGTGGTGGTAGTGAGACAGAGACAGAGAGAGAGAGAGAGAGAGAGAGAGAGAGAGAGAGAGAGAGAGAGAGAGAGGGAAAGATAAAGACGAGAGAGAGAGAGAGAGAGAGAGAGAGAGAGACAGACAGACAGACAGACAGACAGACAGACAGACAGAGACAGAGAGAGAGAGAGAAATGTGGAATCGGAAAATAGGCGCGTGAAAGGCATACAACCATGCACAAATATGCAGGCACCAAACTGTGGATTGGTAAGTAACGTATTCGCTTGGAAAGCAAACGAATTCCAGTTCTGCGATGATGATGATGTTATTGTTACTGCACCGTCAATTCAGACTTTAAGCGATTGCCTGAGAATGAGATTTTCGAATGAGATGATGGGTCCATGTAAACTGTCTCAGCATTTACTAGTTATCATTTTGATTTTTTGTCGTTTGTTAGCGATGATCGCCCCTAGCATTACGTGGGAGCGCCGAGGGCCTCCTCCACCATTTTCTCTGCCGGCAGCTTCCTCTTATCTCTTATTCTCTCTATTCCGCCTTCTATTTCCAATGTTTTTCTTCACTGTCCTCTACTGTCTTCCTTTCTTAATGGACCAGTCAGCTGTTTTTGATCTTGAAACTGTGTGATGCTTTATTCTGATTACAGTTTAAGATATGCCATCTTTCTCCCCCCCCCCACCTTCCTTTTTTTTTTTTTTTTTTTGGGGGGGGGGGCGGGGGTCTGGAGACCAGGTTGTGAATAGTGTATGCAGTGTCCATCGTGGAGACTAGCAGTCTTTTCTTGCAATAGTTCAGCTACCATGTCCGAGGGATTCTTTCAGTTGTTCGTTTCTTTTCAGGATGTGCTCCCCCCCCCCCCCCCCCGATCCGCTCGCTCTCCTTCCTTCCAAACTTGACAGCCCTGTAAAGGCCCCGTGTGACTGGTTAAGCTAGAATGGAAAAAGACAAAAGGCCAGTAAGGCGATTAGCGAAATGGTCAGCATCACGGATCTGGGCTGGGACGTTGTAGGTTCGACTCCCGTCAGAGCCACATGTGTGTGAGAGGTTTCTGTCCCGACCGGCTCTTACCAAGAGTTGAGATCGCTACGGGCTCAAATGGGAACACACAGTCGAATCTCACCATTTAATCGATGCATATTTGAGAGAATCACTATTCTGACCATCACTGCAGGGTGTTTGTATCTCTCGAGCTTGTTTGACACGGATATATATCATGAAAGTAGGCTCAAAGTACGGTGATGCAGTCTTAGAGCAGAATGTGGGCCCGTCGCACCATCTTCACCATCCTCATCCTCATCGAACATCAGGAAATCTGAGGTTTTGTGGCCGTTAATGCTTAACGCTAACCGTGACCTTGGTTTCCTCCACAATTATACTCTTGGTGAGTTTCTGTCGGAGTAACCGCTATCGGCAGATTCACGCACACACTGTCAGTGCATGTACGTGGTGGCGCCCTCCGGAGGTACAGCTTACTGACGGCGCTCTCCGGAGGTACAGCTTACTGACGGCGCCCTCTGGAGGTATAGCTTACTGACGGCGCCCTCCGGAGGTACAGCTTACTGACGGCGCCCTCCGGAGGTACAGCTTACTGACGGCGCCCTCCGGGAGGTACAGCTTACTGACGGCGCCCTCCGGAGGTATAGCTTACTGACACTGGCTCCGCCACTTTGCAATTATCGTCGCCAGCAGAAGGCATAACAGGTGTCCTGCGTATGTTGGATCAGAACACGTTGCACTGAACACCAACCAAATGACTCGGCGGAAGTACAGCGTCTTCTTTGGTGGGTTGCCTCGTGACGTTTTGACTGGGCAGCTCCCTGTGGATTGCCGGTGCAATGGTTGCGGCGGGACGAACCTTGGTGTTGCTGTGAACGGGGAGCTACAGTGAGCGGTGCTGTAGATGATTGAAGGTAAGGTGGCACTGAAGATGAGACAGGGAGACCATGAAGACCTGTGGCAGTAGCACTGGAACCGGTGTTTGAAGGTTTGGATTAGTTCCCCTTATTTATTTTTCCTTCCAGGTGGACGTCTTCTTCGGACCTGTCTGCGACTACGCCGTAGCGCCCGTGGCCCGTCAGATCCGCTTCTGGAACATCCCCATGCTGTCCCAGGTGCCGTGGCCAAGGACTTCATCACCTACGGCCCCACCACTACCCTCTCCTCACCCGCTCGGGCCCCGTGCACTTTGGCCACCTCAGCCACTTCTTCTCGGAGCAGTGGCGCCAGTACGGCTGGCAGAAGATGAAGCTGCTGTACACGCGGGACGGCCAGGACTACATCATCCCCACCTTTTGCCACCTGGTGGTGGAGGCCCTGCACTACACCCTGAAGGACTTGAGGCCCGACCTGGAGCAGGATTACTTCAAGCTGAACGAAGGGCAGAGCGACGAGGACTTCCAGAACTTAGTGGTGGACGAGATTGGCTTGGACTACGGAGGTAGGGGGATAGTTTGGATCGGGGTGGGGTGGGATGTGGTGGTGTGGGTGTCGGGATTGGTAGGGTGTGTGTGTGTGTGCGTGTGTGTGTGTGTGTGTGTGTGTGTGTGTGTGTGTGTGTGTGTGTGTGTGTGTGTGTGTGTGGGGATGTCTTGGCGGGGTAAAAGTTGTGTGCATGTAGTTGTTGGCAGGAACGTGAAGCGGTCATTAGGAAGGTGTTATTCATCGTGTTAGGAAAGACTGGGGGGGGGGGGGGGGGGGGGGGGGGATGCCGCTCGATCTTCCTGCGTGTCGCTGTTGTTTCTGTTGATGATGGTCTGTGATGGGGGAAGAGCTTAGTGAGATGAAGCTGAACCGTCGTCAGCACAGTTCTTAAGTTGCCTTTTCCTCTTTGTATTCTATTTCTGTTCTTTTCTTGTCCTTTATTGTATCCTATTTCAATTGTTTTGTCATGTTTTCTTTTGTTTTTGTTTTTGTTGTAAAGGATTCTGCCCCGCCATTACAGCTGCATTGGCCGTGAGCTGATTCGATCTCTTATCTGTCTGTTTCCGCGCTGGTTCTTTCAGTCTGTCTGTCTGTTTGGACTTCTTGTTTGTTGCCACCCCCTGCACCGTCCGTCCGTTGTCTCTTGGGGCACCTCTCTCTCTGTCTCTGTGTGTGTGTGTGTGTGTGTGTGTGTGTGTGTGTGTGTGTGTGTGTGTGTGTGTGTGTGTTCTCTCTCTCTCTCTCTCTCTCTCTCTCTCTGCGCGCGCGCGCGCGCGCGCGCGCGCGTGTGTGTGTGTGTGTGTGTGTGTGATGTGATCAGATCGGCTATCTTTTCCACGTCAACATTAAATTAACCTCACGGCAACCCGTGGTGCGTTCTTGTGCGTTCTGTCTGGGTTCATTGCCTGCTGATTGGTCGTGGTCTGCCATCAATCATTTCAGTGTAAACGTAACATGGCAGGCCGGTCGACGTCGTCCTGACGGGTGGAGATGTGTGGAAAATTCCATTTTCTTATTTCTTTCAGAAAAGTGCACTGGTCAAAAATCGTGAGAAAGTAATTGGAAAAGGGGGGGGGGGGGGGGGGGGGGGGGGTGGTGGTGGACAGGAGCGACGGAAACTGTGAGAAAAGGGTGGGGGTTGTGGGGCCTGGATCTTTTGGAATCTCTGAAGGGGACTGGGCTCTGGAATCGTGGAGGGCCTCACCTGGAGAAGTGACCGTACGAAGACTGATATTCTTCTCCTTTGATCTGTTCACTGGCAAGGTTGAAGGGGACTCAAACTGACACCTACTGCTGACCTTCTTTGGTCGTTGCTCTACCACTGGATCGTTGATGAGTCATTTCAGAGTCGATCTCGTTTAAGACCCAAGTTTTCCAGAAAAAAAAAACAAAAACATACAAAAAAACATTCGGCTGAATGGGGGGGAGCGGGGAGGGGGATACACACAAACAATGAAATTTGCGATTAAGCAGAGGGCATAAACAAATTCTTGTCCTCCGCATGTTGCAGATCAATGATGATAAATATATGTGGTGACAGATATGCATGGCTGCATACAGCTATACCGCCCGCCCCCCCCCCCACACACACCCCCCCCCCTTTGTGTAAACATTCACAGATCAACACGCTCATACCTGTACAAGGACACACATGAGCGCGCATCATAGGCACACGAGCGCACATATGCCTGCACGCTGATACATACGCCACATCTCTCCACTCCCGCATTCTCTCTTTCTCTCTCTCTCTCTCTCACACACACACACACACACACACACACACACACACACACACACACACACACACACACACACACACAGACACACACACACACACACACTTTTGATAGGAGAGAAAGAGACACAGAGAGGGGGGTGGGGGTACAGACACGGACAAAGAGAGAAATTGTGTGAATCATTCAGAGAGAGAGAGAGAGAAAGAGACAGAGAGACAGACAGACAGACAAAAGAGAGAAAGTGTGTGCTTCACTCAGAGAGAGAGAGAGAGAGAGAGAGAGAGAAAGACAGGCAGACAGACAGACAGACAAAGGGCCCGGAGTCACGGTCAGAGAGAGAGAGAGAGAGAGAGAGAGAGCAGTATCACGGCCACACCATTCTGATGGCATTATTCAGCCGGATTATTGATCAAAAGATAAAACAACCCTGAGGTAGATGAATGAGAGGTGGTGTTCATTTCAGATCCTAAGCCATTAAACAGGAAAACAGGAGATAGAGAAGGAAGCGTGGATTTCTATATTCATTTTTTTTTCAAAATTCTCTCTCTCTCTCTCTCTCTCTCTCTCTCTCTCTCTCTCTCTCTCTCTCTCTCTCTCTCTCTCTCTTAAAACGAGTTTTAACACACAAAGAGAGGTGTTTTACCGCTTCTATCTTGAGAGGAAATTTGAGGTCTAACGCATACACACACACACACACACACACACACACGCGCGCGCGCGCGCACGCACGCACGCACGCACGCACGCACCCAAACCAAACTATAGGCGGACACACACACATACACGCACGCACGCACACAAGCACGCACACACGCGCGCATGCACGCACGCACGCTCGAACGCACACAATATTCGCGCGAAAGTAAAAATGCACACACTAGTATACACACGTCAAAAAACAAACAAAACGAAACAAAACATAAAAAACAAAAAATCAACAGCAAGAAGAAACGAGAGTTGCCCGCCCTGGTGTGACTCCATCCCCCACCCCCCGCCTCCCCCGATGTTTAAGGTTAGAGGTATACCCGAAGATGGAACGTGGGGGCCTAATGGTGGAATTAAAAATGGGTACACACGCAAATTTCTCATCAGTGTTCAATCACGAAATTCTCGTTGAAGAACAAAGAAGAAAAAAGAGTTGGGAAGAAAAAAGAAGATGAAGAACAGAAACAAGGACAAGAAGAAACGTGTGGGAATTACTCAGTTTTATTTCCTGAAGAAAAGCATGCTCTTGCTTTACATGAAGGTCAGGGTGTGACACAGAGCTGGATCTACGTGTGTATCACTGTGTATCCAACTGTATGCCATCGGCAATTCTGCACCAATGGAAGAAAAATTGTGGTGTGTGACCTGTCTAGTGTGAATCTTCAACTAAGTAGCGAGAACTTGACCACTGGTATTTAGTCATTTACAGATCATCAATCAGGTTTTTGATTTTTGTTTTTTGTTCGTTTGTTTGTTTGCTACTGTGGATTTCTTTATCATGATCACCATCGTCATCATAATCATTATTATTATTGTTATTGTTGGTGTTATTATTAACATTGTCATCATTATATCATCATTATTGCTATCATCATATTATTATCAACATTATCATCATCATCATCATCATTATTATTATTATTGTAATCATTGCACTGAAATTACTTCTAATGAATTTCAACATTTTTTTTTCAACTGAAGGGAATGGCCGACGCACTTTACTCAGACTAGGTTTTCTTTTCTTGTTTAAATCATCATAAATGAAATCAAGATTTACCTTGATGCTTTTGTGTTGTTTATAGTGTGTACAAACTGTTTTAGCAAACGAATATTCAGGTTGTCTACTTTTTGAAGGGAAACTGTAACCTTGGGCATGCCGTTAGCACATTCTAACCGTTCAACTACGACGTGTCCTGACTGATGTTGTGCTTGTGTGTGTGTGAGAACTACATTTGTAAGGCTGCAGCATCCCTGCAATCAGGGAGATCGAGGGACACGTGCTAAGTATTACTCAGGTCACGCCCTGTGAAGAGGAGACGATCTGGAATGACTCTGTACCGTCCCTTAGCGTATAGCATCTGAAGTATAGGAACCGTGTTCCAAGATCTAAGTGTCCAGCCATCTGTACGTCCAAATACAATATGAGACACACAGAGAGAAATTTCTTGGTTGTACAGACTCAGATTTCAATTTTGATTGCCACAAGAACCTTAAACGGTCGGTAGATTCAACATTGTAGCGAGTTAGAGGCAGATTTACCTTTCATATGATATTTCATGTATAGGTCTCTCTCTCTCTCTCTCTCTCTCTCTCTCTCTCTCTCTCTCTCTCTCTCTCTCTCTCTCTTGAATTAACACAGGAGCAGCGTCTCTTTTATTTCACACAGTGATAATCGCGAAAAGACGTGACTGTCACGAAACTGAAATCAAAGTGTTGAAGAAGCTGATTGTGATTGGATGGACGAAGTAGCGCCCTCCAAGGCAAGGGGCTCTCACTGTCTCCGCAACGAAGCAGGCAGTGTATTTGGACTCTGAAAAATGAAAGTATGACTGAATGACAGTTTCAGACTGAAAGAAATCGAAAGCGACTAAAGGTAGCGTCAACAAACAGCTCCTCGGTCGACTCCACCCGAGTAGGCAGCCTGTTATGTGAACGACAGCGCGGACTGTAAAGCTCGTAATGGAGGATAGGCACTGGAGAAATAATGTGATAATAATAACATCAATGATAATAATAATGATACTAATGATTGTAGTAATAGCAAGAATCGTAGTAATATTAATGACAACGATAGCGACAACATTAACAATAAATATAATGATAGCGACAAGAAGAAGAAGAAGAAGAAGAAGAAGAAGAAGAAGAAGAAGAAGAGCAATAATAATAATAATAATAATGATAATAATAATAATAATAATAATGATAATAATAATAATAATAATAATAATGATGATGGTAATGACAACAACAATAATTTAATGATAATAATACTAATAATGCAGGACACTACTGAAATAATTCAGCAGCAAGGCGGTGCCACCTTTGGTGGGGTGCCCCACAGCTTCTTTGTTAGTGATTTCGTTCCCCGACTGCGGGTGCCGGGATGTGTGACAGGAACCTGGTGTGGATGTGTGTGTGTGTGTGGGGGGGGGGGGGGGGGGGGAGAGAGGGGTGGAGAGGTGTGGGGAGTGGTGGTGCAGCTGGAGGAAAGAAAGGGGAAGTGGAGTGGAGCAGGGTGGGGAAAGGGGTGAGAACGAAAAGGAGACATCGGAAAAGAACACCCCCCCCCCCATTTTTTTTTTTCTTCAAAATAGTCCCGATAGATACACCGATCTTGAGACAGACTTAAGCCAGTCCCCCAGAAGAAAATATCACATTACATTCATTTCAATCCTGAAAGACCAGTTCATGTCTATGATGGGCAACACAAGTTGATGAGACTGAAGTTGACCGGTCATTGAACTCCTAGCAGTCATGTGACAGTGACCATCCTCATGGGGACTTGACACACAGCAAAACATCTGCCACTTGCTGGGTCACTGATCTCCGCTTGTAACTAATTCCCTGACAGAGCACTTAGTGGAGAAGGATGTACCTCCCCCCCCCCCCCCCCCCACCTCCATCCTCCTTCTAAGCGCATTGTCTGTCTTAGAAGGTAATAACTGCATCCCAAGGCGAGCATTTGACCTGTGCTTCACATTCTCTTTGGAACTGAAGAATTTGGGGATGGGGGAGGGGGTGGGGGGGTGGGAGGGGATGGGGGGGATCCTAATTTGTTTTGCTGCGCTTGTTGTTGCTATTGTTGTGGTTGTTGTGCTGTTTTGTTGGTTTATACTATCGTTAGTATCGTTTTTAATCATGTCATACATCGCATCAGCCTTTGAGCCCTTCTAGCTTGTGGAATTGAGTATTTAGTAATTTAACTCATTTATATCTTAAAAGCAGTTCTGTTGTTGTTGTAGATTGTTATTCCCTGTTGGCAAGCTTTCCTCGCCTATGTCTTTTACATCAGTATCTGATGATTGCTAGACAAGTTTTAATCTATGTTTTTAATTACAATTCTACCGTTTCTATTCAGTGAATGCTATATTTTGTTTTTTTAAGAGACACTTT
>JADBJO010001923.1:322099-327099 GCA_016801955.1 Conus betulinus | reverse complement strand
GCAGAAACATAGACAGTACGTCGTTGAAATGTCAACAAAAATATTCTTTTTTTTTTTTTTTTCTTTCTTTTTTTTTTTTTTTTTTTTTGAGAGAAAAAGTTGCATCCCTTTTATGATGTTACATAGTTATATACTTTTAATACCTTCATGACTGACAAATGCAGGGGGAAAAGTCTGAAAAAGGTGGTGAGATTTTTTTCAAATTAAAAAGAGCTACAAACATCGTCACTTCAGAGAAGGCTCTTCCTCTCGTTAGGATTCATTTTCTTTCGCTCGAGAAGGAAGCCGTTACGCAGAAAAGGCAAACAACGCACTGAGTGGATGGATTCAGGGGCATGAAGTTGCCCTGAGGCCACAGTCAGAGGTCGCCTGTAACGTGATGTCCCGCCCTTGTCCAGTCGCCCTTTTTCATGTCGTGCCGGTGTCATTTGGTCCTGTTCATTTTGCCCAGGTGGCGATTTGCATGTCGTTGTTTGGCCCAGAATCAAGCTTCACCCAATCATCAACACAATAACAGATTGTCGTTTTGTGAAGGCGTAGCCAAACGCTCACATTATTAATATATAGGGCGCGCTCTGTCTCTCTGTTTGCATGTGTGTCTGTGTCCAGTGCAGTTTGTCTTGGTTGTTAGATGTACAAATCCAGCTTTCTTCTGATCTTATCCAAATATACCGTAGTGATTCATTAGCATAACGGGTACATCCAGAAAGAATCACTCTTGTGCTAGAAAATCGAATCAGTTTCATTTTAATGCGACCGTGTGTAGTAAAAAGAAAAGCAAACAGCATAGTCTTATTCTAGTTTTCATTCCAGCATCAAATAGATATAATAAAATTCAAAGCTAGAAAATCAGACAGGAAACATTTTCCGGATAAATATACTGCCCTTTTTTTTTATCACGCAACGCGGAAATAAAAAAGGTCTAAGTGAAAGTGGTCGGCGGAGTGACAGGACACAGTGTGGGGTAATGTTTGTCAGAGTGGTGCAGAACCACAGCACACAGTGGGGAGTAATGTTTGTCACAGTGATGCAGAACCATAGGACACAGTGTGGGGTAATGTTTGTCACAGTGGTGCAGAACCATAGGACACAGTGTGGGGTAATGTTTGTCACAGTGGTGCAGAACCATAGGACACAGTATGGGGGGGTAATGTTTGTCACAGTGGTGCAGAACTATAGGACACAGTATGGGGTAATGTTTGTCACAGTGGTGCAGAACTATTGGACACAGTGTGGGGTAATGTTTGTCACAGTGGTGCAGAACTATAGGACACAGTATGGGTAGAATGTTTGTCACAGTGATGGTGCAGAACCATAGGACATGTGGAGGGGGGGTGGGGTAATGTTTGTCACAGTGGTAATGTTTGTCACAGTGGTGCAGAACCATAGAACAGTGTTGTGGGGTTTGTCACAGTGGTGCAGAACCATAGAAACACAGTGGGGGTTTTGTCACAGTGGTGCAGAACCATAGGACACAGTGGAGGGGGGGGGGGGGTGTAATGTTTGTCACAGTGGTGCAGAACCACAGCACACAGTGGGGGGTAATGTTTGTCACAGTGGTGCAGAACCACAGCACACAGTGGGGGGTAATGTTTGTCACAGAACCACGGGTGCCGTTGAAGATCGACACTACAGCAACGCGGAAGTAGTTTTTTTCCGGTTTGCTTGTTTGTGATCAGTCCATGAACCTTATAAAACTGTTTTTAAGTTCCCAAGACCATTGATGATAGCCTTGTAGATGTTGCTTGAGCTTTTTTGAGCTCATTATTAATTATGACAAGACTGCTTTCACGCAGGGCTTGTCTCACACTCAATTTGAGATTTATTAACGCCAGTGCATACACGCTACACAACTAACAATAAACCATGAGACCAAACAAAATATAAACATACAATGGATGGTCAGGCTTGGTTCAAAGTTGTATGCACCGCTTGTTTTTTCCTTTAAGAAGTTTGCGATTAAGATTTTTAACTGCGTGATTCGTATATTAGCTGAAATTGAGGGAAAAGTTTAGTCTCAAAGAGGCATTTCTGATCACGTCATTTCAACCAGCAACAAAGGCTTTAAATGTTACTTAACAATCTACGCAATCGGTAGGTGTGACATGTATAATGAGCATGTAGTTACTATACGATGTTATTGACGATCGCGAAGAGTGTAGGGGCTAATACGCAGCCTTGCTTCACTCCATTGCTGATTGGGAATTCTTCAGAGTAATCACCATTGCACTTGATTTGACCCATTTGTCCTTCGTGGAGTTATTGTAGAATTGCAAGGAACTTTGGGGGGGGGGGGGGGGGGGGGGGGGGGGGGGGGGGGGCATTCCAGTTTGGACATTATTTTTTCCATAGGCCATCTCTGCTGACTGTGTCGAAGGCTTTCGTAAGGTCTATAAATGCTGCACATAGGTTCATATTCTGTTCTCTGCACCTCTCTTGGATCTGTCTCAGCACGAAGATCATGTCAGCTGTTCCTCTATTTGCTCTGAAGCTGCACTGGCTCTCCGGGAGGTTTACCTCAGCAATAGATGGGATGAGCCTGTCCAGAAGAACTCGGGCGAGGATTTTGCCAGCAATGGAGAGCAGCGTGACGCCTCTGTAGTTGGAGCAGTCTGATTTGGAACACTTATTCTTATAGAGCGAGACAATCACTGCATCCCGCGTGTCTTGTGGTACTACCCCTTTCATTCCAGCACGATGTGAATAGCTCCTCAAGCTTCTGAATGAGGGTGTCTCCTCCATGCTTATACGCATCTGCTGGGATATACCGTCGATGCCTGGTGCTTTGTGACACTTCAGCTTCTTTATTGCTGCCTTGATTTCTTCATGTGTGGGGGCGTTGTCCAGGTCAATCTTTACCTCTTCCTGAGGTATGTTGTCTATAGACGTTGCTTCCACAGTCCTCCTTCCCCGAATAGGTTTCCATAATGTTCGGTCCATCGGGTTGTAGTACAGCTTGCCTGTCGACAAGTAAGCTTGAAGAATGCAGTGGTGCCTGCAGCTGGTAGCTTGGACCATATATTGCGTGAAGCGAAGCAAAAGCTGCGTATTAGCCCCTACACTCTTCCCGATCTTCTTCAGCATGATGCTGTGAGAAGCAAAGGAGGATTTAGACGAGGGGATTTATATCAGATTTAGGACCGACGGCAGCGTATTCAATTTACGAAGGCTTATGGCCCACACAAAGACCTCAGAAGAAGCTATCCTGGACCTGCTCTCTGAAGATGACTGCGCCCTCCTGGCACACACACAGAAGTAGCCCTGCAGGTCATCGCAGACCGTTTTTTCACAGGCAGCCAAGGCATTCGGTCTGACTATAAGTCTAAAAGAAAACTGAAGTCCTCCATTAAAAAGCACCAGGGACCGTGTACACTGCTCCCCACATAAGCCTTGAGGGCCATCCCCTTAACGGTAAAGCATTTCATCTACCTGGACAGCGTCATATCGAACGACGCTACGGTGACCAAAGATGTGGTCAAACCGCTTCCCATAGGCAAGCAGTGCATTTGGCCGCCTCCAGAACAGAGCATGGAAAAACCACTCTTGCGACTCTCCACAAGAGATGCGTCTACTGAGCTGCTGTACTGTCCACCCTGCTATATGGATCAGAGGCATGGGTGCTGTACTGGAAACAAATGAAGCGGCTGGAGCAGTTCCATCAGAATCAGAGATGCCTCCGGTTCATCATGGGCATCAAGTGGAAGGACTACGTAACGAACATAGAAGTCCTAGAAAGAGCTCAACTGCAAAGCATCGAGTCAATGCTCATGCTATAACAACTTCGCTGGGCAGGGCACATCACCCGGATGCCTGACACTTGCATGCCAAAAAAGCAGTATTCTATGGGGAGTTGGTCCAAGGCAAACGCAACACAGGCGCACCACAGAAAAGATTCAACTGAAGAAGCAACTATCCCAAGCGACATCAGCCCCAAGACTTGGGAGCAGTCAGCATCAGATAGAGGTAGCTGGAGAGCTTCAACGCTCAGGGGAACCCAACACTTCGAGGAAACCAGACGTGAGAACATCCAGAAGAAGAGAAGGAGAAGGAAAAAGACCCAGGTCCACAGCCCAACAACGCAGGCCAGATCTACACTGGCCCACAATGCCACAGATACTGTAGATCACGAATTGGACTAATTAGTCATCAAAGGGCGTGCCGTCCATCTCTGGCGGGAACTTGCCACTAATCTTCGCAGCGAAGAACTAGCCATCATATCATTATACGATGTTATTGAGGTGGGGGCGATTGTAGAATAGACTAAAATTAACACGCTATTTTTTCATCTTGTGGGTTTTTTTTTTCATGGAATCGGGCACCACCGAGGTGGGAAGTGACAGAGTGTCTGTGCTGAACATTATCAGAGTGTTCATATAAAACTACACCATTGAACATCATTTTCTGAATGATAACGATAATTCTTGCCACGAACAAGATTGCTGACATTTGCTTCTGGGCTTTGTGTCCCTCGTCGGCACTTCGCCTGAGGCGAGCGTACCGTGGGCTGCAATGGGAGGACTGGAACTGCACGCTTGACTTGTGTGCACCTAATGTATGCCTCTGTCCGAATGTTCCCAGCATTTCATGACGAACACCACAGACATCTGTCTTGACTTGTGTACACCTAATGTATGCCTCTGTCCGAATGTCACCAACATTTCATGACGAACACCACAGACATCTGTCTTGACTTGTGTACACCTAATGTATGCCTCTGTCCGAATGTCACCAACATTTCATGACGAACACCACAGACATCTGTCTTGAGTTGTGTACACCTAATGTATGCCTCTGTCCGAATGTCACCAACATTTCATGACGAACACCACAGACATCTGTCTTGACTTGTGTACAACTAATGTATGCCTCTGTCCGAATGTCACCAACATTTCATGACGAACACCACAGACATCTGTCTTGAGTTGTGCAGACCTAATGTATGCCTCTGTCCCAATGTTCCCAACATTTCATGACGAACACCACAGACATCTGTCTTGAGT
>JADBJO010001923.1:314599-317099 GCA_016801955.1 Conus betulinus | reverse complement strand
TTCTATATTGACTTAATACATATTTGTAAAGAACAACAGCAAGAAAAGCAAATAATGATAATGACTAAAACACAACATCCCCACAGTACAAGACATTCGTTTAACAACAAGTATAAGAACAAGAAATATTGAATGAACAAGCTCGGCACATTGACACTTTTTTTTTTTTTTAAATCAGTCGCAAGAAAAATCAATAACGAGTTAGCAGTTTATATTAAAAAAAAAAAAAAAAAAAGAAAAACGAGAAAAAATGTTACCAGAAAGAAGAGCGGCAGACTGATGGCATGCATGATCAAACGTCTCTTTGAATATCAAAAGCATGATAATAATATAACAATTACATGATTATGATAATAATGATAATAATAATAAATGATAATAATAATAATAATAAAAACAATGATAATAGTCATAGTGGTAATAATAATATAATAATAATAACGATGATGGTACATAAATAATAATGTAATATGGTAACAAACAACAACAACACACAACAACAATTACAACAACAGTTTGAAAAATAAAAGCCTGTAACTACATGAGAAATCGATCGTTCACTTAATGAAGCAATACGTAAAACTCAGACAGCATTGTTTTTTTTTTTTGCGTTTTTTTTTTGCCTTTAAAACAAAATATTTTTGACAAAAGATTTTAATAGTTATAGTGAAATATTGGTTTTTCTTCTTCAAGACGACAATCGCATTATTCCAAATGCAGTTTCTTATTTACTTTCTATTCATGTACAGCTACTCTGTATACTTCCTTTATATGCGTATGCACACACACACTCACACACACACACACACACACACACACACACACACACACACACACACAACACACCACACACACACACACACACACACACACACACACACACCCCCACACACAAACTCACACCCACACACACACATTCTCCTCTCCTCTCTCACTTCATTCACATGCACACTCACGCAAACACATGCACAACGCACACACACATGACACCACACACAACCACACACACACACACACACACACACACACACACACACACACACACACACACACACACACACTCATCTCTCTTCTCCCTCTCTTCTCTCAACTCTCTCTCTCTCAAACACATACCCACATGCACTCACTCACACAAACACATACCCACATGCACAGACACACACAGACCGAAAACACACATACATACATAGACAGACACACACACACACACACACACACACACACACGCACGCACGCACGCACGCACGCACCGCACGCACGCACGCACGCACGCGCACGCACGCACGCACACGCACACACACCACACACCACACACACACACCACACACAACACACACACACACACACACACCGATTTCTTATTCTGCAATTCGATTGCAATTCTGTTAAAAAATGAATGAGAGACGAGAGAGAGAGAGAGAGAGAGAAGAGAGAGAGAGAGAGAGAGAGAGAGAGAGAGAGAGAGATTGTTTTGGAGATGGGGGAAGGGGGGGGGGGGGGTTCGAGTATCGGAGCTATGTAGAGGTATTACGCACACTCCGCTCTGTCTGTCTGTCTGCTTTTCTGTTCTGTCCAGTTTCCGATCTCTCTCTGTCTGTCTACTGTGTCTGTCAGTCTCTGTGTCTGTCTGTCTGTCTGTCTGTCCTCTCTCCCTCTCTCTGTCTTTGTGTCTGTCTGGGTGTGTCTGCCTGTCTGTCTGTCTGTCTGTCTGTCTGTTTCTCTCTCTCTCTCTCTCTCTCTCCTCTCTCTCTCTCCTCTCTCTCTCTCTCTGTTGTGTGTGTGTGTGTGTGTGTGTGTGTGTGTGTGTGTGTGTGTGTGTGTTCAGATGCGGGTAAGAATCTGACCATTAAGACTGTTCAAGTGATGGGTAATGATGAGGTTGGGGAAGGGATCAAGGAGCTGAAATCGCCTCAGTTGGGGACAGACGCAGGTGTGGACCATGAGGTAGGTGTTGGCGATTACATTGGCAGGCTGAACTGACTCCAGCATGGCCAATGATCGAGCCATAGGTTGGAGGTACTGCGCGGCTGTCAATGCCCTGGGTACGGGACATGTGGGTGTTTCAGTAATGATTGTGGGGAGGTACTCTAGATCTCCTTTGTGGGAGTGGCGATCTAGGAGTTGATTATGACCTACATTGTGGGTTGTAGTCTAAGTGTTTGGTAATCACTTACTTATGAGTAATGGCCCAGGTGTGGATAATCACCTGGGGGGGGGGGGGGGGGGGGGGGGGGGTGGGTGACCTAAGTGTAGGTTTTATCTTGTTTGATAATAACATAGATATAGGTCTTGGTACAGACAGTAACGTAGATGTTGGTCTTGATACAATACAGGTCATTACATGTATTAGCATGTGTATCTACATAGCTAATACTGTGCCTTGACAATGAACACGACGTGGACATGCGCAATGGTTCAAATTCAGGACAGGACCTGGTATAGGTAACAGTCCACGCACTGGTTCTGGTGCAGGTTTGGTAATGCTTTAGAGCGGTTGAGC
>JADBJO010001923.1:282099-284599 GCA_016801955.1 Conus betulinus | reverse complement strand
TGTGGCCCCCTTTCTACGCTGGAAGCCACTGCTGGCTGTGACCTTAATGATGGTTAATTCCGTAACATTTCTATCATTTACATGTCTCTGAAATCTAATATTACAACCTTGTTCTTGCTTGCATGTTTGTGTGTGTACGATTTTGTTTTAAACATCTTTCTTGAAAGTTGATTTGACGACGTGGCAGCCCCCCCCCCCCCTCCACTTCCCCCCCAAAAAAAGATCTTTTCATGTTGGCTGGGCTGTTTAGCAACATGAGTTGAAATGGAATTCGCTTAGGTTCCCTTTTATTGTGATATACAGATCAAGTATTTGGAATTACCTTTCTCAAATTTCTGCAAGTGTGTGTGTGTGTGTGTGTGTGTGTGTGTGTGTGTGTGTGTGTGTGTGTGTGTGTGTGTGTGTGTGTGTGTGTGTGTGTGTGTGTGTGCACGCGTGTGTGTGTGCGTGTGTGTGTGTGGTGTGTGTGCGGTGTGTGTGTGTGTGTGTGGTGTGTGTGTGTGTGTGTGGTGTGTGTGTGTGTGTGTGTGTGGTGTGTGTGTGTGTGTGTGTGTGTGTGTGTGTGTGTGTGTCTGTGTGTGTGTGTGTGTGTGTGTGTGTGTGTGTGTGTGTGTGTGTGTGTGTGTGTGTGTGTGTGTCTGTGTCTGTGTCTGTGTGTTTGTGTAACTTTGCTTGACGCTCTCTTCACACGAATTTTCTCAATGAACGTGACTGTTTATGTGACCCGAGGGGAAACACATCTTACTGTCTATTGACTACCTAACAGAGAGAGAGAGAGAGAGAGAGAGGAGAGAGAGAGAGAGAGAGAGAGAGAGCGAGAGAGAGAGAGAGAGAGAGAGAGAGTTAGAGAATGTTAAATATAGATAAACAAGGAGTGGGACACTGACAAACAAGGAGAACATTGAGAGGTTTTGAAAAACACCGGTTTTCATGCAACACTGCCCCCCCCCCCCCCCCCCCCCTCTAAAACACCCACTACTTACAATGGCCACTTACACAGTACCATTCTACATAGCTCCAAGCGCTGTTCAAAACGATATGGACATCGGTCGAGAATAGATGTATAACCAAATTACGGTTAAGCGTCAAAGAACAAAAACAAACGTACAAAATAGAAAAAAAAAAGAAAAAAGATATATCAATTCTGGCAGACTAGCTCAACCTCTGGCATAACACACGATAGATTTCATTTCCAATCCATCACACTGCTTATTGATCACCTTCGTTGGGTTAGGATAGGACTCTTTGTTAGGGCCGCGCAGGCAGATGACTGGGAAACAGCAGTTTCTGAAGCAAACAGGGGAAGGTAATTCTGAATGTCTGCAGGCGAATGCTTTGAACCGCATGCACGAAGTGTCCAAGCATCTTGATTTATATGCCTTAGGACATTGGAGTTTTCACTACACGAACAGTGAAGACCATGAAACTCACGAATACAACAAAGTTGTTTGAGTAATATATACAATAAGAAAAAATGTTCGAAAAGAACATAGTGATAATGTGCTACTTTACATTAACGTTCCTGTTGACCGGAAAATAAATATCATTGGGATTAATGGCCTGACAAAAACCATGAAATAAGAGCAATTTCACATACGAACAAGAGCCTGAAAAATTTACAAAAAATTACAAGCTGAATGAAACAGGAGTAGGCAAAAAAAAAACACAAAAAAAAAAAAAAACGATGAATCCACCTCTTATTTCAATCCAAAGATATTACATCGACCACTGCTTGTGGTTTTGTCTTTTCTTTCCTTTCGTTTATGAATACAATTCAAAGCTTACTGAGAGAAAAATGTACAAATTGTACACACTACATTTTAAACATAGAACCACTTTTAGTTGGTTCTATTGAAGCAACGGTTGATGTTATCCCTGACTTACTGGCCCATTGTCATGTTTATAAGAGCAAAACAAATTTGTAAAAAAATTTGCGAAAGAAATACAGGATAAATACTTTGTAGAAAGCACAAATCGTGATGAGTTCGAATGGGAAAAAAAAAAAAGGACCGACCTTCAACTCATTCGCATACAGCGGACGTTTTTGTCCATCGTCCAGTGGGTGTGACCAGAGGTCTTTCTAAACAGCACCTTTGCCGTTGTCACCTAGGTTTAGCTCTCCAAACGAGACGGGAAAAGACATTCCATTGTCACCTAGCGTTAGCTGTCCAAACGAGACGGGAAAAGACATTTCCATTGTCACCTAGCTTTAGCTCTCCAAACGAGACTGGAAAAAGACCTTCTTTAGCTCTCCACAACAATCATGTGAAAAGCTTGCTTATTTTTAGAAAAACAATCAACTCAAAAGTTGTTCATGATTAAAAACTAACAGAAAGATCAAATAATGCAAAAAGATGAATCGTTAGATATCTTTCTATCTGTTTAGTTCTGTGATTGCTCTCTCTCTCTCTCTCTCTCTCTCTCTCTCTCTCTCTCTCTCTCTCTCTGGTCATCTTAAAAACAAGCACAAACTAATTACATAATATAAAAGAATGAAACA
>JADBJO010001923.1:269599-274599 GCA_016801955.1 Conus betulinus | reverse complement strand
TTATAATATTTCCTTTGTGTGAGAAGCCACCTAAACCATTGCTGGTGAAAAGTCAGATGGCATTGTCAGACATGATCTGTCAGTGCACAGCTCTCCGTCTACAATAAAAACATTGAGTTTACCAGGAGATTTGTGGATTTTTTTTTTCTGGAATGGCACACGAAGTCCACCCAATTGTACCCCACAGACTGAGCATCTCTCCAGCAATGAAGATATCAACGCACTGCAACACGGAAAGATTCATGAGCGTCCACGCACAGCAAGTGATATTTTTTTTTCTTTAAAGATCCGCGAAAAAGAAGTAGTTTCTCCACACAAAAAAAAACCTCATCAGTAAAGGTGACGTTTCTTTCTCCAGCTGCAATGTTAGGATTGTGTCAAGCCGTACCACCAAATATCACACTCCTCTGATCCGGATTTGCAGAATCTAGATTTTTGTACAAGTATCCACGTTGATTTTTCTCCCCCGATCACTGGTGTAACTAAAAAGTTTTAACTCCCCGAATGGTTTACCTCCAGGGAGGGAAATTAAACTGTTCATATGTAAATTTTAACTCCCCGGGAGGTTAAACTAGAATGACTCCCACCCTGTGCCAAAATAACTCCACTCAGTAGAACTTCAAGATGTTCTAAAATCTTTTTTGCACAAGTCTCAACAAATACTTGAAACATTAAGGGGGGGGGGGGGGGGGGGGGGGGGTGTCATTTTGTACATATATGAGACTTAACTCCCACCCTGTAACAGAATGACCCCCCCTGATATTTAGTACAGATTAACTCCCGGGAGCTAATCCAGGTGTGTAAAAGTTTAACTCTCTGCCCCACTAAGGGGAGTCAGGTTACCACAGTTTAGAATAACTCCCCT
Source organism: Conus betulinus (assembly GCA_016801955.1). Lineage (NCBI taxonomy): Eukaryota > Metazoa > Mollusca > Gastropoda > Neogastropoda > Conidae > Conus > Conus betulinus. The sequence goes on along the minus strand of JADBJO010001923.1, from coordinate 273,734 downwards.
GGGAGTTAATGTGTACACGTGTTTTCTGACTCCCAGGGAGTTATTTTGTAACAGAGGGGGAGTTAATCTGATCATGACTAAGATGACTCCCCACCCACCTATTCCCAGGTGTCTTTCGGTAAGAGAAGGGGATTTAAATGTTTACGATCATTATCATCACAGGGAGAGGAAATGTCCGTGTACATATTCATGTGATCATCTATGCATGTCCTTGATATTTTGCAATGCCTTTTTGTATATAATCTGTATGTAAAAGTCTGTATACACATGAATTAATGGTTGATGCCTTTGGTAGAAATACTGTACCTTCAGTCTTTGGCGTTCTCTCTCTCTCTCTCTCTCTCTCTCTCTCTCTCTCTCTCTCTCTCATGGAATCTATGCGACTATCAAACAGTCACCCGTAAGTGTAAGCCATTACACTCAAATAGTGTGTAGAAATGGAAAATTTTCAATTTAGGGAGTGAGGGAGGGGGGGGGGGGGGGGGGAGGGGGGGAAGGGGGGGGGAGAATGACGAGTAGTCGCGACGTGACGTAAAATTGTTCGTATTGACTCGCTACATCTGGGAGAGAAGGAAGGAGAAAAAAGGGTTGGCATAGATAAGAAATTTGTGTGTGAGACACGTGGGATAGAGAAAGGGGGGAGGGGGGGGGGGGGGGGGGGGGGTGCCCTGTTTTTGCACAATTTGTACAAGAGGGGGGCCGCTTGGGACCGATCTGATGAAGTTGTCAAGCGACTCGTCACAGGTGTGGTGGTGTGCGTGTGCCAAGCTAAAAATGAAAGTCGGCCAGCCAATCTAGAAAAAAAACACACATTTTTCAATAAAATTCTGGACACGTGACTAATTCAAAGAAACCAATAATATCGAAGGAAAGAATTCTACCTGACAAGTCTTGATCTGGCAAGTTGGTGTAAGAACATACACACACACACACACACACACACACACACACACACACATTTCGAAATATATATATATATATATATATATATATATATATATATATATATATATATATATATATATATAAGAATGGGTAATAGCGAGGTGCGGAGAGTGGGTGGTGGGGGGGAGTCATTCTGGTGGTATGTCAGAATAACTCCCCTGGAGTCAAACTGAATCACAGAAGTAACTCCCTTTTTTATATTTTTTTTTGATATTCTGGTTTAACTCCCAAGGAGTTATTATTTACATATAAACAGTTTACCTCCCTGGGACTTAAACCATTCGGGGAGTTAAAACTTTTTCGTTACACCGGCAAAGACAGGCAGAGGGAGAAGGAGACAGGGAAAACGTAATACGGAATATTGAACTCCCCCCCCCCCCCCCCCCCCTACCCCGGTTCTTTCGAAAGTGAATTGACAATACTCAGAACCTAGTCCTATTTTACTACCAGAATTTAAGGAAAGGAACCCAATTATGTGGCAGTCCAAAGACGAAGAACGATTATGATGACAACAACAAAGATTACGATCATGATGACGACAACAAAAATTGGTAATTAAAGATAATGATGGTGATGATGATGATGATGATTTTTTTTTTTTCATTTTGCTGTCTCATCTTCTGTGCCACCTCAGTGGCAGTGCCCACCCACATTCCGCACGCCGTCATTCCGACACCCCGTCCACAGCCACATCCCGATCAGTCCAGCTCCAGCTGCAGCCCCGGCACCGGCAATCCACAGGGGTGCAGTCAATGTCAAGTTGTTAAGAGGCAACCCACCGGAGGAGACACTGCACTGCTGCCGGGTCACTTTGGTAATGTTCAGTGGCACCTGCCACATACGCAGAACACCACCTACTAAGCCCCCTACAGACGACAATAATTACTTAGTCGCGGAGCCGGCTTGAGTGAGCTCTCCCTCCGGAGAGCGCCACTACATCCATCCAGTGACAGCCCCATGGACTCGCCGATACCGGCGACCACAACGGAATTATACCGAGGCCACAAACTTGGAGAGGGCATCAAAACTTGAGATCACCATGAGAGCAGGGCATGAAAGGCCACAGAATTTGAGACTTATTGTGCTGATCGATGAGAATGAGGATGATGAAGATGAGTCCGCGACGCTAACCACTTCGCCACGGCGGCTGGTGGTTGGTGATGATGATGACGACGATGATCCACAGGGAGCAGTCAATGTCAAGTTGTCAAGAGGCAACCCACCAGAGGAGGAGGAGGAGGATGACGACGATGATGACGACGATAACAACGACGACGACGACGACGACGACGACGACGACGACGACGACGATGATGATGATGATGATGATGATGATGATGATGATGTTCATCGGACATGCAGGTGCTTTTTCCGTACAGCAGAGGGCCTCATTTATGAAAGAGAATTAGTTGCAACTGGAAATGTCCTTTATTGTCGCGCGCGGTTGTGTCTGTAAATATGCGTGTTTAAGTGTGTGTGCATGAATGTATGTATTGGGTGTGTGTATAAATGTGTGTGTAAATGTGTATGTGTGTGCACGCGCATGCGCACGCGCGTATGTGCATGAGAGAGAGAGAGAGAGAGAGAGAGAGAGAGAGAGAGAGAGAGAGAGAGAGAGAGAGAGGAGAGAGACGCTTAATGTACAGTTTCTACACTACAACGATAACCCTGTCTGGCACGCCGCGATGTACTAATGCAGCAGTGCTCTATGTCTGGCAACACGCGATCAGCTCTATCAGAACTATGGGCTGCCAGTTCCCCGCCCACCGATCAACAGCGAGCATCAGACAGTCATCAACTCGTCATCGCTGTCTTGCCAAGCAGCGGTCCGCGCGGAAGTGATAACTGCCACTATACCAATGACATACATCAATAAAAACATCAGCAGCAACGCACTTTAAATGTTATGCGGAACTTTTGAAGTATATGACGTTTGCAAATAAACGAAGCATTAAGAGAAGAAAACAGTCTCTCTGTGTTTGTCTTTCTGTCTCTGTCTCTGTCTGTCTGTCTTCCCCCCCTCTCTCTCTCTGTCTCTCTCTCTCTGAGTGGGGATGGGGATGATTTGAATGAGGATGTGTCACACACACTCTCTTCATTTTTAGACCGCCATATTACTGGCTTTACGCTCTTAATTACAAAATGAAGATCGCGGAACAAAGTAGCATCAGCTGCACGCTTCAAATGTTTAGACCTCACTGTCAGTGGGGCACCTGAAAGATCCCCACACTGCACGGCATTCAAAACAGCAACCTGGCTTTGACAAGCTCTCCTCTCAACCTTTTCCTGGCTGTCCCAAGCTCTGTGCCACCTCAGTGGCGCTGTCAATCATTCTGAGCCCCACCCATCCACAGCCACAGTCCCCGGCAACGGCAATCCACAGGGAGCAGTCAGTATCACTCGTCAAGAGGCAACCCACTGGAGTAGACACTGCACTGCTGCCGAGTCACTTCTGTGTGTTCGTTGTGCCTGGTCTGATCTAACATACGCAGGACACCACATACTACTAGCCCCCTACTGACGACAATAATGGTTTAGTCGCGCGGCCGGCATGAGTGAGCTCTCCCTCCCGAGGGCGCCACCGTGTCTTCTGAACTTTGTATGTTGGAAGGACGGGTCTGTGTGCTAGGATGAGAAGGGAAAGAATGTTGGATGGTTTGTGTGTGTGGGGGGGGGGGGGGGGGGGGCAGTGGGGGGGTGGGGGTGGGGGGTGGGGTGGGGCAAGGGCAGGGTTTGGTTTGCTTTTTGGGGAGCGGGTGTAGGTTGGCAAAGTTGTGTGCATGCTGAATGCAGAGAGAGAGAGAGAGAGAGAGAGAGAGAGAGAGAGAGAGAGAGAGAGAGAGACGAGAGAGAGACAGACAGACAGACAGACAGACAGACAGACAAACAGACAAATCGACAGACAGACAGACAGACAATACAGACAGACAGATTTTATGTGCGTGTGTGTTTGCGAATACGTCTCTCTCTCTCTCTCTCTCTCTCTCTCTCTCTCTCTCTCATTCTCATCTCATCAACTTTGCCATTCTAGCATTCCCCAAAAGCAACTTTGCCTCCCCCCCCCCTCCGTCTCCACTGGTGATAAACCAGTCACCGTGTGTCATCTGATGAAACAACTATCCTATACTGATAAACCAATCACCGTCCGTCATCTGATGAAACAGACTATCCTACTACTGATAAACCAAAC
>JADBJO010001923.1:259599-264599 GCA_016801955.1 Conus betulinus | reverse complement strand
GTTGGTGATAGGATTTTACGTGAGTGCAAGATGATCTGCGTGCGTTCATACACGGGACCTCTATTTATAGTCTCATTCGAAGGACTGTGTGGGAAATGGAGTCAGAACCAATGTTAACTCCGAGAGAAAAATCCCCCTATACTGAAACGGCCCGAAGGAGATTTGAACCAGCAACCCCAGGATCACCAAGATTACGAGTTCGGCCCTCTACCGACCGAGCTATTCCGGCCCCGTTTTTTGTCTCACTCTGTTTCTGTGTGCAAGTTCTCAAAGAACTCACATTTATCATCATCCCCAATGATAGCCTTCATGCATGATTGGACTGACTGGAACCCTTTCAGCCACTATCTCCTTGGATCATGGTAGTCAGGAAGCTGAGTTAGTTACGTGCACACACACACACACACACACACACACACACACACACACACACACACACACACACACACTCACACACACGCACACACGCGCGCACGCTGGCACGCACGTACACAGCACACTCTTTGAAAAGACACAGCCTGGAACTCTATTTTAAAGAAGGGAAAAGGGCACCAAAAACAAAAAGGGGATATTATTTAACAAGATATCAGCAAATAAAACAGGTATGAAGAATCTCTACCAACAGAGGATTTTAAAAAGTTTGATTTTTAGATTGAGGCTTAATGCCTTTAAAACCAAATTATGCTAACATGTGACTTGTATTTGTGGCCAGCAAATCACTCCGTTCCATCTACCATTTTGTGTGCGATAGAATGAAACCCTATTTACCTGCTTGGTTGTTGAACTCTGAACCGTCGATGTCAGCCTTTGAAGATGTCATCTCTGACGAATCGAACATTTTTGAAGTTGTTCAAGGACTGATCAAGAGCCCAGTTGGACATTTACTTTAACGTCTATGTTATTTTCTTAATCTTGGTGTTAGTTGCTTATTTATTTAGTGTTTATTTGAAAGTTTTGGATCCAGTTATGTGGTGGGTTTTTTTTTTTTTTTTTTTTTTTTTTTGCTTTTTCTTTTTTTTTTTTTTTTTTTTTTTTTTCTCTTTAAATCTAGGCCTAATTGCATTATACATACCTACGTACGCCCCAAATCAACACCAACCGTTTGCATGCATACACCCAAAAAACCATCACATGCACACACACACACACACACACACACACACACACACACACACACACACACACACACACACAACACATAACACTTACATACTGTCTAAGATCACTGTTAGGTGGATAGACGTTAAATTAAAGAACGAACGAACGATACACACACACACACACACACACACACACACACACACACACACACACACACACACACGTCAGGCAAACTCATAGCGTCCAGTGACTGCGAACATGATTCCTGCCGGTGTATGCCTCGACTGATCTTTATTGTAGGAACCATCTAAAAAAAACCCATCTAACCCGTTAGTTCATGCAAGCTTTGTCGGTTTGCTGGTGATGTACTCTTAGTAAACATCGCTTCCAACACAGTAGCATGCAGACCACTAAAGGAGTTTCACGGAAGTTTCTCTTCACTGGAAAGCTGCACTAAGTCCGCACCTTGTGCCTAACGTACTGAATCCTGAAAACACGCGCGGATACCAACGTACGGCAGCGCAGTGACTGATTCATGAGCTTCTGTACGATAGCACAGTGACTTTTTTGGTAGAGATAAGCCGGAAAGAAGTGGCCTCTCTCTGGAATATACTAGCTTCAAAAGCCGATAATGGCTGTTTTCCTGAGAACACGGCTATTATCCTTCAGAAAAAAACAAACAAACAAACAAAAAAAAAAACAAAACAGGGCTATGGTGTCCGCATTGAGGCTCACAACTGTTTACTTAGGATCAGAGGTTTTCTTGTTTTCCCTTTTTTTACCTACCCACCACAATGTGTTTTCCCTATTCCCCAGGAAAAGCAGTCATTGTACATATTCTCCGTGAAGATCATAACTGCTTTTAAAAACTATTTTACACACCCCAGTTGCACTGCAGAGAGCAAACGGCGATCGTAGGTGTTTTCCGTCTCAAAGAAATTTTCCTCGCGATAACACACACACACACACACACACACACACACACACACACACACACCACACACACACACACACACGCACGCACGCACGCACGCACGCACGCACACACAAAAATCCCCCTCAGTGAAGCTGGCATTACTTTTTGCCCAATTTGTAATTTTCGGACAAGAAGAAGTTGTACCGCGAAATCTTATGAACCTCTAAATCTGGGTTTCCAGTGTGTCTCTATGTTGAGTTAGAGAGGCGGCACAGACTATGGAAAAGAGGAGACAGAGAGTAGGGTATTTTAAAAAAAAAAAAAAAGAAAGAAAAAGGAGAAAGGGACACGCAGAATACTCACTGTCTGTTTCCCAAGTGGATAGCACACAGTGCTTTGCATTACATTGCCATGACACTTGGGAGAACTGGGTGCTAAACATCAGGCAGTCAAAAAACAAGAACGATAATGACAGCAAAGAAAATGATGATGGTGATGATTATCATAACCGTGACGAAAATAATGACGATGACAAAAAACACCCAGCACAGCGGTGTATTGTTGTCTTAGCAAATGACAGCTACGCGCAGAGTTTCCTTTATCAGAAAAAAATAGAAACAAAGAAATAAGAGAATTAATTATAAGCTGGAGTCTGCGTGAAATGTGTGTGTGTGTGTGTGTGTGTGTGTGTGTGTGTGTGTGTGTGTGTGTGTGTGTGTAGCATATATGTTCTTTTTGCCTTTTACCATTGCAGGACCAGCACGATTACAAAAGTCTTGTGCTAGAAACATAGCCGTTCCTTTCACTACAGAAACCTCATAAACTTAAAAACACATTCAATCTGTATGCATCAATTTTTCAAATGAAGCGTATTGCCATTCTGTAAATACAATGGACACCAAAGTCAAACGACTGAAAAAGAAAAACAATCCAAATTTACGTAATGACAAAGATCAGATGGATTATCTTCAATCTTTCAGTGCTTCCGACCAAACATACTGACGGAAGAAAGAGACACATCCAGAACATTCAGTCACTGACCATTTGCCATCGTTGACGGAATGCGAGCACTATGTTACACTGGGTGGAACGGAGCACCTTGCACACCAAACACCACTGACGTCATGCATACTTCATTCACATCCCTCAGTAGACGGAAAACGGAAGTCTTCTCACCTGGTCACGTGGTTTTCTGATAGTTTCTAAAACAAGTAGTTGTCAGCGATTGAATCTTCGATCAGAAGCACGCAAAGTCGTCTGCCATGTCCCAGAAAGCTTGTCCCCATGTCCCAAAAGCTAAAACTAAATGAACGCTAATTAATCCCAGATAAAAACATACTGGGTGTGTGTAGGTGCATCGATATTTTGGTGAAGGAGTTTCCCGCCCTCACATTTCGAAACAGAAATATGACAGTTATTTCCATGGAAACAACTTAAAAGTCGAACAAATAAAGGATATAACAAATTCATCATTCACAAATGCAATATGAGGATATTTGACACCTGAACATCTTTGCACACACGCACCCACATATGCAAACACACACATCAGCTTGTGCATGTGCAGTCAAACACACACACACACACACACACACACACACACACACACACACACACACACACACACACGCACGCATGTGCACGCACGCACGCACGCACGCACGCACATACCTACATATACGAGTTGTCTTCCTTATTTGATGACAGATTTACTTGCAGACTTGCTTTACTAACGTTTCCTTTGGCATAACTTTCAAAGGGTATCACTAATGATGCTCTTATGATCTGCAATAATATCATTTCTACAGTGGCATTGTCGGACCCACTGTCTGCTTTGGAGGCCATTACCTGCCGTAACCTCAAGCACTCTCAACTGCTGAATTGTTTCACCTCTGTGAAATCAGATAGATACAGCATAGTTTTTGCTTGGGTTCCCAGCCATGTGGACATTCGAGCAACGAGCTGGTGGATGAACTTGCCAAGAAGCCACAAGGCAAGAGTTGAGCAAATTGTCTGTCCCTCACCATGATCTGAAACACAAAGCCCAGGCTTACATCAGAAACCTCTGACAACAGGAATGGAACTCGTGGATGGATAACAAACCTGTTCCAAATCTGCCCAAACCTGAAAGAATTTTTACAATATTCTAAGGGTGGCCGTAGAGAAAGAAACAGACTTGTGCCGTTTGCACACAGCAACTCCTTTTACACCCCATTCTTAACTTTAAAAAGGTGAAGAAGCTTTGTAGTGCGTTCCATGCCATGTACCACTTACAGTGAGACGTTCTTTTAGAGTGTTCAGGCATGCATGATGTGAGACTTAAACACTTTACAGCAGACTCCAGCTTTTCAGCGACGTTTCACCTGATGTAATCTTTGAATTTCCGAAAGAGATCAACATTTTTTCATCTGATCTAAGATTTTACAGAGGACAGATTTTTTAACGAAATTTGCATTGTGTTTTTAGATGGTGTATTTTAAATGGTTGTGTGAATGAGTTATTTGTTTCTTTTCTCTATTTTTTTTTATTCTGAGTTGACTTCAACGCCGTGTCAGCCTTGATATGGCTCGATGCGGTCGGCTGCAATACACACCGTTACCTCCTTCTCTCTATCCATAATAAGAATTATAATTTTTGAGTACTACTGCCGTGCCAAGACAGCAATGATGAATGGGTTGATGACTGTGTGATGTCCATTGCTGACTGGTCAATGGAGAACTGGCACCCGATAGCCTAGATCGCGTGGACACAGGGTTGGAGAATTAGTACATCACGTGCCAGACAGAATTACCGCTGTGTATAGACAATCTACATTAGACATCTCTCTCTCTCTCTCTCTCTCTCTCTCTCTCTCTCTCTCTCTCTCTCTCTCTCTCTGTGTATTGATCATCTTCTACCGTTTTGACCATGTAATTTATGGTAATTTATGCGCGCTGGTGACCTACTTGTTTTTGAGTCAACCGGTCTTTTAGGAAGAAGAAGT
>JADBJO010001923.1:239599-242099 GCA_016801955.1 Conus betulinus | reverse complement strand
GCCGTTGTACACTGGACACCGCCAAGGTCTAAAGACACAAGCACTCTAAGAACTCGACGGCAGGTGCTTTTCTTCCCGTTACTTTCTTCTTCTTCTGGTTAGGTCAAGGGACTGAAGGGAAAGGCAGTGTGACACTAATCTGGTCATCAGGAACGGTGGGCAGGAAAGGCGTTGGATTGAAGTATGTACGGATGTTCTGGACTTAGAAAAGAAGGTGGAGAGGACAGTGAGGAGTGGAGATGGACCACAGCTGGAAGGAAGAGGAGTCGTTTATGTGTTGACTTTCTAGGGTTGACCTGAGATGAGAAATACTCGTTCATGCTAACTATTACTTTGTATACTTCCACGTAGAATTCTTGCTCGAGGCTGTTTTTTAGTGTTTCTTTTTTTTATCGCCAGCATAGCAGACTTCTCCATTTTATTACCTAGGTTTCTTGAGAGTAACATGCTACAGAAGAGGTCGGTGACGGGTGGAGTGTGCCCATCTCCTAGTAGACGGAGGACAGTGTTGCAGCGTTTAGGGCTGTCACTATGCAGAGGAGTTTGGGAGAGACGCCCAACAGCTGGAGAAAAGGGAACGCAAATGTAAACTGAGCAGACTGCGACAGGTGACAGACCCTTTGAACTGTACTTTGGTTGCAAACAGTTCAGAGAAAACAGAGGGACAGATTAATCATGTGGGAGTTGATCGGTCACTGGTTCTGATCCAATAGTGCGTGACAAAAATGCGTGTGGAAAAATCGATGATGCCAAGGGCTTGTTCTTTGATTCCATGCATGGCATGTCTGAACCTTACATTTCCGTCACACACTGGAAGCAGCCAAGGCCTATGGACACAAGCACTCTAAGAACTCGACGGCAGGTGCTTTTCTTCCTTACTACTATTCTTCTTCTTCTTCTTCTTGTCACAATTTCATCGACATGAAATTTGTTCTTCATTCCATCCTCGATCTCTCTCTCTGTCTCTCTGTCTGTCTCTCTCTCCCTCTCTCTCTCTCTCTCTGTCCTCTCTGTCTCGATAGTCAGTTCGTGTCTTCATCCATTTTGGCATTATCCTTCGTCACCTTCTCTCTGTCTCTCTGTCTCTGTCTCTGTCTGTCTGTCTGTCTGTCTGTCTGTCTGTCTGTCTCTCTCTCTCTCTCTCTCTCTCTCTCTCTCTGTCTCTCTTTATTACATCACAACAAGTCGATAGATCAATTCGTGTTCATTTCACTGCCATTTTGGCATTATCCTTTCTGTCACCTTATCTCCCTCTCTGTCTCACTCTGATTCTCTGTCTGTCTGTCTGTCTGTCCTGTCTGTCTGTCTGTCACTGTCTCACACTCACTCTCTCTCTCTCTCTCACTCCACACTACTCTCGCTCCTCGCGCGCGCTCTCTCTCACACCTCTCTCTCTCTCAGCATCTCTCAGCGCATACACGCACGTCGACAGATCCCATCCGGAACTCTACCGCTTTTTGGTTGACATTTTTGTTTTGTTTTTTTAAGGACCCAGTCATTCTTTCACACACACACACACACACATACACACACATTGTCACAACACACACACACACACACACAGACACACACACACACACACACACACGCGCGCACACGCACACGCGCGCGCGCGCGCGCACACACCACACACACACACACACACACACACACACACACACACACACACACACACACACACACACACACATGCACGCGCATGCACGCACGCACGCACCCCACCCACTCCCTCCCCGCACACACACACACACACACGACACGACAAAGCGCGCGCGCAAGCACGCTAACACCACACACACACACACACACACACACACACACACACACACACACACACACACACACACACACACACACACACACACGCGCGCACGCACAGACAGACAGACACACATACACACACACACGCGCGCAAACACGCACGCACGCACACACACACACACACACACACACACACACACACACACACACACACACACACACACACACACACACACACACACACACATATACACACACACGAACAATGGCAATACTGACAAGGGCAGATAGAGTACAGTGTTTCTTTTATTACTCTTTTAACGCCTATGTACGTCGACAAGAGAGATATACAGTACTTTTCTCAGACAACACCTTTTTCTGAGTCCCACTGGTACCTTCGGATGTCATTCTTTCTCTTGGATGTCCATATATGCTAAAAGAGAAATAAGAAAAAAACACGCTGCACTCTTGTCTGCTCCTATCACCATAGCTGCCATCATCTATTACGGTCATAATCGTCAACGTCTTCATTGCCTTCGTCGGCGTTGTCGTCGTTCGTGATCATCGTTCTTAATGTTCACAACACGTGTTGTAGACTGTTCTCTCAAGTTTGATGGTAAAATGGTACCAAGTGTTGAGTTGCTGTTCACAGAATGTAGAAACGACCCAGTGAACGTTCTGTCACTTTTCTTTCCGGTGTGATATCTTTTAATGTTGTTCTTCTCTCCATCTCTTATTC
>JADBJO010001923.1:229599-234599 GCA_016801955.1 Conus betulinus | reverse complement strand
CCGGACAAACTCCCTATCGTAGACTACATCACGTGTATTGAAAACGCCTGCAGACAGATAGGCCCGTATACGGAAGAGGCATCCCACCTGAAGTCGGAATGTGTCAACATCCTGAAACAAGCACGACCACCGAAACCCAACATTTCTGTTGAGGAGAGGCGTGCGTTGACCCGACTTAGGAAAGATGACACGATCATGATACTCCCAGCCGACAAGGGTCGGTCCACGGGCATCATACCCAGGTCCATGTACCATGACAAAGCCAGCCAACTGTTAGATGACAGAAAAAACCTACCAGCCTCTCAAAAAAAAGACCCCACCAACAGGTATGCCACCAAGCTCAAGGATCTGCTCGAATGTCTCAAGAAGGTGGGCAGACTTTCCCTTGATCTTTACAGCAAACTGTACCCATCAACCACTGATGTCCCCAAGTTCTATGGCCTGCAAAGATGCACAAGAAAGACGTCCCCCCTACGTGCCCGTAATCGTTTCCACAGGTTTTTCATGTATGAGACGGAAAGATTTGTGGCAGACATTCTGTCTCCTTTGGTTGGCACGACGGAGCACCACATCACCAACAGTGCAGACTTAGTTCAGAAACTGGCAGACTACAGCCTTTCTCCTGACGAGTGCCTGGTATCATATGATGTTTCGACATTGTTCACCAGCATTCCCGTCGAAAAAAAAGCATCCACATCATCAAAGCAAGACTCCAGGCTGACGACACTCTAGCCTAGCGTATTACGCTTTCCATGTACAGCATCGGTGAACTCCTGGCTTACGGCCTCAACACTACCTACTTCACATTCCGAGGCAACTTCTACCAACAGACGGCAGGAGTGGCCATGGGCTCTCCAGTCAGCCCCATTGTAGCCAACTTCTTCATGGAGGACTTCGAGGGGAAGGCCCTGGCGTCTTACCATTCTCCTCCAAGCTACTGGGGCCGCTGCGTGGAAGACACCATGACCATCCTCAAGCGAGAGCTGGTGGAAGACTTCTCTAACTACTTGAACAGTCAACACCCTGCTATCAAGTTCACTCACGAGGTGGAGGAGAACACACTCATCCTTCAGCCTCTCCTTCAGTGTGTACCGCAAACCTATCTATACTGACCAGTACCTGCAGTTTGAAAGCCACCAGTCGCTAGAACACAAACTCGGAGTGATACGCACCTTCACCCACTGGGCCAGCACCATCTGCTGTAGTCAGGATGCCAAAGACCAGGAAATGGAACACCTCAAACTAGTTCTGACTGTATCTGGTTACGAGAAGTGGGCGTGGAACATTCTGGCCAGCAAGAAGATTACACCACATCCTACCCACCAAACAAGACCAAACCAGGCGTAGACATGTCACCATCCCCTATGTCTGCAGTGTGACCAAAGCCTTGAGCAGGAAGATCAGGAAAACCGGCGTCTCCGTACATCCCAAACCTATCAACACCATCCGCAGCCAGCTGGTTGCGCCCAAGGATAAAAATGACAACTGAACAAGTCTGGAGTGATCACCAAACAGACTGTCGTGACTGTGAAAAGAACTATATCAGGGAAACTGAGAGAAACCTTCGAAAACGCTTGACAGATAACAAAAGGGAATCGTCACCAGTAGACGCCCACCTACACACCCAGCAACATCAGTTCGAATATGATAACATCAGCATTCTCGACCGTGACAATAGATGGTTTCAGCGTGGGGTTAAGGAGGCTATCCATGTTGCCGCCAACAGCCCCACACTCAACCGGGACCGGGACAGACACATGTTGCCACCTGTGTACATCACCCTCATTGTTCAGTCACATGACCAGGATTGGACCCGTGGTCGTGTACACTGAACTTCAGTTCACCCAGTAGCAAACTACCGCTGATGAAGACGGACGAACGTCTGTCAAAAGCTCTAAACAAGTGCTTAATTCCCTGTTGAGTGACCTGTCTAGATCCAGTAGTCGTTGTTTCCTTCAGGTAACGCAAACAGACGTGAATTGAGAGTACTAAGCCAAACACACACACACACACATACACACACACACACACACACACACACACACACACACACACACACACACACACACACACACACACACACACACACACGCACGTGCGCGCGGACACACACACGTGGACAAACACAGTGATCTGGACACTCTGCGTCTAAACACATTGGACTCTCTCTCTCTCTCTCTCTCTCTCTCTCTCTCTCTCTCTCTCTCCCCCACTCCATCTTCTTCCCTCTGTCCATCCTTCAATCTGTCATTCCCTGACGACCATTTGCCGCAGTAAACAAACATCTCTGGTGAATCCATCGAACCGTTTGTCGAACCAGCCCTCTGATACCGCTAGAGCTGCTCAGCCTGCATAGTGAAAGCCGTGTTGATAATGACAGAGCACGACAACAGTGAGATTAACGTCCTGTCATCAGCCAGGGGATCTTTTGAACAAACTGCACCGCCAGTAGGGACCGTAGTACAGCGGATAGCCCACTGTGGGGGGACACGTCCCACCCAGTCCGTTGTAAACTTGCAGACAGGCCCTTTTTGACTGACGCCGGGGAAAACTGTTTCCGGTCGTGAAGTTCCCAATATAAAATGTGTCGCCGGTTTTGCTGAGGCAATTCGAATATGTACACGTTTAAAGAAGAAAAATCTTTTTTTTCCAGAACAGGTCCACTGATAGAATATTGATATCGTGTCTTTCCTATTGCATCATTTAAGTGTGTAGTCGCCTTCTGATTCTTACGGCCAAGAATAGCACTACAATACCGCACAGACATGTTTGAATTGAGCACGGCCAGTTTTCAAATTTACTCGAAGCAAGTCGATGTTTTGAGCTTTGGAAGCAATTTCCCCAACACACGCCACCCCACGGCTGTCCTGAATACAAAGGATGCACAGTGCAACCTGCCTGCCACTCCTACTACAATCCCTAGCCCTTGCCGAGGTCTGTCGTATGGGAGGCTGCTCTCGTCGTCAAAAGACCAGGACTACTGTTCGCTTCCAGAAACAGTAACTGACTATATGACTTTGTCCGGAATACTATAAGTGGATGGCCGACCTCAGCACCTTTATCAACACTAATTGTCCATGGACAGAAGGTAGAAATTGTTTAACAGTTGCCTTACGTAGGATCTATCAATGACAGTTAGGGATGAAAATCAGAACCCCCTCTCAACGGCAACAACAACAACAACAACAACAACAACAACAACAATCCACAATCTGAAGCTGTAGGAAGGTCACCTCTACCAAGCTCTGTGAGCTGGCTGCGTGAAGAGGTTGATGTTTGTGTGTGTCTGGAATCTCCCAGGTGCAGACGATAAGCTCGCCCAGACCTCAGAGGGATAAGGAAGGGAGACACTGTAGCAGCAGAGGAGACAAGATAACGAAGGATAAAAGCAATGCCAATATTTTCAATGGAAACATGTCGCATGCCTGAATGCATCTTCACGAAAGTGCGTCATGTACGAAGTGTATCTATCATTTTCAAGCTGACCTGACAGGGGATACTGATATGTGCACGTGTGTGTCTGTCTGTTGTTTGTAACGTCTGAACAGTAGACATGTTGGTGGAGAATTTGCTTATCTGTTTTGTATTGAGTATTATGTGCGTTGCGTAACAGCTTGTTTAGTGTACCAGTCGTGTTTTGCGTTCAATGTATGACAGTTCGTTTTTATTTGAGTTACAGATTATTAGAGGTGGGTATGTGAAAACAAACCTTCAAGAGCACACACACACACACACACACACACACACACACACACACACACACACACACACATGCATGCACGCACGCACGCACGCACACGCGCGCGCGCGCTCGCACGCACACAAACGTGCATGCATGCATGCGCGCATGTACACATACACACACATGCTCGCGCGCGCGCACGCCCATACACACATATACGCGCGCGCGCGAGCGCACACACACACACACACACACACACACACACACACACACACACACACACACACACACACACACACACACACTACGCAAACGTTTGACGACAGCTGCTATTTCAGCTGTTCATTGCCTCGGTGCATTATCAAGCAACATAGAATGTCCGGGTCACAGAATGCAGTTTCGTTTTCATCAATGAACAGATTAAAACAACGCATATGAACTAGTTGATCACTGTATGATACTGTGTCTGTGTGGTCCGTTAAAATTCCGGCTTTAGCACACGTGGATGTGACAGGTGCGTGCCGAGACTGTATAGAAAAAGGGAAATTGTGCGCCTGTTATTAAAAAAAACCCAGAAACATCGCATACTCTAACTGATTTAAAACACTTATTGAAAGTCTGATATTTACGAATGTTTAAAAAAGATTTAGCTGTGTCAAAGATTTTTTTTTTCACGGCTGCCACCTGCTTTCTTTGAACAATAATAGACTGAGAAATGTAACTGAGGCAGATTCTCTCTCTCTCTCTCTCTCTCTCTCTCTCTCTCTCTCTCTCTCTCATTTAAAACGAGATAATGGTCTGATATATTCACCACCCAGAGAAACTGACCTCTCGATGAATTGCAACCATTTCAAATCCTCACGAATACCCGATCTGGATCAACTGAAAAAAAAAAAAAAAAAAAAAAAAATATATATATATTGCATATATATATAAACCCCCCCATACCCTGACGACTGCACGAATAAACAGCGCTGTATCATGGAATCAAAGTTTTAACAAAAATAAAATAATATATATATATATATATATATATATATATATATATATATATATAAGAGATCCCGGCCTCTCCCTGTTTAACTACAAAGCGAAAATAAAAGCATGGTAATAAAAAGGTGCTGCCCTGATTAGAATCCTATTCATGCTGTCATGTCTCCATTTCCATGTGATGTAGCAGAACAGTGAAAGAGTGGTCTATTTAGTTCTGTTTTCTCCAAAGTCAGCCATATTTATGTGTTGTTTTCGTGTTCTTTTCACGTCATTATATTCTTGATTTTAACATTTACACTGACAAGCTGATGGCCTTTGAATTAGA
>JADBJO010001923.1:207099-222099 GCA_016801955.1 Conus betulinus | reverse complement strand
ACTGCTCTACATGTTGAATGTCAGGCATGTAAGTGTCAGTTCTTTCATAAACATAGAACCAAACATCTATTAAAATGTTTCTACAAACACAAATACTTTAAATTTCAGTTCACTGTTGAACAGCAAAAGCAAACCGAAGTCAACAAAAGGAGCGTGTCTTTGTTTTGTTTTTATGATAATCATGAATGCCTTCAATACTGACACTTTGCAGGTAATGTTACTATATCTGTTCTCCTTTTTTTGTACGGGCAGTCTTACTGAAGTTATGTCGTTTAATTGAATACTTTTATTTTCTGAATCAATGACATTGAATGTATCCCAGTTTCACCTGGCCCATTAAAAGGAGTCCTTGAAAATAAATTCTTCTTGTAATACAATGTCTTATTGAAAACTGGTTGGTGTTATCTTCTTTAAAGTAAGGTTTGAGCTCATGCCGGTCACAGAGCCCGCATCGGGGTAGCAAGCAAAACTGAAAGTCATATCTCTACTGCACTGTACAATGCGTGGGGATTGGTTAAAGGTAAACCATCTGTATCCAGATGGCCCTAAGGGCGGAGAACTTTCACAGGTTCGCTGTGTCTATGACATAGTTTTGCAGAAGACACAGGCTGGCCCCCTCTTTCTGCTGCCTTAACCTTCTCTGAATTGAATCAAGTACCACTTTCTGACAGTGGATAGGGACGCTTTTCAAGCCGTAAAAATACGATTCCCGGCGAGATTCTAAGCCACTACCATCAGCTCCGCAGCCGATTTGTTGATAAGGAAAATACCACGTGTGACATTTCGGGTTGGAGAAAGAGGCGAAATGCCGAGAGCAAAACTGTTCGCAAGCGAGGAATCAAAACAAGGACTCGGAGAAAGAGAGACGATCTTGGTTTTTGCAAGGGGTGGTGTTCCTTGTGGCGGTGTGTGGACATCTTTCCGGTGGGGCACTTTTCATTTGGTATCTATTCTCCTAGAAGGTCAAGACGACATCCCTTGCCGGACCTCTAAGATAGTATAAGTTGGGACAATGTCCACTTTGCATCTATACGTATGAATTGTTCTGCCAGGACAATAGTCAAATTGAATTCACTATTACTTTGTTTTACCTTTAATTGAGAAAAAAAAAAGTACGTGTTCTTATTCCTGTGTCGTTGTGTGTGCATCGTACATTTCAGATTAAAATCATTTTTGGACTCAGCCTGACAATGTCACATGATACTACTTCGGCATGTATAGCTACACTTTTTAACATTGTATTTGTTGCAATTATCTGGTGTACAAGTTTACCTTGAAACCACTTAAGTTTTAGTTTTTTATTTTATATATTTGAGAATATTTGACGTCTATATGATACAATTTTTCGAGATCT
The DNA here is from genome assembly GCA_016801955.1 of Conus betulinus. Classification (NCBI taxonomy): domain Eukaryota; kingdom Metazoa; phylum Mollusca; class Gastropoda; order Neogastropoda; family Conidae; genus Conus; species Conus betulinus. Next base: position 220,745 of record JADBJO010001923.1, on the reverse strand, counting down.
TTATGGGCTTTGTGCAAGAATAAACATGTAAATGAAAAAAAGAAACTCGAAAAGTCTTTAAAGTAGAAACGGAACACTGGAAATCACAGGAGAAACCCAAAGGTGCGTGCCATATTTCAGACAGAAAATTACTTCAAAGGAACGACAAGGAACGGGAGAAAATAGGATGTTAAATCAGCGAGCTATTAATTTTTTTAATTTGTTGTAAGGCGACGGAAGTCTTGTGACATTATACCTGAGAGGAGATAAAACAGGACATTACAAAGTTGTTAAGCGGTACATGAGCTGCAAAGTTTTTTAATTCCATGTAATCGTAAAGGAAAGCAATTAGCAGCTGAATCGAGAAGGATGAAAACAAAACTTAAATGAGAGAGAGAGAAGAGAGAGAGAGAGAGAGAGAGAGAGAGAGAGTGTGTGTGTGTGTGTGTGTGTGTGTGTGTGTGTGTGTGTGTGTGTGTGTGTGTGTGTGTAATTCCCATGACCAAAGTGTAAGGGGTGTAACGACAGACCCGTAAACAGCGATGGACAACAATGGTCTGGGCATTCCTCAGAGCATTTCACTGGACAGTCAGGACAGTGTTGCAGTGCCCACCCTGCCTCCCCAGCAAACATCCAGATGTCTGTCCACCACCTTTCCATTTCCCAGTGAACAAACATCCAGATGTCTGTTCACCACGTTTCCATTTCCCAATGAACAAACATCCAGATGTCTGTCCACCACCTTTCCATTTCCCAATGAACAAACATCCAGATGTCTGTCCACCACGTTTCCATTTCCCAATGAACAAACATCCAGATGTCTGTCCACCACCTTTTCCATTTCCCAATGAACAAACATCCAGATGTCTGTCCACCACCTTTCCATTTCCCAATGAACAAAACATCCAGATGTCTGTCCACCACCTTTCCATTTCCCAATGAACAAACATCCAGATGTCTGTCCACCACGTTTCCATTTCCCAATGAACAAACATCCAGATGTCTGTCCACCACCTTTCCATTTTCCACTGAACAAACATCCAGATGTCTGTCCACCACGTTTCCATTTTCCAACGAACAAACATCCAGATGTCTGTCCAACACATTTCCATTTTCCACTGAACAAACATCTAGATGTCTGTCCACCACGTTTTTCCATTTCCAACGAACAAACATCCAGATGTATGTCCACCACGTTTTCCATTTTCCAATGAACAAATATCCAGATATATGTCCACCACGTTTCCATTTTCCACTGAACAAACATCCAGACGTAGTCACACCACGTTTCCATTTTCCAATAAACAAACACCCAGATGTCTGTCCACCACGTTTCCATTTTCCATTGAACAATCATCCAGATGTCCGTCCAAAAATTTTCCATTTTCCAATGAACAAACATCCAGATGTATGTCCAAAACGTTTTCATTTTCCAATGAACGGCGACTGGATTTTTGACCCGCCCACTGGTATCTTGCGTGCGTGTGCACAGGAGCAGGGCTTTAGCCATTAAATGGTCAGTACGCATGTCGGTCTTCGACGAGCAGGGCAGTGGGGTGCACGTTTGCTTAGTGGTGGCGCGTTTTGCCGGCGAGTTCTGCAGTCAAGATGTACGGGCTAGTACACCCAAGGGGACGTTTTCATGATTATTCTCTTGTATCGCGTCCAGTGGCCATCAAATGCTGGCATACGCCAGGGAGCGACTATGTTCCTGTGCTTGCCTCCACCTTATGTCAACACAGCACAGGGCTCAGGGGCAATACCGGACTGCTGCAGGCAGATTGGTTCGGCAGCGGAGGGCGGTGCTTCTCTGGCACCTTTGGGTGTATCGTTTTCTTGGTACCTTTTCTTCTTTCCCCGCATGTATGCTGAACTGCAATTTCATGCACTGTACTTTATCTTCCAGGCTCTGATAAGTCTCGAGTCCACACCATATAAATCAGTTAAGCTGTGTGTATGCAAGTATAGTAAAACTGGATCAACCTCTGCCTTCCCCCTTCCTCTGTTCAATTCATTTGTTCGTTTCTTAATTTCTGATTCTGTTATTACATTATTTGGTTTCAGTACCCATTTCTTCTTTCTGTATTGTCTCTTCCTGATACTTTGAGGAGATAATTTTCATAATACTTCCCAACAACATGTGAATGGAAACTGCAACCACTTTTTGATAATATTCTTACTTAATACAGTTTTTGCCTTCCGTGTAGAATTTTTCAACAAAGCTTTGAATTATCACTTCTTTATTCCGTTCGTTTGACGGCCGATTTTTATAGAACGACAAGTTTCAGGTCTTTTTTCCCCTGGGGTTTTCGTTTTCAGCGACCATGTACACCACTCTTAAGCATGGTGAGAAATATACAGGGTTTGTGGATTGACGGTAATGGATGTTAATTTTGCTATCATGTGCCCCAGAGCAATAAGTCTGATGCTGCCATGCATCACACAGTGGGGGCCAGCTACAGTGTCCCTCGCCTGTCCAACGGAAGATCAGTCATCACTGTTATCTTCTTCCCCAGTCTCCCATGTGATGCCTCTTTCTGTTTAAGAGAGAGAGAGAGAGAGAGAGAGAGAGAGAGAGAGAGAGAGAGAGAGAGAGAGAGAGAGAGAGAGAGAATCGTCAGTAATCGTGTGAAAACCCTGCAAGACCAAAGGAAACTTGTTTCCCAGGTGCATTTTTGGTTCTAATTCCGAAAAATCCAACAAGTCGTGAGGTGCTGTAATACACATATGGACAACAATGTAGCTTCCGTCCTAGTGCTCATCATAGCAGTTGAGTGAACAATGGGGAATACACGGCGGAGCCCACGCCCTCTCTAAGTATCCGTATGTATGTTCAATGCTTCTGTGTCCCCATTTCCAGCTGGATTCTGTGGTAGGCCACAGGGTTTTGAACGAGCACATCTGATCCTCTGAGTGCTTATACACAAGCTCGGGGTTCAAAAGCAACAGTCTGCTAACATGTCGACCTGGACAGTTGCAACCGTTCCCCACCTCCACTCTGTACCTATACACTTCAGCTACTAGGCCCTGCTGTGTTGTGAACCTACGAGCCCCACGCCCTGTAAATGAAGAAGGTGTGATGAAGTGTTCTAACATGAATGAACACCTGTCCCCTCCACCGCATCCCTTATCCCTGTCTGCTCCTTAACTCCCCCCCCCCCCCCCCCCCCCCCCCCCCCCCCCCACCCTTTTTTTTTTTGTTTTGTTGCCTGTTTTCCATACACCCGCATTCTCCCTCTTCCTTCATGCTACCAAGAGCAGATAACCGCCGTCCATACTTCCAAATCAACAGCTGAGTAGACGTCATCTACTACTCTTCTATTCCTACACGTTTGTTCACTGCCTCCGTCTGTAATTCCGTTCGTGGTCAAAACGAGGTACTGTTGTCTCGTCAGTCATTTTTTTTTTTCTCTGTTTTCGTTTGGCAACCTAGTAACAACCATTTGGGAAGGAATGACAAAGTTTTATTTTCCAGGCTTTCAAGTGTAAAATATGATATACAGCACTCTCTGACTCTGCCAGAATCTACATGGTTTGCGATTGATCTGTGGCCGGGACTAACTTTGTTATGACGTCCCCGGAGTAATACGTCTGATGCCGCTATTTATCAGACAGGCAGACAGGCTGCAGTGCAATGTCTTGCCTTCCCAGTGCCAGATCAATCACCAGGGTTACCTTAATGCCCCAGTTCCCAGAATGGTGCCGCCCATTGCTGCTCAGAGAGAGAGAGAGAGAGAGAGAGAGAGAGAGAGAGAGAGAGAGACAGACAGACAGACAGACAGACAGGCGGGCAGACAGACTAGACAGAGAGAGAGGCAGACCAGACAGACAGAGAGTTAATCAGATAGACACACCAAACAGAAACACAGAGACAGAAATGGGGGGGTGGGGGACAGACAGACAGACAGACATACAGACAAACAGACAGACAGACAGACAGACAGAAAGACTGACTTACTGACTGACTAACTGACAGGCTGAACTGACTGAGAAGCATATCCTACCAACGGAAACCCCGACCTGGCCAATGACCGATCACTCATTTGTACTTTCATAGTTATCCAGGTACGTTTTTTTATTATTACAAATTCTCATAAGCACTAGATCGCAGGAATACTGCAACAACTCCCCATGACCATCGATGTTTCTGCCCTCTGAGTGCTCGTCACGGCATTGCAGTCGACAATGGGCAATGAATGCCTGCCAGCGCGCACGTCCTGTCCAGGTATCCTGACACATGCTCAAGATTCTTATGTTCCTGTCACCCACACACGCCCTGAAATGAGTTAGCCTGCGGACGAGTTCTGTTGCCCCTGGTATACACACGGCAGGGGGGATCGGTCACTTTCAGGTCAACGTCCATGACAACCTGGACGATGAGAAAGGTCCTGCTGCACATTTCACTCACAGGTTCATTTCGGGCTTTGGTTCGGGCCCTTTAGACCGCGAATTATGTATGTACCGTACTCTAAAACTGGATACCCGCGCCCCCCCCCCCCTCCTCTCTCTCTCTCTCTCTCTCTCTCTCTCTCTCTCTCTCTCTCTCTCTCTCTCTCTCCTCCACCTTTTCGATCGTGCCCACTTTATCTGCTTATTCGTCTTTTAAATTTCCCAAATGTTAAAAAGGAATTTTAAGTAACTCCTACGGTTAACACGGACAAACAAATCAAAAGACAAAAACACGACGCGTTTCGACCTCTTAGGTCTTCTTCAGGCAAGATAAACAACTTTCTGAAGAATGAATCTAGTTCTTCGTTGAAACTCGTTTGTAATTTGTGTGTTCCATGTTAACCGGCGGAGTTACTTAAAATTCCTTTTGAAATTTGTTTCAATGTCAGCCTGCAGTCACCTAATGTGGAAACTAATTTTGATTTCCGGTCATTCATAAATGTGTCTTCACACTCACGTATGCTTGCTTCCTCTGCCTGTTGTGAAGAGAAGAGAACTCTCATCGCACCCCCTGTTCTACTGATGAGCAGACTCTGCTGCCCTTCACAGCTAAGTTCTTGGCTGTTTTTTTTTCCATCTTTCTTTTATTTGTCAAGTTTGGTTGTTTTACTTTAAACTCGAAATGTGTTGCTTAAGCGATGTATTTGTTTCATTAGTTGCTGGCCTAGTGACACAACTCATAATTTCTTGGGTAGAAAGGACGAAGATTCGTGGCTTTCATCTGTCAGCAATGATGTCCACTACTCCCTGTTACTGGTGGAGATTACATGGTTTCGGTAGCGATGCTAACTCTGTGATGAACTTGGCCGGAGTGAACGGCTTGATACCGCTGTTGTTATATCAGACGGTGGAGTGACTGTAATCGATGCTAAGTCTGTGATGAACTTGGCCGTGAACGGCTTGATACCGCTGTTTATCAGACGGTGGAGTGACTGTAATCGATGCTAAGTCTGTGATGAACTTGGCCGGAGTGAACGGCTTGATACCGCTGTTTATCAGACGGTGGTGGAGTGACTGTAATCGATGCTAAGTCTGTGATGAACTTGGCCGGAGTGAACGGCTTGATACCGCTGTTTATCAGACGGTGGAGTGACTGTAATCGATGCTAAGTCTGTGATGAACTTGGCCGGAGTGAACGGCTTGATACCGCTGTTTATCAGACGGTGGAGTGACTGTAATCGATGCTAAGTCTGTGATGAACTTGGCCGGAGTGAACGGCTTGATACCGCTGTTTATCAGACGGTGGAGTGACTGTAATCGATGCTAAGTCTGTGATGAACTTGGCCGGAGTGAAATGCTGGACGCCACTGTTTATCTGACGTGGAGTGGTTTAGTGCCCATCGTCTTTCGCACTGGCAGATCGATCGTCATAATACCCTGCTTCCCCAGGTAGCCAGCTTCTCCTAACGCTCGATCTGCCTGTCTGTCTCTGTCTGTCTGTCTGTCTGTCTGTCTGTCTCTCTCTCTCTCTCTCCTCTGTCTGTCTCTCTCTCTATCACACACACACACACACACACACACACACACACACACACACACACACACACACACACACGTTTGCACGCGCGTGTGTATGTGTGTATGTGGTGTGTGTGTGTGCGTGTGTGAGATGTGTGTGTATGTGTGCGTGCGTGTGTGTGCGCGCGCGCGCGCGTGTGTATGTGTGTGTGTGTGTGTGTGTGTGTGTGTGTGTGTGTGTGTGTGTGTGTGTGTGTGTGTACGCGAGCGCGCGCGCGCGCGCGTGTGTGTGTGTTTGTGTGTGTATGTAGGTGTATGCATGTGCATGTATGTGTGCGCGCTCGTGTATGTGTGAGCGTGTGTGTGGATATGTATAAGATAGACCTTCTTTCCCCCCCCCCCCCCCCCCTTCTCTCTGTCTCTGTTTCTCTCTCTCTATCTCTCTCTGTCTCTGTTTTGTCTCTCTCTATCTCTCTCTGTCTCTGTCTTTATCTCACTCTGTATATCTGTATATATATATATATATATATATATATATATATATATATATATATATATATAATTAGAATTAAAAGGCCACTCAGAGTGTTAAAAGTACTCACCAAGCAGGGAGCGTCATAACAGTTTAAAATAGGTTTAAAATGAAGGATTAAACATTTGGTCAACTTCACTGCACCGTAAGCGTTTTGAGAAGTTTGTTCTTTCCCGCTCAGTTTTTTTCAGTTACCCCCACCCTCACCCCGCCCTCTCTCTCTCTCTCTCCGATCTCTAGCTCTCTCTCTCTCTCCTCTCTCTCTCTCTCTCTGTGTCTGTGTGTGGTGTGTGTGTGTGTGTGTGTGTGTGTGTGTGTGTGTGTGGTACGCGCACGCGCACGCGCGTGCGAACGCAGATGCGCCAGTGAAAAGCATTTCATCAAAGAGACAGACAGACAGAGAAAAGAGAGAGAGAAAGAGAAAGAGAGAGAGAGAGAGAGAGAGAGAGAGACAGAGAGAGACAGAGACAGAGAAAAATGAAAGGGGAGACGTTACACAAGGAGGAGCAGAGGGAAGGGGAAAAAAAAACGAAACATTTTTTCTTCCTACCTTTAAAAAAAAATATCTGTGAGACCAAGACGACAGGTCAGTACAGACATACACCAAAAAAAAAAAAAGGTCCATGCTCATTCAGCATTAGACGTCCATCCGTTCCCCCATAAAGCTCCGCAGCTTCAGTAGTAGCCGGCTTTCAAAAAGAGGCCCTTCAGGAGACGCCGAGCCGGAATCTCTGCCGCCAGCAGCCTATCTGTCAGCGATAGAGAGGCCAGAGGGAGCCTGCCAAACGGCCCATTTCCATTCTGTCTCATGCATGTGGGATCATCCCTGTTGCTGACGGACGTGGGCCCCTATCACACCACCAAGTTGTCAACAGTCTTTTCTGTTTGTTTGTTTTCTTTTTTGCTTTTTATGTTTGCTTGTTTTTTTGTGTTTTTTTTTTTGTTTTTTTGTTTTGCTCATTTATTTGTTTGCTTTTTCTTTTCACGTACGGACAAGGGTCCGAAATACAAGGGTTTTCTTCTTCTTCTTTTCTTCTTCTTCTTCTTCCTGTGCTACTGCTGCTCCTCCTCTTTCTTCCTCCTCCTCCCTCATCATCATTCTCCTCGTCCTCCTCGTCCCCGCCTCCTCTCCTCTTCTCTTCGTTCTCCTCCTTCTTCTCCTCCTTCCTCCTCCTCCTCCTCCTCCTCCTCCTTCTTCTTCTTTTTTTGTTCTTCTTCTTCTTCTTCTTCTTCTTCTTCTTTATTTCCTCATCTACATTTCTGAGGGCCACCATTGTTTAGTCGGATGTTCACGCATAGAACCATGGGAATCCCGCCACTAAGATAACCACATTCTGTTTTCAGAGGGCTATGTCTGAAAATGACACTGCAGTTCTTGGCTTGATTTGTGTTTGAGGGGAGGAGGTAGGTGTCATCCAACCCACCTACACTCAATCAACCTACTGGTCTAAAAGACTTGATGCACTTGCAGTTTTATGGTACAGGTGTCCACTTTGGCTTAGGGCCTCATGTGACAGTCTCTTTCGAACCAGTTTCAGTGGCGGTGGAATCTGCACGTTGGTTGACTGTGAGGTTGTTAAATCTTGCTGATCGTGGCCTTCTCGGCGGGCGAGGGTTGAGGCCAGGATGCTCTGATCATGAGCAGAATGCTTTACGACTTTAGCTATTAGCCCCCCTAGATGTGTTAGTCCTTGGAGAGAGAGAGAGAGAGAGAGAGAGAGAGAGAGGAGAGAGAGAGAGAGAGAGAGAGAGAGAGAGAGAGCACAATGCTTTACGACTTTAGGCTATTAGACCCATAGGAGAGTGTTAGTCCTTGGAGAGAGAGAGAGAGAGGTGTGTTAGTCCTTGGAGAGAGAGAGAGAGAGAGAGGAGAGAGAGAGAGAGAGAGAGAGAGAGAGAGAGAGATGGTCTTTAAATGTAAGGAGTGGTTCCCTGCGTAGGTATTGACTGAAGACTGACAAACATACAAAGGTGGAGTGGGAGCAGAAGGGGGGGGGGGGGGGGGGGTGGGGGGGGGGGAGAATGGGGGGGGGGGGGGTTGGGGGGGGGAGAAATGGGGAAGGGCGAAGGATTCACAGTTTCGCATACGCAGGTATAGATGTGACGAGCGCAAGCGGAATACACACGTATTCGCACGTGCGTTCGCGCGCGCGAACACACACACACACACACACACACACACACACACACACACACACACACACACACACACACACACACACACACACGCACGCACACATGTACGCGCATACAAAACACACTCTCACACAAACTCTCTCTCTCTGTGTCTCTCTCTGTCTCTCTGTCTCTCTCCTCTGTCTCTGTCTCTCTCTCTCTCTCTCTCTCTTTCTCTCTCTCTCTGTCTGTCTCTCTGTCTCTCTGTCTGTCTCTGTCCCTCTCTCGTGCTTACGCTTATACACACGCAGACAGAAAGACAGACAGACAGACAGGCAGACTCACGCGCGGACACACACACAAACACACACACACACACACACCACACACACACACACACACACACACACACACACACACACACACGGTCACTCATGTTATACGCACTGTGAAGGCTCTTGCCTGAAACAAAAAAATCGTAAAAAAAAAACCAAAATGAAACAAAACAAATGTTTTCTTCAGCGTAATCGTTTTGAATGCAAACAAACCCCTGTGGTTGGATACAGCTACGCATGGGGAGGTGGGCAAATATTGTCCCCTTTTATGTCTTCAGGCCAGGCTGTTTTGTATGTCTTCACGTCAGCCTGTTTTGTATGTCTTCATGCCAGGCTGTTTGTCTTGTATGTCTTCGTGCCAGGCTGTTTGTCTTGTATGTCTTCAGGCCAGGCTGTTTCTATTGTATGTCTTCATGCCAGGCTGTTTTGTATGTCTTCATGCCAGGCTGTTTGTCTTGTACGTCTTCAGGCCAGGCTGTTTGTCTTGTATGCCTTCATGTCAGGCTGTTTGTCTTGTATGTCTTCAGGCCAGGCTGTTTGTCTTGTATGTCTTCAGGTCAGGCTGTTTGTCTTGTATGGTCTTCAGGCCAGGCTGTTTGTCTTGTATGTCTTCAGGGCAGGCTGTTTGTCTTGTACGTCTTCAGGCCAGGCTGTTTGTCTTGTATGTCTTCAGGCCAGGCTGTTTGTCTTGTATGTCTTCAGGCCAGGCTGTTTGTCTTGTATGTCTTCAGGGCAGGCTGTTTGTCTTTGCGAGCCAGCTCCGTTTCATTTGGATGTTGACCTTATCTTGAAATGTTGAAATTTGCCGAAAGGATTTAGGTCATCTCCCAGCACGATGTGGAGTTAAGTGAGTGAACCTTTTGACCTTTTGTGTGTATGCGCGCACGCGCACATGCGTATGTGCGTGTGTTGCGTGTGTGCGTGCGTGAGTGCGTGCGTGCGTGCTTGCATGTGTGTGCATGAGTGTGTCTGTGTGTGTGTGCGTGTGGTATTGGTGTGTGTGTGTGTGTGTGTGTGTGTGTGTGTGTGTGTGTGTGTTGTGTGTGTGTATGTGTTTGGCATGATGTGTGTGTGTGTGTGTGTGTTGTGTACGTGTGTGTGTGTGTGTGTACGTGTGTGTGTTGTGTGTGTGTGTGTGTGTGTTGTGTGTGTGTGTGTACGTGTGTGTGTGTGTGTGTGTGTGGTGTGTGTGTGTGTGTGTGTGTGGTGTGTGTGTGTGTGCGCGCGCGAGCGCGCGCGCGAGAGCGGGCGCACGTGTGCGTGATATTTAATCTAACAAATTGAAAAGATTCTAGAACATTGAAAGACACGGGTGTGGTAGGCTATGCACATGGGGGGGGGGGGGGGGGGGGGGGGGGGGGGGGGGAGAGGAGGTAGGATAGGAAAAACAGAGATAATGTTGATCGAAATCAATGATTTTTTTTTTTAAAAGACAGACCGCGAAACTCAAACAGAAATTGTAATAGGAAGAAAAGAAATAGGAAGAAAAAAAAGCTTTGAATGAGCAACAGAAAGAAGAAAGAAACAGAAACAAACAAAAAACAAACAAAACAAACAAACAAACAAAACAAAAACAAAGAAAGTAATCACGTAAAGAATAAGAAGACTGGGAGAATGAAAAAAAAAAAAAAAAAGCTAGATCCAAAGAATGAAAGACACATTTTTTTTTTTTATTATTATTAAAAAAAAACTAATAAAAGATTAAAAAAAAAAAAAAGGATGACGGGGACAGAATAAAAGACCGAAAACGAAAAAAAGAAGGAAGAACAAAAAAGCAACCACAAACAGAGACAAAACAATACAAAGAAATATTAAAGGTAAGAGTGAAAAAAGGGGAAAAAAAAGAGAAGAAAAAGAAGGAAAAAATACAGACCAGAATAAAGCACCCCCTCCCTCACACAGACACACCCCACCCCCACACACACACCCCCCACCCACACACACACCACACACACACACACACACACACACACACACACATACACACACACACACACACACACACACACACACACACACACACACACACACACACACACACACACCACAACACACACACACACACACACACACACACACACACACCACAAACAGAGAACAAAAGAAAACTGAAAAGTGGAAAAAAAGAATATACAATAAATGAAAAAAAAAAAACCCCGCAAAAAAGATGGAAAGAACGAAAAAAAAAAGGGAACTCTCTCTCTCTCTCTCTCTCTCTCTCTCTCTCTCTCTCTCTCTCTCTCTCTCTCTCTCTCACACACACACACCACACACACACACACACACACACACACACACACACTCACTCACTCACACCTCACTCACGCACGCACGCACTGACTTATTAAAGAATGAAAGCCAAAGGAAAAAGGCAGGTATAGGGAAATAAGAGGAAGAAACCGAAGACTTTGGGGAAAAAAAACCCACACGAAAGACAAAAACAAATATTAAAAAAAGAAAAGGAGAAGAGCAGCCAAAGAACTGGAAACAAAGAGAGAGAGAGAGAGAGAGAGAGAGAGAGAGAGAGAGAGAGAGAAGAGGAGAGAGAGAGAGAGAGACAGAGAGACAGACAGACAGACAGACAGACAGACAGACAGACACGGAGTGCGTGGGAGAGGGGGGTGGGTGGGGATAGGAATACTAAGAAACAAAGAAATAAAGAAAGTCAGAAAGAGAAACACGGATACTGAACGAAAGATAGAGCAATAACAGAAGACTGAGAAAGAATCAAAGACGAGGAGAAAAAAAACAAACAAACAAACAAATTACAATGTAAAAAAAAAAAAAAAACAGCGAGAGAAGAAGGAAAAAAGGAAAAAAAAAAGGAAAAAAAAACTTAAAAAAAGTATAAAAAAAAAGGAGAAGCAAACGAAAGATGAAAAATGATTAAAAGACAGAAAAAGAATGTCGGACGATAAACGAAGAAATGATATAGAAAAATGTTCGAATGACAGGGAAGTGACAAAAGGCAATGAGAGAGAGAGAGAGAGAGAGAGAGAGAGAGAGAGAGAGAGAGAGAGAGAGAGAGAGGAGAGAGAGAGAGAGAGAGATGGGGAGGGGGGGGATTCGAATTCGAATACAAGTATTTTCAAGAGGGCAAAAAAAAATTAGCTGAAAGTTTGCACGATGTACAGAATGAGGTAGAAGCGAAAAAAAAAAGACAGAAAGAATAAGAGACGGATGAAAGGAACGAAAAAAAATCAATATTTTGATACAAATGAACAGTCCATTGTCTAACAACAATGTTTATCAAGCTTGTCATTCGCTTCACCGTTAACTGAATACCACCTTTCTGCCACAATACCATTAACTGAATACCACCTTCCTGCCACAATACCGTTGACTGAATACCACCTTCCTGCCACAATACCCTTAACTGAATACCACCTTCCTGCCACAATACCGTTAACTGAATACCGCCTTCCTGTCACAATACCGTTGACTGAATACCACCTTTCTGCAACAATACCGATAACTGAATACCACCTTCTAGCCATAATACCGTTAACTGAATACCACCTTCCTGCCAAAATACCGTTAACTGAATACCACCTTCCTGCCATAATACCGTTAACTGAATACCGCCCTCCTGCCACAATACCGTTAACTGAATACCACCTTCCTGCCACAAGACCGTTAACTGAATACCACCTTCCTGCCACAAATCAGTAACCGTTTTCACGAAAGTACTGTCGCTTCCTCACACCACATAGAGATGACAGGCAAGAGGTTAGGCAAGATCAGAGAAGAAGCAGGGAGACACCAGGAACATAGTTCCGTGTAGGGCGGGAAATCAGAACAAGTCCGGCATCAGTAGACAGGCGAAATCCATTGTCTGGTGACCACGGACAGCGACTTCGGAACACCAGGACAATCTCAGAGGCGATAGTAACCAGCAGCTCAGTCTCTGGTCCTCTCCCTCCCCTCCCGTCCGACAAGCCACTGACCCATGGTAGAGACAGAAGAAAGAAGGATCAGATGCCAGGAAATGCTGAAGGGGTAGAAGTTTGGCGAGATAGGTAGTTTGTGTGTCGGGTGGCAGAGAAGTAGTTTAGGTTCTGTCACACAGAGGAATAGTTTAGGTTCTGCCACACAGAGAAATAGTTTAGGTTTGTCAGTCACCGTGTGTGTCGGGTGGCAGAGAAATAGTTCAGGTTCTGTCACACAGAGAAATAATTTAGGTTCTGTCACACAGAGAACTAGATTAGGTTCTGTCACACAGAGAACTAGTGTAGGTTCTGTCACACAGAGAACTAGTTAGGTTCTGTCACTCACCGTGTCTCCAGCACTCCCTTTCCTGTCATTCACTGATCTCCCCTGCCCACCTCCCTCCTCACTCATTTCCCTCAGATTGTTCCCCCCCCCCCCCCCCCCTTTTCCCCCACACCTATTCTCCAATTTGAAACGATTGGTGTGTGTAAATGCAATACTAAGAAAGGCGGAAACCCATTCAACGTTTGTCGTTCGTGTTGTGGCTTTCGTGTTCTGTTGAAAGATACAAGATTCCTTCCAGCCCGTCATCGGTTGGTTCTGGTGTGGAATAGGGTCATGTGGAAATGACAGGAACCATGCAGTAACAACACCACCCTGTCCTGCAGTCTCAAACCATGATGGCACCCCGCATCACCAGCATCGTCATCGTTCTTATCCCCCTTGACCACAGCGTGCAAGTCTGGTGGCTTTTTTGCCCTGCATTCGCAGTGACTTCAGTTTTGATTTTCGTTTTATTTCTTTGGTCAAACTTTCGTTTGTTTCTGCCTTTTCTTTCTTGGGGTTCA
>JADBJO010001923.1:177099-202099 GCA_016801955.1 Conus betulinus | reverse complement strand
ACACATGCCAAGTGGCAGAGACATTGGGTTCAGATCCTGAGTGTGCTCCGTCCCCATGTCACTCCGTTCCATCTCTATCCCTCCCCCTTCAACCCGGATGAAATGTTGGGCAATTGCACACGTAACGATAAGAGAACGTGCATGCTTTGAGGCTTTTCGTATTCAACTACAATTTGCTATAGTTCTCATCATACGGTTATCGCAAAGAAGAGGGTTCGGTGCAGATTGCACGCGGTCGCTCCTTTTCACACCCACTGGTATCATTTAAATAAAAAGGTGAAGAAGCTCCGTGGTGCAGTCCATGTGACCATAAAAATAGTCTTACAGAGTGTCGTCAGACAAATACTCTACTGCAGACTCCATGAAAACCTTACCCGGAGATCATGCGATCTGTTATTTTACAGAAGTGATTGCTTCTTGTTTCCCTTTGGGGAGAGGCCCAGTGATCGTAAGCAGAGAGTCAGTGACTACAGGGAACTTAGGATTGTGTTCAAAGGCGCGTAAGACAATGTGGCGAAAGCTTGGCTGTGTCCGGAGTTGTACTGGATTAACCTGCCAGCTGCACAGCATCGGGTGGTGGGTGCTACGGGATGCGGACAGCAGTCCGCTTGGTGGTAGCGTCTTTCGCCGGTGGGCGCTGCCGTCATGAAATACGGGCTGGTGTACCCATTAAGGCGCTCCCAGGGCCGCTCTATTGTTGTGCGCGCAGTGGTCATTACACAGAGGCATCTGTCAGGAATCAATCATGTCTCTTGACATTTTTATGGCATGCCCTTTGCGTGTCTGTACCTTATGTCAACACAGCGCAGACTTCCATCGGTGGAGCAGGAGTGCTGCCTGTTGGTTTGTTAGGTTTTGAGGACAGTGTTTCTCTGGGTCCCACTGATACCTTCGGGTATATCGTATTTTTTTTAAGCAGTTTCAAACTTCTGTGTTAATACGTTGTATGTAGACGGTTTTTGTTTGCCTTTGTTTGTTTGTTTCTAATTTCATCTTTGTTTTTACTTCTATGTAAGGATTTGACTTCGACTATGTGAAAGTTCTGCACTGAACCTTTGCGGTCGGCAATAAACAACGATTGAATAAGTGAATGAACGAGTGAATGAATGAATGAATGAATGAATGAATGAGTGAATGAGGAAGAAGTGGTTTGGCAATCTCTGCTCCCATCCCCCCCCCCCCCCCCCCCCCCCCTTCCGTGGTAAATCAACCATCATCCCTAGCCCCACCAGCCTTCCTCTGCCTGCTCGTCTGTTTTTGTTGACTGATGTCATGTTTCTCAGCTCCCCCCACCCCTCACTCACCACACTTTTCCCCTCCGCCAAAACGTCACTGTCAGCCTTCTTTTCTTCCTCTCCACTCCTACGAGGCGAACTAATTGGTGATTTTAAATCCCCTCTAAACATCGTTGGAATCCCCGACCCCCACACCCACGTCCCTCAACTCGCCCACTTCTTCGTGAACTCTCTTGTCGGGCCAACTAACCTCACGCTATGAATTTGAGGGGAGGAGGGGGGAGGGGGAGGGAGGGGGGGGGGGGCGGTGAGAGGAGAGCAAGAAGGCGGGAAGGAAAGGAATGGATAGGAGAGAGAGAGAGAGGGGGGGGGGGGGGGGGTAAGGTAAGGTAATGTTGCTTATAACCCAGCGGACCGCAAATGGCCATATCAGGGTTGTACCCACGTTAAAATCAACTCACAAGTCAGAGAGAGAGAGAGAGAGAGAGAGAGAGAGAGAGAGAGAGAGAGAGAGAGAGAGAGAGAGAGAGAGAGAGACGGATACAGATAATGTGTTTCAATAAGGCCATAGGCCCCTTTGAAGAGGGTGCATAAACAACATAGAGCAGAGTCACATGAAATGTACACTATCGAAAAACGGACATGGGTAGAGAAACATGGGAAAATTTGATAACAGAATTATGAACAATATTCAGATCGAATTTTAAATGCTTTGTATAAATAAACAGCAAACTGTTTGACGGTATCTTCACGTTCGGATGACCTAAGCAATACAAGTCTAAATAATGTGGGATGGTTTAGATACCTAGTAGGGATTAACTGGTCTCTAAGATTTTTTTTCAAAATGGGACAACAAAATACAAAATGAACCTCATCTTCCCGTGCACCTTTACATAATGGGCAAATAAGTTTCGTTCATTATGCTGTTTATAACGATAGTGATGCAGAGATAAATCAGATATCCCAAATCGAAATCTGGTCATTATATACTTTAAATGTCTATCCATTTTCATTGCTATGTAGTTTGGAACACAGTGAAGCAAACTGGATTGCCTATACAAATCAAATCTGGTACTATCATGAATATGTGCATTCCAAAGTTGCCACCTGCAGTCAGTCAATCTTGTACAAAGCATACGTAAACAACTAGTCATGACCCCAACACCCTGACTGAGCCACACATACCCAAACACAAGTTCGTAGAGTTTAACTTTTACCTTTGTTACCCACGAACAAAGGCAATAAAGAACAAACACAAAAAGTAATACGAAGATAGGGAAAGAAAGGACAGAGGAAGAACAGTAGAGACAAAAGCGACTCAGAAAAGAAATATGAGAGAGCGAGACCGTAAAGAAAGAAAAAGATAAGGAAGGAAAGAAAGAAACGAAACGAAAACTAGAGAAGACCGAAAGACTGGGAAAGAAAAAAAAATGAAAGACTAAGAGCACAAGATACACTGAAGGAATGAAAGACAGACAGAAAGAATGGATTACAGAAAAAAAAAAAAAACGAAAAAGAAATCCATATACTGACAGGAATGCTAGCCTTCTGTTTGACAACAATGATCACTCATCTGGTCGTTTGTTTGACCATGTAAATAATGAACCATCCATCTTGCCAGCCAGGACTCCTTTTCATGAAAACACTGTGTTCTCGTCTCGTCTTGAGATTGGGAGGGAACAGACACTATGGAAATACTGTGTTCTCGTCTCGTCAACAGATTGGGTGGGAACAGACAATAATGAAAATACTGTGTTCTCGTCTCGTCAAGAGATTGGTGGAACAGAGAAAAACTAAAGGGACACATACTTCCGCTTGAGGCCGGAAATGAAGATAAGTCTATAGTCAGTCTGCATTGTCCGACGTCGACATGCAGAGAGAAAAATGAAAACAATATTATCTCAGAGGTTTTGTGAACTGACAGATCAATCTATGGTACTCTCCCTCCCCTCCGTCCGACAAGTGACCAACCGTTCATTAACATTGTAGTGTCAGAACAAAGAAGCGTGAGGCATCGGGAAATGCTGAAGGAACAGAAGACTTGACAGGCAGATATTGTATATGTCGTGTGGCAGAGCTATGTAATTACATCATGTGCCAATCCTCCACTCTCTTCCCCACCCACACACTCTCCTGTCTCCACCATCTCCTTTTTCACTCCACTTGGAATAATTTGTGTTCGTAAATGTGATGATAAAGAAAAATGTTTGATTATCAGTTTATCTCGTTTTTCATGTTTGGTTGGAAGATGCAAAACATTTGCTGCCAAAATTCATCATTCCAGTACGGAAGGCTGTAGAGATTCCTCCCTCCACCCGCCTCCTCTTTATTCCTCTCCCATCATCCCACTGTACTACCAGCAGATATTGGAAACGCTTCCTCTCTTGTCTTCCAATTCTTCCCTAAAGATATTGGAAACATCCACCCTTCTGCCAGAACTAAAGATATTGGAAACATCCACCCTTGTCTTCCACACTCTGCCGTAACTAAAGTAAAGAGATTGGAAACATCCACCCTTGTCTTCCGCACTCTGCCATAACTCAACTAAAGATATTGGAAACACTTTCTGCCATATCTAAACTAAAGAGATTGGAAACATCCTCCCTTGTCTTCCACACTCTGCCATAACTAAAGTAAAGAAATTGGAAACTCCACCCTTGTCTTCCACACTCTGCCGTAACTAAACTAAAGAGATTGGAAACATCCTCCCTGTCTTCTTCCACATTCTGCCACCCTGCTAGACGAACTGACCTCGCCCCTTCATTTTGCTTGTTAAGATTGGCTAGGAAGGAAGGGGGAGGAGGGGAGGGGACGACGGGGGGACGGCAGTAAATTAGCGCGTGGTTTGTACTTGATTACTCGTCTAGACAGGCCGGCAGAACCCAGTCCAAGCACGCACTGAAGCCTGCATGGTCGTTCAGAGTTGCACGTGCCTCTGTTGTTATATTTGTACTGTTATTGTTTGATGTATGGAGAAAGGATTTTATGCGTTTGCAATTTTTAGAAAAAAAAAAAAAAAAAACTTGTAATTGCTGGTGTTTATCCAGCTTAGATTATTGATTTCGGTTTTGTTACTCTGGCATATCAGTGAGATGTAATGATGATTGAACAAAAGCGAATCATTTCTTCTTTTGTTTTGTAATATATGCCAGAGAGAGAGAGAGAGAGAGAGAGAGAGAGAGAGAGAGAGAGAGAGAGAGTGTGTGTGTGTGTGTGTGTGTGTGTGTGTGTGTGTGTGTGTGTGTGTGTGTGTGTGTGTGTGTGTGTGTGTGGTGTGCCTCTGTGTGTGTGTGTGTGTGTGTGTGTGTGTGTGTGTGTGTGTGTGCGTGTGTGTGTGTGTGCGTACGTGCGTGCGTGTGTGTGTGCGTGCGTGTGTGTGTGTGTGTATGTGTGTGTGTGTGTGTGTGTGTGTGTGCGCCCGCGCACGTATCACAGAGAGAGAGAGAGAGAGCATGCGCCCCGAGCACGTAGACAGAGAGAGAGAGAGAGAGAGAGAGAGAGAGAGAGAGAGAGAGAGAGAGAGAGAGAGAGAGAGAGAGAGAGAGAGAGAGAGATTTTTTTTCCCATTAATGGAGCATGAAAACAATCCATTATGCTGTCAGATTGATTCATCGCCATATTTGAAACAACATCGTTTTTCTTTTCTTTCTTTTTCAAACGGTTTACTGCAGCAAATGTCACTCGACTCCTATACAGTTATTAACGTTGTTTTCTTTTTGATGTGTGTGTTACTTTCTCCACGGAGACATCTGATGCCCTGTTCCATTTTCCGTAGAGATTTGTTCCTTTGTTTGTTTTTAATACATAATCAAATAACTGTTGGTATCAATAACCATAATAGAGTAAATACCTTGCAATCAAGTGCTGCTATCTTGTCGAAGTTGTTAGTGTGGCTGGCCTTCAGGATGGGAGGTCGTGGGATCGATTCCCATTTGAGGCGTTTGTTTCTGGCACTATTCAGCCCCGACCCGCTCCTCGCCAGTGTGTCTTCACAATGGGCCGAAATGGGAGGTCTTGAGCAAAACAGTCGAGAGTAATCCACGCAACTGACTCTGACATATTGCTTAAATTTCCTGACCGACACAGCAGGTGCCTGTGTATCTCGGGCCTGGTTAACACCGTGATAATATGTTATACATGGGAACATGTTGTTCAGCCCTGTACTGTAGTCCTGGACCATAATGAAATATGTACCATCATTTTGATTATCCTCATCTTGATTCAGTATCATTCGTGTCCTGCTCTCGCATTTACCTTCCTGTCGATTTTCCCTCCACTTCTATAGCCACAAGGGTTGGATTGCAAAGTTCGTGGGACTGTCGCTGGATGGATGTCATGGTGCCATCTTGAGGGGGGTGGGGGGGGACGCTCACTTGCGCTTGCTGTGTGGACTGTTCAATTATCATTGCCCCTCCCTCCTATCTAGGCTTTGTCTGGCTGTCAGTGTTCTAGATTCAAGTCATGTTCTGTACAGCCCAACCAATCACGAACACTGCTTCAGTGAGTTACAAACGGAGCTATGTTCAATTCAAAATTCGGATAGTACAATTACAAAATCAAGTCATTGCCTGCTGGTGTGAAGACTGATGTGAAACAAACACAAAAATGCAGGACCAGCCGGTTTCACCATCAACGCAACAAAGGTGACGACAGGAAATGAAAAGGTTGGAAAACGGAGGTGGGGAGGGGGCTGTGGAGGGAATGGGGGTGGGGGGAGGTGACGTCGTCTGTGCAGTACCCATTTGGAGTGATGAGTCGCTGCACTAGAATTAGCCGCTGCCGTGGGTGTTTAATTGATTATGTGCGGTAGCGTGTCGTTGTAGCAATGTTCGTGGAGGAGGAGAAAAAGGCGGAGGAGGACGACGAAAAGGAGGACACCACCACCACTAACAACAACTACAACAACGACAAGATTATAATGCTGTCGACGCTGCTGCTGACTGATCGATACATTCACATACTGATTTACTGATTGATTGATTGATCGGTGGAACCAGTGCCGTTGTTCATGTTCTTCTGTTTAGGTTCACAACTAGTTTCACTAAAGAAGTCGTCCGGAAATGGAGATGAAGACGATGGTGATGACAGAATGAATGTTTAATTGTAGATTGATTGATTGATAGTAATGAAAAAGAAGATATAGATCAAGGAGGAGAGTAAATGATTGATGAGGATGAAAATAACAGACGATCGATAGATGATGGTGATTTGTCGGTGATGAATATTGCAATGGTTGATTGACGGGTGATAACGATTGGCAAAAAAAATGTTAACGGTATAATTGAGATCTGAGTGTAACTGTATCAGAGACCTGAGTGTAAACCGTATCAGAGGGCCTGAGTGTAACTATCATTGAGATCTGAGTGTAACTGTATCATTGAGATCTGAGTGTAACTGTATCATTGAGACCTGAGTGTAACTGTATCATTGAGACCCGAGTGTAACTGTATCATTGAGATCTGAGTGTAACTGTATCATTGAGACCCGAGTGTAACTGTATCAGAGACCTGAGTGTAACTGTATCATTGAGACCTGAGTGTAACTGTATCGTTGAGACCTGAGTGTAACTGTATCGTTGAGACCCGAGTGTAACTGTATCAGAGACCTGAGTGTAACTGTATCATTGAGACCCGAGTGTAACTGTATCATTGAGACCTGAGTGTAACTGTATCAGAGACCTGAGTGTAACTGTATCATTGAGACCCGAGTGTAACTGTATCAGAGACCTGAGTGTAACTGTATCAGAGACCTGAGTGTAACTGTATCAATGAGACCCGAGTGTAACTGTATCAGAATCTGAGTGTAACTGTATCATTGAGACCTGAGTGTAACTGTATCAGAGACCTGAGTGTAACTGTCAGAGACCTGAGTGTAACTGTATCGTTGAGACCTGAGTGTAACTGTATCATTGAGACCTGAGTGTAACTGTATCAGAATCTGAGTGTAACTGTATCATTGAGACCTGAGTGTAACTGTATCAGAGACCCGAGTGTAACTGTATCAGAATCTGAGTGTAAATGTATCATTGAGACCTGAGTGTAACTGTATCAGAGACCTGAGTGTAACTGTATCAGAGACCTGAGTGTAACTGTATCATTGAGACCCGAGTGTAACTGTATCAGAGACCTGAGTGTAAATGTATCAGAGACCTGAGTGTAACTGTATCATTGAGACCCGAGTGTAACTGTATCATTGAGACCTGAGTGTAACTGAGACCTGAGTGTAACTGTATCATTGAGACCTGAGTGTAACTGTATCATTGAGACCCGAGTGTAACTGTATCAGAGACCTGAGTGTAACTGTATCATTGAGACCTGAGTGTAAACTGTATCCGAGACCTCAGTGTAACTGTATCATTGAGACCTGAGTGTAACTGTATCAGAGACCTGAGTATAACTGTATCATTGAGACCCGAGTGTAACTGTATCAGAGTGTGTAACTGTATCAGAGACCTGAGTGTAACTGTATCAGAGACCTGAGTGTAACTGTATCGTTGAGACCTGAGTGTAACTGTATCAGAGACCTGAGTGTAACTGTATCATTGAGACCTGAGTGTAACTGTATCATTGAGACCTGAGTGTAACTGTATCAGAGACCTGAGTATAACTGTATCAGAGACCTGAGAGTAACTGTATCATTGAGACCTGAGTGTAACTGTATCGTTGAGACCTGAGTGTGGCTGTATCAGAGACCTGAGTGTAACTGTATCAGAGACCTGAGTGTAACTGTATCCCAGACCTGAGTGTAACTGTATCATTGAGACCCGAGTGTAACTGTATCAGAGACCTGAGTGTAACTGTATCAGAGACCTGAGTGTAACTGTATCATTGAGACCTGAGTGTAACTGTATCAGAGACCTGAGTGTGACTGTATCAGAGACCTGAGAGTAACTGTATCATTGAGACCTGAGTGTAACTGTATCGTTGAGACCTGAGTGTGACTGTATCAGAGACCTGAGTGTAACTGTATCAGAGACCTGAGTGTAACTGTATCAGAGACAATTCTAGAGAAAAGTGACTAAAACAACAACAACAAAAAGGGCGAGAAAAAAGGACGAGATGGCAAAAATGGGGAAAACAGAAAAGAACGAAAAAGAAAAACGACAGATTATTAACCTCTCCTTCACAACATCCCCATCACTACCCCCAGCAGTTTCAGCAGCAACCAAAAACAGGCTTCGAGAAGTGATTCAGCAGCAGGGCAGTGTCTTCTCTTGTGGGTTGCCCCATATGTCAGCTTGATATCGAGAGACGACTGGACTGCCGGTGCTGAGATTGTCAAACTGGGTGTAATTATGTGTGGAATAGCAGGAATAACAGTACTAGAACAATATCATCGAGAGACCAAGGAAGAAATAGCCGGCAAATAGGGCAGGAGTATGTCGAGGAAGAATTTTCGGAGGAACAGACAAGGCGCCCAAACAGTGGAAGACAAAAACGCATGTCAATCATTCTTTTGGCTTAATTTTTTTGTTGGGGGCTGGGAGGTGGGGGAAGGGGGGGGGGTAGGGGGTGGTGGAGAAAGAGGGCTTGGAGTTTGATGTGGTTGCTGAGTGCGGAAAAGGTATCCTTTTTCTAAGATTAAGAGAGAAAAGCGTCACGGCAGAAGAAAAACCAACATCGTGTCAACCAAAGCTTTATTAAAACCAATCCGTAAATAAATGACGGATGGTCTTGATCATTGCTTTGTTCATTCGTCTCGTTTTCTTCGCCAATGCAATTACTTGTTGCACTTTTTTCCCCGCTTTTACCGCTGCTGTCTATTTTCACT
Organism: Conus betulinus; assembly: GCA_016801955.1. Taxonomy (NCBI): domain Eukaryota; kingdom Metazoa; phylum Mollusca; class Gastropoda; order Neogastropoda; family Conidae; genus Conus; species Conus betulinus. The sequence goes on along the minus strand of JADBJO010001923.1, from coordinate 193,094 downwards.
GTTCCTAACAGGTTTGGTTTGCACAAACCTGAAATTTATGTCGTGTTCATCCGGCTTCATGTGTCCTGAGTGAGTCACTGTGGTTCTTTGGGGTTTTTTTTTTTTTTTTTTTTTTTTTTCTGTTCTTTTTTCCTTCTAATCCTCTTTCCCTAGTTTCTTATCATTAGTTTCTTTTGTTGTTCTTTTTCCATCTCGTTTTAATTCCTCTAGTCTTTTTGTTTTACCCTCCCGTTCGTGTTCACCCCCCCCCCCCCCCCCCACCACATTTTGTTTCCTTCAGGTTTGTTTTTCAGGTTTTTTCAACTCCTTTTCCATCCTTCCTTTTTTTCCGTTCTCTCTGCTTTTTTCATTCTTTCTTTCATAAGTCTGAATTCACACTATACTGGACTGGTCTAACGAACGGCTCTGTTGCTCTTCACCTGATCGGATTCCAGCTCCCTACCGAGTTCTGTTTATATGTAAGCAGCACATAGTCGAAAAAGGCACACAAACAGGAATTGTGCCTCCCCCCCCCCCCCCTTCCCCTCAGCTACCACAGCCTCACCCCTCTCGCGCTGCCTCCTTGCCCTCTGGTGCCGCCTTTCACTGCGATTTCAGCCCACTCTCCCTCCATACACACACGTACATAATCTACATGGCTGTGCACACAAATCTTCTCTCTCTCTCTCTCTCTCTCTCTCTCTCTCTCTCTCTCTCTCTCTCTCTCCTCTCTCTCTCATTACGAGAGTAGATCGAGGCAGAAAATCTCTGGAACTCTCTCGGCAGTGAACACAAATATACGAGAGTAGCTCTGTGGCAAGGCAAATGAAATGAAACACAAATAACACTGGCACGCAACGCAACAGTGAATTCAATCAATAAATGAATGAATGAATAAGAAATACTCGGCAGTGAACCACAAATATACACACAGCTTGAGTTGCTCTGTGGGGGTGACTGATGCAAATGTACAACATGAACAACACAAAAATACTTCTCAACACAGGCACAAGCGCGCAACAGCAACCATGTCAGTTAGGCAAATCAATCAATCAGATATGAAGGCTTGAATGAATAATCTGATACATAAGATAAGCTATAATTAATAGATAAGTCATGAATAAGTATGGTGCTCGGTACTTATCCTATATATATATATATATATATATATATATATATATATATATATATATATATATATATGTGTGTGTGTGTGTGTGTGTGTGTGTGTGTGTGTGTGTGTGTGTGTGTGTGTGTGTGTGTGTGTGTGTGTAAATAAATACATGAATAAATGAATAAACGATTAACCTATATGAAATAAAAATGATAAAATAAAACAAAATAACGTAAAATAAAACAAACATTGAATGCAAGTGGGAGGGTGTGGAAGGGGAATAACCATAACAACACGCAGACAACAAAAAAACCGTGCGCTGCTCAAATGCATAATTGTCACAACCGACCAAAGACCACATAAATTACAGCACGTTTTCGACGGAAAACACCACAAAAACTCCAGACATTTTTGTGTTTCTTTTCGACGGACAACGCCGCAGAAATTCAAAATTCTTTCATATTTCTCTACTTAAAAGGCTTACAATACTTTTATGTATATGTACATCATCTTCTTCCGCATTCAATCCCCCCCCCCCCCCCCCCCACCCCCCCCCCCCCCCTACCTCCTGCTACCAATCCTCTCCTCCTTCCTCCCGTCCCCCTTCCACATCTTCTCCCACATCCTCTTGGTTTTGTTATAAATTGTCTCCTTGTCTTCGGAAAATTCTGTCCTGATAAAAAGAAAAAGAAGTTTGGGGTTTTCTGGCACCTTTTCTGACTGGGTCTTCTGTTCTCCCTTCATCCATTTTTCTTTGAATGTCGTTCGCCGTTTCTTGTTGCCTTTGCTGCCAGTGACCATGTCTTTCGTCTGGAAACGGCTTACACTTTTTTTTTTCTTGTTAGAATCTATAACGTGCTGGTTTCTCTTTCTTTCTTCTTTCTTTCCTTCTGTTCAGACTGACAACTGGGAAAAAGCCACTAACTATGTATTAGACAGTGTTGTGTGCCAGTGGGGCCTTTTTTATGTATTTTCTTGTCGCATTAGAACTTTTTTTTTTTTTTTTTTTTTTTTTTTTTTTGGGGGGGGGGGGGGGGTAATAGGATTGCAATAAAAACTACTAAGAGAAATGGCTGGTGGGAATGCGCGTCCGATTTTTATCCTGCTGTTAGGATGTTAATGCGTTCACTAACATCAGTATGTTCCGTGAGTGTCTCTCATTCTTTTTTTACTGTTGTTATGGCTGTTGCTGTTATTGCTATTGTTGTTGTTGCTGCTGCTGCTGTTATTGTTGTTATTGTTGTTGTTGTTGTTGCTGCTGCTGCAGCTGCTGCTGTTATTATTGTTGTTGCTGTTGTTGTGTGTGTGGTGTCCAGCGACAGGAATGACTCCTCATATTTCATTTTTCTCCTATCTTTGTAATGGAAACTCATTTGCACTTTTTTTTTTTCTTCCACAGCGCATGTCTTGTCAGCTTCATTCTCTGTCTTTCTATCCCTCCCCCAGCCCCCCTCTCTCTCTCTCTCTGTCTATCTGTCCATCCCTCCCCCCTCCTCTCTCTCTTTTTTTTTTTTCTCTCTCTCTCCCCCCCTCTGTCTCCTCTCTCTCTCTCTCCTCTGTATCTCTGTCTGTCTGTCTCTGTCTGTCCTCTCTCTCTCTCTCTCTCTCTCTCTCTCTCTCTCTCTCTCTCTCTCTCTCTCTCCGTACATGCTAGCGACTAGGTGGTAAAAGTTGTACACACTGGCTGTCCATTTCTGCTTTGTCCACCCCAGTGGCCTATATGGCTGGCTTGTTCATCTTCATTTTTAAACACAGAAAAGCTTTTCATTAATGCTTTACTACTTTAATAAAAGACATATATGGGTTCTAGAAATCAGGCGGTCTGGTCTGACCCACCTCCAAGATGTCACAGTCATTGTTGCTTGACCTGTTTCTTGCTTTTCTCTATCTGTAACCTTTTTTACCACACGTTGCTGGTGTTGTTTCTTGCTTTTCTCTATCTGTAACCTTTTTACCACACGTTGCTGGTGTTGTTTCGTGCTTTTTTCTGTTGTGTAACCTTTTTACTACACGTTGCTGCTGTTGTTTCTTTGCTTATCTCTGTCTGTAACCTTTTACCACATGTTTCTGGTGTTGTTTCGTGCTTTTCTCTGTCTGTAGCCTTTTTACTACACGTTGCTGCTGTTGTTTTCTTGCTTTTCTCTGTCTGTAACCTTTTACCACATATTTGTTGGTGTTCTTTCTTTTTTCGCTGTCTGTAGCCTTTTTTATACTACACGTTGCTGCTGTTGTTTCTTGCTTTTCTCTGTTTGTAGCCTTTTTAACTACAAGTTGCTGGTGTTTGTGTTTGTGTTTATCTCTGTCTGTAACCTTTTTACTATACGTTGCTGCTGTTGTTTCTTGCTTTTTCTCTGTCTGTAACCTTTTACCTACTACACGTTGCTGGTGTTTTTTCTTGCTTTTCTCTGTCTGTAACCTTTTACCACACGTTGCTGGTGTTGTGTTTCTTGCTTTTCTCTGTCTGTAGCCTTTTTTACTACACGTTGCTGCTGTTGTTTCTTGCTTTTCTCTGTCTGTAACCTTTTTACCACACGTTGCTGGTTGTTGTTTCGTGCTTTTTCTCTGTCTGTAACCTTTTACCCATATTGCTGGTGTTGTTTTCTTGCTTTTATCTGTCTGTAACCTTTTTACCACATATTGCTGGTGTTGTTTCTTGCTTTTATCTGTCTGTAACCTTTTTACCACACGTTGCTGCTGTTGTTTCTTGCTTTTCTCTGTCTGTAACCTTTTACCACATATTGCTGGTGTTTGTTTCTTGCTTTTCTCTGTCTGTAACCTTTTTACCACATGTTGCTGGTGTTGTTTCTTGACTTTATCTGTGTGTATTCTTTATATCACATGTTGCTCTTTTCCTTGCCCATTTTAGTTTGAAAACGTTGTTTCCTATGTTGCTTTTGTTGTTTCTTGCCTTTTTCAGTTTGTAACCTTTGTGGGCAGCAAAGTAATAAAACGCGTCTGTTGAGACATATATCGTTTGGTTACAGTCTTGTCTAATAAAACTTGTCTGATTACAATCCTGTGTCATCAATCTAACGGCCCATGATCTAATCTCTTTTGATTCTTCATCCCTTCTACCATCCCCACTATATTTGCTTTTTTTTCTGTTTAAAGCAATGCTGATAAATACTGGGTTTGCATGAGTTTAGTGAACCTTTTCATGTAAGTTTCATTCTTCTTTTTTTTTTTCTCTATCGTTTGTAGATCCTGATCCTTTTGTGAAAACACGTGTAGGATTTCTTTGCCTTTGGCTTTCATTGTCATCTTCTGGAGATGTTATGGGTTTTGTTCGTTTATGTTTACGTCGCGTTACCTGGGTAACCGAGATATTATATCACGGGGTGAAATCACCTTCGAGTTGTGCATAACGTTACGAACGTTGGACTGGAGACAAACGTAATCAATCACAATCAAACGTAACCCAGGATGACATCTTACAGACAGTTGGTCCGTTCCAAATGCTGAGACTGCTTACTCAGAATCTTGTTTGATGTGACACGCTTTCGTTTTTACAGGGTTCATTATTTCTTTATTCCTTTATTTTTTATTTATTGTTTATTCATTTATTATCTATTTATGTATTCACTTATTTATTCATATATTCATGTATTTATATATTTATTAGATTATTTGTGTTTGCAAATACTGCAATTTGTCAGCTATAATTAATTTGCCTCATGTTTGTCAGTATTTGTATCTATCTATCTATCTATCTATCTATCTATCTATCTATCTATCTATCTATCTATGTGTGTGTGTGTGTGTGTGTGTGTGTGTGTGTGTGTGTGTGTGTGTGTGTGTGTGTGTGTGTGTGTGTGTGTGTGCGTGATGTTTCCAGGTTCACTTCTTAGCAGCACATATAACAGGATATCTCCCAGAATTTCAAAAAGTAAAGAGATTGTCGAAGATTTGGCAAAGGAGTGTGTGTAGTTATCAAATTATTGCACTTTTTATAAAAAAAAAAGGTCTTTGTCACCTGTCCTTTCTTTGTCATAATCTTTGTTTAAAATTAAGTCATTTTTCCCGCGTGAGATGACCTCGAAATGATTAGGTGATGGAAATCGTGGATTAACTAGTTTACTACTAGTTCATGGCCAAAGATGAGAACAAAACAGCAAAAGAAGGGCACATAGTCCGGTGTGTGTTTCTTTGTATCTTTAAACACACAGTGTCTTGACTTCCGACATTTTTACAATGATTTAAAAAAACTCGAGAGAAAGTCTGTGAGATTTCGGCAGTGATATGTGCTTCTTGATTTATTGCTGTTTTTTTTTCAGTTATGAGTAGTTTCAGTTATCTGGACAAAAAAATTGATATGTTTCAGTCATAAACTTCGGGCCGGGTTCCGTAAAAACAAACAACAACATTGATAGTTTAATAGCGTGCATTCATGCAGCCTCCAAATAGTACGATTACAACAGTGGTGCAGGTCGGGATCCGTAGCTTACAACAGTCCGCATAGTGCAGGCTCCAAGATGGTAACAGCAACACAAAACAAGGGTACATAAGTCTGCTATAATCAACAAATTCAATGGAAATTTAACACTTCTAGATAAATCAAGAAAGTGCTTACATAAACCTCGCACTTCTTCGTGTCATTTTAGAGTTATCTTCTCACCTAAATTCGTTTTCACACCTTTACGGGGAAAGTTGTTTCTTGAAAACTGTCTTATAATTATGTCGGTATGACAAAAGCTTAGGCATGAATTTTGAGTCAATTTGATGATGGGCTTGTTGAGCTGTGTAATGTGCTTGTTGTGTGGTGTAAAAATGGGTTGCTTTAACGATTTGAGGACCCCGTCGAATCTCTCCGTAAGTATGAAACTGATCAAAGAATTGCGCGTGCACGCACACACACACACACACACACACACACACACACACACACACACACGGTGAAATCCGATCGGCTTTAGAATGGCACAAAATTTAGACATTCAAGTAGGGGGGGGGGGGGCTGGGGGGGGGGGGGACACGCGCTGCACGATAGCATAGTGGCACGATATGTGTAGGTTAGCGAAGACTGGTGGAGACTTCGGTTAGCGAATCTCTCTCTCTCTCCTCTCTCTCTCTCTCCTCTCTCTCTCTCTCTCTCTCTCTCTCTCTCTCTCTCTCTCTGTGTGTGTGTGTGTGTGTGTGGTGTGTGTGTGTGTGTGTGTGTGTGTGTGTAAAAGCGTGTGACTCTCAATTTGTGGTTATCAGAAACATTCCAATGATATCCTGAACACGGCATCAACATAATCATCATCTTCGCCATCGTCGACGACGCTATTGTCGTTGTCGTGATGTGGTTAGCTAAAGGGCAGAAAAAACAAACGGGTCCTCCCCATTTGAATGCAAATTATGTTTTAAAAAGCTCCTAGGAATATGAATTATTGAAAATAATAATTTTTCTTCCTTCTTTGCTTGCTCATTTTTTTTTTAATTGGACTTCTCCAATGCACGCTTTTTGCCACCCTTTTTCATCCTTTCTTCCTTATTTTCTGCCATCGAGTTTTCAATTAGCTGTTTGAAATCTGAGAGAGAACATCCGATTCTCTCTACAGAAATGATTTCTGGCACAGTACCTTCTCTCTCTCTCTCTCTCGGTCGTCTCTCTCCTCTCTCATCTCTCGCTCTCTCTCTCTCTCAAATTTAATTCGTCGTCTCTCTCTCCAGACATCTCTCTCTCCCAAGGTCTCTCTCTGTCTCTGCCACTCCCATCTCTCAAGATCCCTCCTCCCTCTCGAAAATCCGAAGATCTCTCTCTCATCTCCTCCCTCTCCTCTCTCTCTCTCTCTCACTCTCTCTCCTCTCTCTCTCTCTCACTCTCTCTCTCTCTCTCTTGTCTCTCTCAAATGTTCCTCTCTCCCTCTCTCTCTCTCTCTCTCTCTCTCTCGGGACTCTCGTTCTCTCGTTATCTCTCTCTCTCAACTCGGCATCTCAATCTCTCCTCTCTCTCCTCTCTATTGTCGCTCCTCTCCTCCTCTCTCCCGTCTCCTCAATCTCTCTCCCCTCTCTCATCCTCACCCCTCCTCTCTAACCTCTCTCTCACTTTCTCTCTCTTGTCGTTCTCTCTTTCTCTCCATTCTTTGTCTGTCCTCTCCTCTCTCTCCATCTCCGCTCTCCCGCTCTCTTCTCCTCCTCTCTCTCCTCTCTCCGTCCTCCTCCCTCCTCTTCTCCTCGCTTCTGTCTCCTCTCTCTCCCCCATCGTCTCTCTCCTCGAACTCTCCTCCGTCCTCGCACCTCTCTCTGCAACTCTCTCCCGTCGCTGTCTTCTCTCTCCTCTCCTCTCTCCTCTCCGTCCTGTCTTCTCTCCTCTCTCTCTTCCCTCTCCCTCTCTCCTCTCAAGTCTAATCTCTCTCTCCTCCCTGCTCTCTCTCGCTCTCCTCTCTCTCTCTCTCCTCTCTCTCTCTCTCTCTCTCCCTCTGTCATGTCTCTCCTCTCTCTCCTCTCCTCTTTCTCTCGCCTAAAATTCTCCGTCTCACATCCCTCTCTCCATCCCTCCATATCATCTCCTCTCAGCACGTCTCTAGCGCCTGTCCTCTCTCTCTCTCTCTCTCTCTCTCTCTCTCTCTCTCTCTCGCCCTCTCCTCCCTCTTCTCTCCCTCTCTCCTCTCATTCTCTCTTTCTCTCTCCTCTTGGTCCTCTCCCTCAAATTTCTCTGTTCAACTTGCTGTTGCTCTCCTCTCTCCTCTCTCTCTCTCTTCTCTCCCTCTCTCTCTCTCTCTCTCTCTCTCTCTCTCCTCTCTCTCTGTGTGTCTCTCTCTCTCTCTCTTGAAACAACCTACCCTTTCTTTCGTCGAAGTCTGAATTGAATCAGAAGTGGTGCGCAATCAACTCTTTCTGGGGACGCCTTAAGCGGGTTACGAAACACAGGTGTTGTAGCTAAGATATGTTGTTTTTCCCTTTGCAACCCCAAAATGTAAACAAATTAACCGTGAAAACTTAAGCCATGCAGGGAAGTCATAACAGTAGAATGGAACTTCTATTCCACTTTCGGAAAATGAGAAATACACCTTAAGAGTAGTTTATTCAGTTCATCTAGTTTACAGCCCAGACTTTACTTGCTATACCTTTATTGTTTTCAGCGAGTCCTGAAGAGAAAGATGCGGACATTTCACAATCTCTGCTACTGGCTCAAAATATTTCCCTCTGTGAGTGAGGGGGGGGGGGGGGGGGGGGAGGAGGGAGATTAGAAATGATTTCCTACTTTCGTTGGGTCTTTTACTGGTTAACTTTGGGTGTTGCTGGGCTTTTCTCCATATAGCTTAACTTTGGGTTTGGTGTGGGTTTCTCTTCATATTGCTTAACTTTGGGTGTGGTGTGGGCTTCTCTTCTACATTCTTTTCATTTCTTACACAGCGCTTCTGTAGAAGGAACTATGAACAGCGAAGTAATTAAGATGCGTGTTGTCAGAGATGGATTACTTTGTTACAATCCTGTGTGATCCACGATCTCCATCCATGATCTGTCCTCTTCATTCATCATCCCGTTTACCACCACGACCGCCTTTGCGGTTTTCCTATTGTGTGAAAAATAATTACTATAGTATACTGGGCTCGTATGAATTTAGTTAACATACCCCCCCCTCCACACACACACACACACACACACACACACACACACACACACACACACACACACACACACACACAATTTTGTTCTTAGTGTTTTTGTTTTCCCCCCGCCGTTCGTTCAAGTTTAAGTTTATGAAACACACAAGTAAAGATTCTTAACCTTTCCTTTTTTAATTTCTTGTATGTATGTGTGTGTGTGTGTGTGTGTGTGTGTGTGTGTGTGTGTGGGTGTGTGTGTGTGTGTGTGGTTATGGATGTATGTCTGCTGATCCATATTCCCTTTTACTCGTCTTCTCGGTTTAGATTGTTCAGTTTTTCTTTGTTTTTTTATGTCTGTCTGTTTGCATGTATGTCCGTCTGTCTGTCTATCGCTCTTTCTGTCTGTCTTTTTTCTTTCTATCTTTCTTTCCAGCTATCCTGTTTTACTGAGTTTGTCATCTACTGGAATTGCCATAGGTTTCTGTTTCTTTTTCCCCTTTCTTTTTTTATTCTTTGTTTCTTTCTTTCTTTCTTTTTCTGATGTCTCGTCGTCATTATTGCCATCACACTCTCCTTCCATTTCGCTCATTTTGTCCCCTCACAGAAGTAAACTGACTTGTCATGATGCATTCTCAGGGCTGTCAGTCGGCAGAGAGCTCTTGATAGTAGGCCGGCATGAGGCAACCCTCCGCAGAACACCCCGCACGACTGCCGGCTCACTTCGATGGCATTCAGTGCTGCCTGTGTGCATCCGACATGCCAAGAACGCCACCTGTTACAACCCTTACTGACGACAGTATTCTTTAGATCGCGGAGCCAGCGTGATTGAGCACCCCTCTCCGAATGGCGTCACCACGTCCATCATCTAACGAGAATTCCATAGCCTTGCTGATACCGACGTTTATCACACAGTTATAGGAGTCGGGGGGAAATGGGAATAGAGATCACCTGGAGTTCAGGCCACGTGCTACGTTCCTTGCATGAAGTGGAAGTATCACCCGGCTTTGATGGTCCAGATCTCGCCTGCACGTACGTGGATACTGATTGGAAATCGAAGCAGAAATCTCGTTGAATTAAAGGCATAAGATGCGGAGAATCCCCATAAATCGTAGAAGCATCAGTTTCCAGCTCTTGTGTTCACATAAGGGGATGTACATGACCAGCACACTGTGCACTCTGCGCTTCGCTGGGAAGCTGACAAACCTAGTTTTACAGGACCTGGAAACTTGTCATGACAGGCGTAGCCAGGGCGAGCCTTGGCCTGCTGTGTTATTCTGCCATGTTGGGTCACAATGGACCCCGAGATAATGAAGTAGTTCACTTCTCCCAGTGTCTGTTCCATTCAACGTGGTGTTGGCTGCTGAAATTATGCTCATCTTTAACAATGTTGTCGCAGAGTCACTCCTTTCACATCCTCTCGTGTCTTTCAAAAGGCGAAGAAGCTCCGTGGTGCATTCGATGCGATGCATCACTCACTCTGAAACATCTTCTTACAGTAGCAGAACTTACATGATGTCGGAAACGAAGACTTTACAGCAGATTCCATGAAAGCTTGTTCAGAGATATTCCACTTGCTCTGATTTTTGAGTTCCTTAAAAAGATATTCTTTCCACTGATGTAAAATTTACAAACGAAAAAAAACCCCAACTGATTTAACTTTTTAGAAAACATGTTTCAGTAAGCTTTCGCTTTTTTTGTATGCATCCGTGTAGAGAATGAACTCCGACAAGTTTACAGCCCTGATATGACACTTTGCGGTTGGCGGGACTGTAAGCAGCATGAATATAACTGAATTAAAGATTCCGAGGTGAAACCTAGTAGTTTTGTTATCATAGGTCAGCCGACCATTCAAGTGCTTTACACTACTGTCAAACTCATGCGAGGGGAAAAAGGCCACCTCCTGAAAAACGTGGACATCCTATGATAGCACACACACACACACACACACCACACACACACACACACACACACACACACACACACACACACACACAAACACAGAGAGAGAGAGAGAGAGAGAGAGAGAGAGAGAGAGAGAGACAAGAGAGAGAGAGAGAGAGGAGAGTTTGGTTTATTTTTTAGGAGATTTTTTGTTGTTGTTGAGTTTTTTTCCCTTTTGAATTCATTGTTTTTGTTCGTTTGTTAGGCACTTGTCTTGACATTTTTTAAAACAAATCGTTCGCTATCCAGCGGGAGATGATGACGGGAAAGCAGATCTTCACCTATATGTATGACCTTTACTGTCTCGCATTTCTACGTGCGTTGATTTGTAGTTCGATTCGTTGTTTGTTTTGTTTATCCAGCGGGGAGATGAAGCATTTACCACGGTAACTGCCTTGCTGAGGGTATTGTCCCCCTAGAATCCAGGTAGTGTTTCTTCTCTCAGCTCTCTTTCCGCCCCGAGTCCCCATTCCCCACCTGTTCACCAAAACTCGCTAGTTTCCTTTATTTCATTTTTTTTTTTGAGCAGAGGGGGAGGTGGAGGGGGTTGGGTCTGCTATCAATTTTGACCGAATGCAAGAGAATGCTCAAAGGTTTGTAGACTCTGAAGATATTTCTTCCACTATTTTTGTTTGTTTGTTCTGTTCATCTTTAAAAAGAAAAAAAAAATCTTCTTTTTACTTCCTTGACATTTTGATTTTCATTCGTGGTTATGAGGTGTTTTGTTTCATGGGAGGGAGTTAAAAGACCCCAAATGTCAAATCGAGAGCTGAAAGAAGTGATTTGTTTGCGAAAAACACTCTTGTATAGGATATCGCTTGGTGAAGGGGGGTGGGGGGGGTAGGGGGGGGGGGTGGAATACTTCTGTAATGAACCTGAAGCTAGAAGCTATACTAGTTCTACTAAGCTAGAAGCTATACTAGTTCAAAGGGGATGACACAACACATTGCACACAACCACATACACACAACACATTGCACACAACACATTACACACAACACATTGCACACAACACATTGCACGACACTGTAATGCACAACTCCATCAAACAACACATCACATTTTGCTACAGAGCGCCACATTAGACAACAGTGTGTCGCACTGCAGTCCGCCTTACTCCACTCCATCGAGCATAGGAAGAAACACAGCTCCTGAAGAAAGACAGTGTGTGCTTGATCTATCGAGCAGAATAACACGGGGCACTTTGATTTGAAGATTTTAACCGGGTTTTTAGAAGCGTGTGTGTGTGCGTGTGTGTGTGTGTGTGTGGTGTGTGTGTGTGTGTGTGTGTGTGTGTGTGGTGTGTGTGTGTGTGTGTGTGTGTGTGAAAAAGAGATGTGTGAATGTGTTGATTGTGTAATTGTTTGCTTTTTTTTGTCTGTGTGATTCGTCTGTCTGTGTATGTGACATAAGTGATTTTATTGTGTTTCAGAAGGCATGGTATTTAGCACTTACTGAGAGGTGAATTTATGATGACCATGGTAAAGGCATACATGTACCTAGAATCTACTTTTCCAACGTGACCCGGTTTCAGGTTCACTTGTCAAGATACAATGAACGGAGGAAAAATCATTTATTGTAGTTTTTCATATGCTACATAAATTATACTGTTTATTATTCTTTAAGGGTTACAGTTTTTTTTCACATAGGTACAATCAAGCACAATAGGCTGCTGGAATTTGAGGTGTATGAGAAAGGACTGAAATTGAACAAATGCATATGTTTTCCATAGAGACCTTTTCTTTATACAATATAGACGGTGGACTTCCAAAATAATTTTTCGTGTGGTTAGCTTGGAAGATTTTCAGTTTATGGTAATTTTTTCATAAAATGTATATACATAAAATACTAGATGATTTTTGAAAAGTAATGGACGAAAGTAACCTGCCATTGAAAGCTATTGAATATGAACGTCATCGGCAAGAAGTCATTGTTCGTGCTTACACTTTATGTGGGTTTAGGACAATTAAGCGTTCAATGCATATGAGCTTTCTGATGTTCTTTAAGTCAAAGAGTCATAGCCTGTAGGAATAAGGATGGGCACGACCACGTGTGTACTTGTATTAAGCTTGTTGAATATACTCAGTTCAAAAGTCACAGGTGATGTCGAACCGTATACTGGAACTGGCAGTATAATGTACATAAAAGTACTTTTCGAACGTTTGGATTCGGTGTTTCTGATATTGCTTGTATCGATTAGATGCACACTGGATAAAATAAGAATGTTTGTGTCTTTTTTAAAAAAATTGAATGAAATATGAAAATAAAAACGTAAATGACCCCCCCCCCCCCCCCCCCCCCCCCCCCCCCAAAAAAAAAAAAAAAAAAAAAAAAAAAAAAATTCATGTCTAAGTGGTGTGGTGTACGGAGGATACAATTCATTTCTTGTTTCGTTGTTCATTTGTTCGTGACCTTAGAAAGATGGTAATCAAACCTAAATATTGTAACAATCAACAGTCAGTTCTCCACGCCACCCCACCTTCCACTCCTGCTTTTTTTTTTTTTTTTTTTTTAAAGAATTGTACTAAAATTGTCAACATATGATTATGTCGCTGGACACTTAAATATCCCATGAAAATCGATGGCTTCATAGATAGTAATGATCAACTCGTGGTCATTTTAGTGTGTATTGTTCAGTGAGAAATGTTCAATAGTCTCACTACACGAATCCTGGACCCGTCCCTTGATAAGGATCCACACCACGGACTGCACCCACAGATTCGGTTGGCTTCGTCTCTCGGCCACGTTCCATCTGTTCACAAAGTGTCATTTCAGTGGAGCGCAGTTTGGCGTACTGTTGCGCTCGAACAAAGAAACACGCACGTTGGTGGTGGTTGGGAGAGGGTGGGATAGTCGTAGAAATAAGGATTTATTTGTGTGTATTGGGACTGACGGCCGTGAAGCGTCGTAAATATATGGATTTCTTCCTGTCTTTAAGTACAGATTTTGATTTGTACATTGCTGGGCAAAGGCAAGCTCTAACAAATTTCCGCGCACCTATTCCGTCGAGCAAAACGGATGGCAATGTACACACACACCAGTAAGTGGCAAAGAGTACTCGCGCAGGGTTGGTGAGAGGGAATTAGAATGAGAAGTAGAAAAGTTGGAATTAGAACATCATTCAGGCAGTCTACAAAAAAAAAAGTTCTTTGAAGCAATAAAAATATACCTTTACACACAAAAGCACGCATACCCGCTCAAAGAACACAACTTTTCAGTTTGTGGAGGTTATAAAACCGCATGAAACCTATATGGATCTCTCTCTCGAGATCATGAAACCACATGTAAAGCTACATACATATCCTGTGTCTCAATTAATAGAAGAACATAAATGCAAAAAATGATTTATTTTCACTACATTAATTGTTTTACAAAGATTTGGACAAACAAAAATTCATACTCGGTGAGGGAAAAAAAAACATTTGATAAAACAGGAGGTAAAAAAAAGAAAATACATGATATGAACAAGTTCTTCCACCATTGGGTTGTACGACTATCATTACTCCGTGAACGTAATAGAAATATTCGTTTTAACCAACAATTTAGATTTACTCCGTGAACGTAATAGAAATATTCGTTTTAACCAACAATTTAGATTTCCATTTTTTTAATTGGATGTACTTAGAATTTACAGCTGATTCTACTCGCTTCCATTGGCATCAAATAGAGATATACAACAGTCTACAATTCCGTGGTATTGTCAGTAACAAGGGTTCAAAAGCGGAATCCAACAGCACCTCAAAACAGCCAGTGAAGAGTAGAAGTATAACAAAAGAAAGTGTGGTAAAGAAATTAGTTGTTGAAAAAACTAAAGTCATATGTAAACTGTACAAAATGTAAGGGCACATCTTTGAGCAAATGCTTCAGGATCCATTTATGAATGCAAAGGGAGATCAAACAGTGTGAACAGTCAGAGTGATCAGCTCTACTTTTCAGTAACCCGAGAGCATTGTCAGCAGCTAAGAATTGTGCAAGACAGCCTTCACTTGGATCTCCTGTGAGATGCCATCTCCCACTGACTGACCCCAGCAACAACAGGTTAAACAATTTAGTAGTGCAGGCTATCAATTCTTCCATTATTACATTAATGGCTTGGCACACATAGCAAAGATTTAAAATGAAAAAAAGAGGCGCGCTGGGGGACGGCCGTGGGGGGTAGGGGGACGGGGGAGGGGGGGGGGGTTCCAGTGATTTTTAGACAGAATACGTAGGCCTCCGTAATCGTGAGGCTTAACTCAGATTGCTGCTGCTGGTGTTGTCCTCATTATTACAATGCCGAAAATTTGCTCCTATGTTGTTTGACTGTATTATTTAATGAACATACTCACTGGCCGTGTTTTCTGTTGCATATGCTGTCGCTGCACACCTGGGATCTTCTTCACACAGGTAAGAGTATTTTTGTATCTTCTTCTCTACTCTCTGGTCTTTATTGGTGTGTGTGTGTGTGTGTGTGTGTGTGTGTGTGTGTGTGTTGCTTTCACTGTATTTTCTGGGCTGGCTGGTGGGAAGGCTAACTGTTAAAGCTGAGTGAGGGTCTGTGATGTGGTCTCTTCGTTCGTGTGCACTGGATGACTGTTCGTGGACAGGGTGATTGGTGGTGTCCTGCCTAGTTGGTTATATAGCTGGGTGGGTGGTATGTTTTGTTAGAGTGACGTGTTTCTCTCTCCCCCATTCTATCTTTGTCTTGTCTCTGTCTGTCTGCCTACCTGTCTGTCTGTCTCCGTCTGTGTCTGTCTGTCTGTCTCTTGTATTTGTGTTGGTCTGTTTCTGTCTTTGTCTCTCTATTTCTGTCTCTTTCCGACACACTGTCAGTCTCTCTCTCTCTCTCTCTCTCTCTCTCTCTCTCTCTCTCTCTCTCTCTCTCTCTCTCTCTCCTCTCTCTCTCTCTCTCTCTCTCTCTCTTCTCTCTCTCTCTCTCTCTCTCTCTCTCTCACACACACACACACACACACACACACACACACACACACACACACACACACACACACACACACACACACACACACACACACACACACTTCTTTCTGTGTGTCTGTGTCCCTTTGTGTGTCTGTTCCCGTTTAATTTCTTTTCTGTGTCTGTCTGTCTGTCTGTCTGTCTCTGTGTCCCTGGCTTTGTGTATCTGTCTCTGTTTCTGTTTCTGTCTCTCTGTCTCTGTCTCTCTGTCTCTCTGTCTGACTGTCTTGTCTGTCTGTCTGTTTCTCTCTCTCTCTCTCTCTCTCTCTCTCTCTCTCTCTCTCTCTCTCTCTCTCTCTCTCTCTCTGGGTGTGTGTGTGTGTGTGTGTGTGTGTGTGTGTGTGTGTGTGTGTGTGTGTGTGTGTGTGTGTGATTGTGAATGTAGTTTATGCCTGTATGCATGATAGAAATGTTTTGACAAGATGGTGGGAAGGGAGTGATGTACGTGAGATTATGTGAATGTATGAAAA
>JADBJO010001923.1:164599-167099 GCA_016801955.1 Conus betulinus | reverse complement strand
CGATATCGGCAAGTTCCTTGCTGACGGGGGAAGTTGCAGGCCGGATGTAATGGCATCTTCCGGAAGGGCACGCTCGCTGACGCAGACTTTGCGACTTAGCAATCCTTGTCATCAGCACGGATGGGAGGTGGTGAAGGGGGTTGGGGAGAGGGATGCTTTGTCGGTGGTGTCTTGCATGTACGGGATCAGAACAGGCACTACTGTACGCCGGCAAAGTACCCTGGCACCAGTGCTGTGCTGTGTCTCCTCTGCCGTAATCCGGCAGCAGTGCTGTGCTGTGTCTCCTCTCCTGGGCTGTGTCTGGGCTGCCCCATGGCGACCTGACATTGACTCTTCCTACGGTATGTCGGTGCCAGGGCTAGGACGGGAGGAGGAGGTGAGGTGTGAGGATGGACGGTAGCCTGAATAGGTGAAGCTATAGCATGCAGAACACAGTCACACATGTGTCCACGACGATGGTTAGTAATCACAGGAGAAGAGGAACACTGGGCACACATTTAGGAATTTCGGGGACATGTACTGGACTGAACTGTCTGACAAATGAGTATAAACATGGCGGCAAACTCCGAGCGATAGCTACAACAAATAAAAGATTCTGCACCAGCCACCGTGGCGAAGTGGTTAGCGTCGCGGACTCCCGGCTGGGAGGTTGTGGGTTCGAATCCATCAGAGTCATGTTGATTTTTCTGCCCCGACCAGCTCCTACCCAGAGTTGAGTTTGCTGCGGACCCAGTCGGGAAGACTGGAACCACACAGTCGAGTTTCATCCACTTAATGGATGCGTTTCTGAGAGTGTTGCTCAAATTTCCTGACCAACACTGCAGGTGCATGTATCTCTCGGGTCTGGTTGACGCCGGGATATATTATGAAAGGAAGCGTAAGAGTACAGCCCTGTCATGTAGTCTCAGACCGAAATGGAAATCCGTAGCATCATCTTAATCATCCTCATTCTCATCGATCAGTATAAAAAAAAAATTAAGAAAAGAGTCTGCGGCATTTGAAACAGCTTTAAAACCTGGACATTGTAACGTGCTCGTTTCTCTGAGTTAGTTCATATTGTATGTGATTTGCTCTAATTTTCTCAAACTCTGTTTCTCTGATTTCTAGAAAAGAAATGTTTGTCATGAAAAAATCGTGAAAGTCAAAACTGAAAGAGACACACAAAACATAGACGCAGGTTGAAATCTATTCAACACACATCACGTGGGCAAGTGAACTTCACCACATCGTGCTAGACAGCAGATGTTAAAGATACGCCAGTAAAACTGCCCAGATGGCTGTCAGTTGGAGAGTGTGTTATTCTTCGTAGGAATTGAAAAAGAGGTCGGTGTAGTGGAATGGTTTAAATGGAAAGAATGTAGTTTTTCTCCCTTAGTAATGGGTACTGTGGCCATGGTGGGTGACCATCCCGTCCCTCTTTCCGCTTATTCCCCTTTCTACAAATCAGCTCCTATCTTTCATCCTCCGCCCCCTCTCCCTCGTCTCTCCCCTTTACCTCTCCCTCCATGCCCCATTCCCGATCTACAAGTTGTCTCTCTGACACTTCTAACAAAGTAATGTCTCGTATGTTATATGCTTTTCTCCCTTTCCTTTTTGTATTTCGCATGTCTTGCGTCAAACCGTTCTCAATTCTGAACTCTCTGTGTGTCTTTGTCTGTCTCTGTCTCTCTCTCTTGTCTCTGTCTCTGTCTCCCCCCCTCTCTCTCTCTCTCTCTCTCTCTCTCGCACGCACGCACTCACACACACACACACACACACACACACACACACACACACACACACACACACACACGCACGCACGCACGCACGCACGCACGCACGCACGCACGCACGCACGCGCGCGCGCGCACGCACGCACGCACGCACGCACGCACACACACACACATTCAACGCCTCGTATCTCGATGTTCCCTTTCATTTTCGTCATTTGCGTGAGGTATAGTCATGTAGTTCAAAACTCTCTTTCTAATTCATAATTACAGAAACGTCTCACATCTTACATGCTTTTTTTCCCTTTTCTTTTTGCGTTTTTTGCGTGCATTATTGTCGTATTGTAGTATTGCTTCTCTCTCTCTCTCTCTCTCTCTCTCTCTCTCTCTCTCTCTCTCTCTCTCTCTCTCTCTCTCTCTCTCTCTCTCTCTGTAATATAACGCAAGATGGAATTAAACCTGAATTGAACAGCGTTCTTTTTATGCGTGAACGTGCAAGTCTGTAGAATTGTCAGAAAAAATCCTAAAGAGTTCCTAATACCACCACCACCACCACCACCTCCACCATCATCGTCATCCTCATCATTATCTTTGTCATGGCCATCATAATGATCTTGTCGTCGTCGTCGTCTGCTGTTGTCGTTGTAATTGTTGTCACCTGATTAGAAAAAAAAAAAACAACTCAACACCACAGTGACGTGAATTAGGTCCTTAAAAATCACCTGAGAATATGAACATCTTTTTCTGTATTGCTGCTTGGTTACTTCTTAGATTTCTCTCTTCTGTATTCC
>JADBJO010001923.1:149599-157099 GCA_016801955.1 Conus betulinus | reverse complement strand
AGTCAGCGTGACTGAGCATCCCTTGCAAAAAGAAATCTCTCGAGCGGGAGATTCTTTATCATAAAGAATGCAGTGCAAGAAGCACAAGACAAGGAACAGACGCTTGTTGTGGTGGTTTTCCTCGTTATCGTATACTGATATGTTGAAAAACAACGAACAAAAGAGAAAACTGATAAGACAGCGAACCGCTCGTTAGGCATTCAACAACTTACAACGATATGTGAAGATGGCTACAAAGAAGAGGATGGAGGAATGTAATGTTCTGTAACAACAGAAAAACCAAACTGTTTTCGTTATCCAGCAGGAGACGAAGGGGATCTTCACATATCGCATAGCCTCTACTCATTGACATTTCCGTTGGTATCGATTTAAAATCACTAATCATAGAGGAAGGCTGTTTGTTTATTGTTGTTGTTGTTGTGGTGGTTGTTGTTGTTGTCGTTGTTTTCCCTATCATTACGGTAATTGCCTTCCTGAGTGTCTTTTTTCCTCCCGTGGATTGAGGGGGTGCTTTTCTTGCAAGACCTCTTCCCATCGCCCCTCGCTAATCCCCCCCCCCCCCCCCCCCCCCCCCCCCCCCCATTACCTCCACTCCATCACCAAACTCGTTTGTTTCCACTTTTTGTTCAGCCATCAATTTTGGTCTAGTGAAACAGAACGCTTCGAATGTTTTGGTGGACTTTATAGGTATTTCTCCCTCGCGTTTTTTTTTTCTGTTTTTGTTGTAATATTCATTTGTCATTATATTTTGCTTTTGAATTTCTTGACAATTTATTTCTATTTGTGGTCATGAAACGTTTTTTTTTCGCGGAAGAGAGTACTAAGACCCCAAAATGTCAGTCGAAAGCTGAAAGAAGTGATGCATTGTCAAAAATACTTGTACAGGATATTGCTTCGCTGGTAAAAAAAATGAAATACTTCTACAATGATTAAAAGCTATACTGGTATAAAGGAGATGACACAACTTTATTTGCACTGCGCTGTAATACAGAGCTCACTCGGCAACAAAGCACCTTTTGCTATAGAACACCACGTGAGACAAATGTGAGTGGCACTGCAGTCCACCTTACTGAACTATATCGAGCACAGCAAGAAACAGAGCTCGCAGTATGACAAGTCAGGGAACAAAGACAACATTAGTTCCATCTATCGAGCAGAATTGAACGGGATATTCGTTTGAAGATCAAACCTGTCAATAGACACTGAGAGCTAAAATTGTGCGTGTGCCCAAAGATTAAGATAAGTTGGTTTTTTTTTTTTTTTGTTTGTTTGTTTGTTTTTTTTGTGTTTTTTTTTTTGTACGGAATTTACGTTTGCTTTGTATCTGCACTATAAACTACACAGCACCGCGACACACAGCGTCGCGCACGCTACACTACACCACAAGCCCATACTACACACTACACTACACTACACTACACTACACTACACTACACTACACTACACTACACTACACTACACTACACTACACTACACTACACAGAATTCAATGTCAGCTGTATGTTGTCCAGTGAATTTTTTTTTAATGTATGTTAATGTATATTGTACATTCTTCTATGCCCACCTCTCTACTCAGACTAGTCTAGAATAGACCGGACTAGACTTTTCCAGACTAGACCAAACTGAACTTCTACAGGTTAAGGTGCCGTTTAGCTCTCCGCCCACTGGAATGCTTTTTACGCTGCTGACGATTAGCCGGGCTGTCTCTGAGAAGGCAAGGGTGTTAGAACGGTGTGATCAACAGTAAATATTGTCCCAAGACGTGCGTGCAAAAAGGGAAATTTACTGTTCTTTTGTACTCTAGTCTTCTCTACTGTACTGTACAACATTATGCTATGCTGTCTATCCTATCCTATCCTATCCTATCCTATCCTATCCTATCCTATCCTATCCTATCCTATCCTATCCTATCCTACTCCACTCCACTCCACTCCACTCCACTCCACCCTACCCTGCCCTGCCCTGCCTTGCCCTAAGTTTACCCTACCCTACGCTTCCCTACACTTTGCTGCTCTGCTGTACTCTATTCTGCTCTATTCTGCTCTGCTCTGCTCTGCTCTGCTCTGCTCTGCTCTACCCTGCTCTGCTCTGCTTTACCCTGCTCTGCTCTTACTACTCTGTTCTGCTCTGCTCTGCTCTGTCTACCCTGCTCTGCTCTGCTCTTACTACTCTGCTCTGCTCTGCTCTATTCTGCTCTGCTCTGCTCTGCTCTGCTCTGCTCTGCTCTGCTCTGCTCTACTCTGCTCTGCTCTGCTCTACCTTTCTGCTCTGCTCTGCTCTGTCTACTCTGCTCTGCTCTGCTCTGCTACTCTGTCTGCTCTGCCTGCTCTGCTCTGCTGCTCTGCTCTGCTCTGTACTGCTCTGCTCTGCTCTGCTCTTTCTACTCTGCTCTGCTCTGCTCTACCCTGCTCTGCTCTGCTCTTACTACTCTGCTCTGCTCTGCTCTGCTCTGCTCTGCTCTCTCTGCTCTGCTCTGCTACTCTGCTCTGCTCTGCTCTGCTCTGCTCTGCTCTGCTCTGCTCTGCTCTGCTCTGCTCTGCTCTGCTCTGCTCTACTCTGCTCTGCTCTGCTCTGCTCTGCTCTGCTCTGCTCTGCTCTACTCTTACTCTGCTCTGCTCTGCTCTGCTCTTACTACTCTGCTCTGCTCTTACTACTCTCTGCTCTGCTCTCTTACTACTCTGCTCTGCTCTGCTGCTCTTACTACTCTGCTCTGCTCTGCTCTGCTCTGCTCTCTGCTCTGCTCTGCTCTGCTCTGCTCTGCTCTGCTCTGCTCTACTCTGCTCTGCTCTGCTCTGCTCTGCTCTTACTACTCTGCTCTGCTCTGCTCTGCTCTCTACTCTGCTCTGCTCTGCTCTTCTACTCTGCTCTGCTCTGCTGCTGCTCTGCTTACTCTGCTCTGCTCTGCTCTGCTCTTACTGCTCTGCTCTGCTCTGCTCTGCTCTTACTGCTCTGCTCTGCTCTGCTCTGCTCTGCTCTGCTCTTACTGCTCTGCTCTGCTCTGCTCTGCTCTGGTCTGCTCTAAAGGAGCGACTCGACAAGACGCGACGTTATGCTGCGCCACGCCTGACAAACTGGGCTGAATTCGTCTTGGCTAGGCCTGGTCAGACTAGACTAGGCCTAGACAAGATTAGATTACACTAGACTAGACTAGACATCTCACAGCTATTTTTCTGGACAAAAAAAATGGCAATCTGGCTACACACCCAGGAACCTTTTCTCTTCGTCCGTTGCAAAGACTGTGTCTGTGACAAATGGTATTGCACGACCTGTCAGCAACCTCCGTGACAAGGGAATGGAAAAAAGGGGCCACTCGGAAATCTGAGCTTCCCTAAATCACACTTTTTTTTTCTGATTTTTTTTTTGTCCAGTTCTTTATTATTTGTGTTTTTCTCCCAAGCATCTTTCAGAAGATCTTTGACTAGCAGCCAGTTGAAGTCTGTCAGTAGTGTGTGTGTGTGTTGTGTGTGTGTGTGTGTGTGTGTGTGTGTGTGTGTGTGTGTGTGTGTGTGTGTGTGTGTACGTGTGTGTGTGTACGTGTGTGTGTGTGTGGGGGGGGGGGGGCACGCGCGCGCGTGTCTGTCTGTGTGTCTGTGTGTGTGTTTGCTGTCCCATATTCATTGCCATCTCAGTGGCATTGCACCCATGCGGCTCACTCTAACAAACCTTTTTTTACTTACCCCCCCCCCCCCCCCCCACCCCCCCCCCCCACAGTCCCAGTCTGGGAATTCCCGCCGTAGCCCCGGCACCGGCAATCCACAGTAGCAGTCAATGTCAAGTCGTGAAGAAGCAACTCACCGGAGAAGACACTGCACTGCTGCCGTGTCACTTCGGTGGTGGTCAGTGGCGCCTTTCTGATCCAACATACGCAGACATCACTTACTGAGCCCCCTACTGACGACAATCAATTGGTTAGTGGCGGAGCGAGCGTGAGTGAGCTAACCCTCTGGAAGGCGCCACCACGTCGATCCAACGACAGCCCCCATGAACTGGACAATACTACGACGAATCAAACCAAGGCCATAGACGTGGAGAGGACTGCGAAACTGACATCACCATGAGAGCAGGGCACGAAGGGCCACAGAATCTGCACAAGGATCATTGAGAATAAGGATGATGACGATAATGCTACGGATTTCCATTCCGGTCTGAGACTACATGACAGGGCTGTACTCTAAGCTTACTTTCATGATATATCCCGGCCCCGAGGCCTGAGAGTAGAATTATAACTAATCTTGTACGTGGTGGGCCAGGAGGTTATAATTTTGAGCAAAATTACATGGTCCGATCGGATCTTCGAGCATGTAGCCAGGCCCGAGAGATACAGAGACTTGCAGTGTTGGTCAAGAAATTTGAGCAACACTGTCAGATACGCGGCCATTTTAGTGGATGAAACTCGACCGTGTGGCCCCAATCTTCCCAAGTAAGCCCCGTAGCAAACACAACTGTGGGTAGGAGCCGGTCAAGCAGAAACATCCCACATGGCTGTGATGGGGAATTGAACCCACTAGTATGTGCACTCTTGCTTGCGCATAAGTGCTTGTGTGTATGTCTTTGTCTGGGAGTATATGACAAAAAACTAATGTTGTTGTTTTTCGGAAGGTGTGGTAATTTTGCGTGTATGACAAAGGAATTGAAATTGGGTATGCACATGCGTTTCCCATGGAAAGTTTTGGAATGGAGAGAGTAGAATTCCAAATAATCGTGTACGTGGTGGGCCAGGAGGATTATACTTTAGAGCACAATTAGAAAGTCCGATCGGATCTTCGAGCATGTGATTCCTATGATTTGTTTTTCATTACTTTGCTGTTCTTTCATTACTTTATTGTTCATGTCAACCCTTTCAGTTAGGGGGGTGGGGGTGGGGGATGGGGGGTGCGGTTTTTATACCCAATAAACAGATTCGTATTCATATTCGTGTGTGTGTGTGTGTGTGTGTGTGTGTGTGTGTGTGTGTGTGTGTGTGTGAACGTGCGTGCGTGCGTGCGTGCGTGCGTGCGTGCGTGCGTGTGTGTGTGCGTGTGTGTGTGTGTGTGTGTGTGTGTGTGTGTGTGTGTGTGTGTGTGTGTGTGTGTGTGTGTGCATTCAATTCTCCGTCCGTCCGTCTGTCTGTCTGTCTGTCTGTCTGTCTGTCTGTGTGCATTCGCTCGCTTGCTCGCTTTTGCTTTATTGCTTTTTTTTTTTTTTTTTTTTTTTAACTTTGTTTTCTAATTTCTTTGTCCTTTGTAACTGCCTGTTTGAAACTTGAGGAAGAAGATGCGATTTCTTTGACAAAAATGGCTCTTGGCAAAGGTCCTAATTTGGCTCGAAACATAGACCGGCAAAAAAAAAAAAATCTTCATTGTATGAGACACAATCTCTCTCTCTCTCTCTCTCTCTCTCTCTCTCTCTCTCTCTCTCTCTCTCTCTCCTCTCTCTCTCTCTCTCTCTCTCTCTCTCTCTATTTTGTGTATCTTTCTCTCTCTGTCTCTGTCTCTCGGAGTGTGGTTTTCCACGCCAGCAAATTAGATTTCTACTGTGGATGATAAAACAAACGAAGAAAAACACATGAAGACAAATATATCATTATATTATAATGAATACTTATATAGTGGCTGGAGACCAAGCTCTAAGCGCGCTTTACAATCAACACTCGTTTACACAGCAGGCTGCCTACCTGGGTAGTGCCGACTGAAGAGCTGCCAGCTGGTGCTTCATTCAGTCGTTTTCCGTGTCATCCTGTCAATATTGTTCAATATCGTTCACTCAATTTCCTTATTTCCTTTATTCTTTCCGTTTCTCATGCAGGGTTGCATGCCATGTGTAACGTGTCATCCATACCAACGACCAAACTAGCCTTCTCTTCCCAAAGTTGTGATGGGATTTACATGTGTGCAAATTGTTATGCGTGCGTTTACACACGGAACCTCGGTTTATAGTCTCATTCGAAGGTCTGTATGGGAAATGGAGTCAGAACCAATGTTAACTCCGAGGAAAAAAAATCCCCCTGTACCGAAACGGCCAGGCGGAGATTTGAACCCGCAAAAACTAGGATCACCAAGATTATGATGTGTGCTGTATGCCAGTGAACCGATCCTTTTCCACAATTCGAAGCATCCTCACTAGCTCCACTCTCAAGAAGTAAAGGGGACCGAATAGTGGCTGCATTTTGACTGATTCCAGCGTGTCAGATTCGTGCAGCTGAATTTGGGCGACTTTTTCCTGCCAAAATGCAAGAGAACTTTCAGAACTGGACGCAATAAGAAAAATGCGCAACATTTACATAAAAGTTTATGAATAAAAACGAGATAAAAGCTAGGAAGATGGTTGAAATTCAAACAATCCAGTGTCCACTGAATTTGTTTCGACATATGTTTTAGTAAGTGTTCCGGTCCTGAAGTTGTGGTGCTGGCTCAGCTCCAGGTTATGACTCCTGCATGCCATTCCATAGCTGCCCCCGTTTTTCTTGTTTGTTTGTTTGTTTCATACAAACGCTATCGCGCGCGCGCGCGCGTGTGTGTGTGTGTGTGTGTGTGTGTGTGTGTGTGTGTGTGTGTGTGTGTGTGTGTGTGTGTGTGTGTGTGTGTGTGTTGCGTGTGTGTGTGCGTTGTGTGTATGTGCGTGTGTGAGTGCGTGTGCGCGCGCGCGCGCGCGCGCGCGTGTGTGTGTGTGTGGGGGGGGGGGGGGGAAGGGAGGGGAGGGGAGCCAGCGCACTCGCTCGCGCCGCACACCCCCTATCATCAACTCCCAACGTTCGACATCTTTTCAGACTCAAAAGTGTCGAAACTTCATTTGACATTGAGAGTCCTCAATAGAGAGAGTTCTGATAATCTGGGCCTTACAGGGAGAGAGTGGAGAGAGATGATTAGAGTGGAGAGAGATGCTGTATGAGATAAGAGTGGAAAGAGATAATATACGGAGGGAGAGTGGAGAGAGATTCTATATGAGATGAGAGTGTAAGAGAGATGCTGTATGAGGTGAGAGCGGAGAGAGAGGAATGATGTGTGGGGTGAGAGGTGTGGACCATGATTCTGTATGGGGTGAGAGAGTGGAGAGAGATGCTGTATGAGGTAAGAGTGGAGAGAGATGTTGTATGGGGTGAAAGTTGAGAGAGAGAAATGGTGTGTGAGGTGAGCGTGGAGAGAGAGAGAGCTGTATGGGGTGAGAGTGGAGAGAGATGATGTGTGGGGATGAGAGTAGAGAGAGATGATGTGTTGGGGGGTGAGAGTAGAGAGAGATGCTGTCGGGGGGGGGGGGGGGGGGGAGGGGGAGGGGGGGGGGGGGAAAAAGAGAGTGGAGAGAGATGCTGTATGGGGTGAGAAAGTTGAGAGAGATGCTGTCGGGGGAGATGTTGTATGGGGTGAGAGTGGAGAGAGATGCTGTGTTGAGTGAGAGTGGAGAGAGATGCTGTGTGGAGTTACAGTGGAGAGATATATGCTTTATGGGTGTGAGAGTGGAGAGAGATGCTGTATCGGGCGAGAATGGAGAGAGATGCTGTATGGGGTGAGAGTGGAGAGAGATGCT
>JADBJO010001923.1:139599-144599 GCA_016801955.1 Conus betulinus | reverse complement strand
GTTGTCGTTCTTTGGGGACCGCTTTGGTTGGACAAGCTCATTGGCAGTCTGGAATCAGTCACGGAGGGGATGGGCAGCGGAGAAGCAGCGCTGTTCTGAGCCGTCTGTAGACTAGCGCGCCCTCGGGCTGAATCGTTGTCGACATGGTCTCTCTCTAATTAAACCTTCCCCCTGGCAAGTGTCCTGACTGACCGCTGAGTCTCCTCCGTCACTGCTCTCTCTCTCTCTCTCTCTCTCTCTCTCTCTCTCTCTCTCTCTCTCTCTCTGTCTCTCTCTCTCTCTCTCTCTCTCTCTCTCTCTCTCTCTCTCTCTCTCTCACACACACACACACACACACACACACACACACACACACTCATATACACACACATCCACACACACACACACACACACACACACACACACACACACACACACACACACACACACACACACACACACAGGTGCGCGCGCACGCACGCACGCATGCACGCACGCACGCACACACACATCCATACACACCTCATCACGCCTCTCCACGCCATTTCCCATTTCACCCCCGACCCCTTTCCCACTCCTCTTGCTGCCAGAACTCATTTAACTTTTACACCATGAAAAGAACAACTAAAAGAACACACACGCACAGCACGCTCGCACGCATTCACGCGCATTCACGGGCGTGCCGCCCCCCCCCCCCCCCCCCCCCCCCCCCCCCCCCCCCCCACACACACACACACTCACTCTGCTACACCCAAACTCACATTCTCGCACAACTTCATGTAAGAGAGGAGAGAGAGAGGGAATATGGGAAATGGAGAGAGGGAGGAGCAACTGAAGGGAGAGGGACACTGAGGGAAGGGTAAGGGAAAAAAAGTGAACATGAAAGAGGGAAAGAGACAGAAAGACGAGAGACCGTCAGTGATATCAAATTAACAAAAAAAAAAAAAAAAAAAAGTTCCAGGCCCACACGATTATTGAGCAGTGAGTATTTCACAGCCCGTGGGGGAGAGAGGGTGAGAGAGATAATGACAACATACCTGACCCAAGTTTCATGTTTTTAACGTGTTATTGTTCATCAATTGTATACATTTATGTAGAATATTGTGAGTTTCAGTAAAGTGTATGAATCGAATTTTAACATACGGCTGATGCTTATAACCTTACTAGAAAGTCGATTTCCGCTTCATTGATAATCGCATAACAATACGTGCTATCGTGTGCTCTTAGCTGTGTTCAGGAAAACCGCCAGGATATGATGTTTGCGGTATCAAAAATGATAAAAATATGGGCATGGGTAAGTAGGAACATCCTGGCTGCATCTCCATGTTTTTTGTTTGTTTCGTTTTGTTCTTTTTTCATAAGAAGAGGGATAATTACTTAATTTCGTCGCAACACCATTGTCGCCTTACGATTTAAGTATCGCATTTCTTCTTCTTCTTCTTCTTCTTCTTCTTCTTCTTGATATGATATTAATGTGATATTAGTGTGTTTATTCTTATGATTTCTTTTGTTGCTGGAGAAATAGAAGTAGTAGTAGTAGTAGTAGTAGTAGTAATAGTACTAGCAGCAGCAGCAGCAGTAGTAGCAGCAGCGGCAGCAATAGCAGCAGCAGCAGCAGCAGCAGCAGCAGCAGCAGCAGCAGCAGCAGCAGCAGCAGCAGCAGCAGCAGCAGCAGCAGTAGTAGTAGTAGTAGTAGTAGTATATAATAGTAGTAGTGGTAGCAGTATCACAATAGAATTTCTCGTTCGTGATTCTAGGTGGCGGCGATGTCACTGGGCAGTGGTGCAGCATGTGGTACCGAAGTAAGCGCGTGCAGCACTGCATTTGATTCCTGTCCATCCATCTCCATCTCCCCAGCTTTCTCACTCTTCTCCTCCCCTTTAGCGTGCAGCACTGCGTTTGATTCCTGTCCCATCCATCTCCCCAGCTTTCTCACTCTTCTCCTCCCCTTTAGCGTGCAGCACTGCGTTTGATTCCTGTCCCATCCATCTCCCCAGCTTTCTCACTCTTCTCCTCACCTTTAGCGTGTAGCACTGCGTTTGATTCCTGTCCCATTCATCTCCCCAGCTTTTCTCATCTCTTCTCCTCCCCTTTAGCGTGTAGCACTGCGTTTTGATTCCTGTCCCATCCGACCTCCATCTTCCTAGCTTTCTCACTCTTCTCCTCACCTTTAGCGTGCACAGCACTGTGTTTCATTCCTGTCCCATCCGACCTCCATCTCCCCAGCTTTTTCACTCTTCTCCTTTTTCTTTCCCCTTTCCTTGGTTCATTTTCTCATTTCCTTTGTGCTTTTTTTTTTGTTCTTCTACATTAAGCTAGAATGGACTGATTTTTGTGTTATTAATGCTTCAATAATACCATC
This sequence comes from Conus betulinus, assembly GCA_016801955.1. Classification (NCBI taxonomy): domain Eukaryota; kingdom Metazoa; phylum Mollusca; class Gastropoda; order Neogastropoda; family Conidae; genus Conus; species Conus betulinus. The sequence continues at coordinate 142,258 of JADBJO010001923.1, read as the reverse complement.
TTCTTTTGTTGATTTATTTATTCATGTACGTATCTTTGACCGTTATCAGTTAGCATAATACGTTTAACTAGCCTTCACATGAAAATGTTACTGAAATGTGCGAGCACGCTCTAAGCTTTTAGTTTGTTGCTGCACTTTGTCACTGTTTACTTTTTCTTTCTTTATTCTGTTGTCTGATGAAAGACTTATTTGAACTACATATTTTTGTCAAAAAGACGAAAGCTGTAGTTTGGTGAAATGCATTTCATTTGATGACCCAGTGAAACAACGCTATCGACAGATACGTGACTATGCCTCACTTAACAGTCGAACAGCCGAGAAGTGGGCAGGCGCGTTTTGAAATTGAATAGTATTAACAGAGCTTTGGGATCGATTGAAACGGAGAGGCTCCACACTGACAATCAAAAGAAGCAGGCGCCAAACGCACAGCCAGACGATCTCGCTGATTATTAAGTGTACCAGTCGATTTGTCGGCGGTACACTGCAACGGGTCGAAGGTGACATTTTGCAGCGAATAATTTCATGTAGAACACGCCTGAGAAGAAAGGACTTCCAAACAGTCGCTGTGCTGCATTGTGTAGGCCTCGATGGAATGGGCAGTCAGCTAAACAGAAAAAGGTGTTGTATGACACCAGCTTCAGTCACCAAAGAAACAGATAGGCTATATAACAACAGTCTTGACAGGCTATACAACAAGTCTTGACAGGCTATATAACAACAGTCTTAATAGGCTAGGCTAATAGGCTAAACAACAGTCTTAATAGGCTATATAAACAACAGTCTTAATTAGGCTATATAACAACAGTCTTAATAGGCTATATAACAACAGTCTTAATAGGCTATATAACAACAGTCTTAATAGGGTGTATAACAACAGCTTAATAGGGTATATAACAGCAGTCTTAATAGGGTGTATAACAACAGTCTTAATAGGGTGTATAACAACAGTCTTAATAGGCTATATAACAACAGTCTTAAGGGTGGGTGTATACAACAGCCTTAATAGGGTGTATAACAACAGTCTTAATGGCTATATAACAACAGTCTTAATAGGGTATATAACAACAGTCTTAATAGGCTATATCACAACAGCCTTGAATAGGCTATATAACAACAGTCTTATAGGGGCTATATAACAACAGTCTTAATAGGTTATATAACAACAGTCTTAATAGGCTATATAACAACAGTCTTAATAGGCTATATAACAACAGTCTTAATAGGGTGTATAACAACAGTCTTAATAGGCTATATAACAACAGTCTTGACAGGCTATATAACAACAGTCTTAATAGGCTGTATAACAACAGTCTTAATAGGCTCTATAACGACAGTCTTAATAGGCTATATAACAACAGTCTTGACAGGATATATAACAAGTCTTAATAGGCTTTATATCAACAGTCATAATAGGCTATATAACAACAGTCTTGACAGGCTATATAACAACAGTCTTAATAGGCTATATAACAAGTCTTAATAGGCTATATAACAACAGTCTTAATAGGCTATATAACAACAGTCTTAATAGGCTATATAACAACAGTCCTGCAAAAATAGAGTTCACTCCCATCTACTACAACAAAACAATTTTTTTTTTAAGTAAAGACATGTAACACAGTGGATAGAACAGCATAACAGAGCGCTCACTCTCAGGAACTGAAAAAACGAATTCAAATACATGATAGGGTAAACAATGAAATTGTCATGTACACGTCATAATAATACAGAGGAGACAAAAATGTACAAGTTAAGAAACAGAATGGCATTATGCAAGTTAAACCAATTACTATTATGATTACAGATTTGCTGTCATTATTATCATCGTTACCATTATCGACGATACCGTCACTGGTGCTTCTGTTTCAACAAACTCAGCCAAAGGCACACTTCAGCGGCGGATCAGTCACTCATTAAAGATGGATATATGTATATGTGTAAAGTTTTATAAGTCCTATCTGTTCTCACTAGAAATGGAAGTTTTCTTCAAGATAAAAAAAAAGAAATCCCAGTCGACACAATCAGTCGGGCTGTCTTCTCTCCGTTTGATTTTCCGCTGGGCCATGAAGGGATCCTGGGGGAGCAGCCAAAGAGGATGAGCAGATTGTGGGGATCTTTACAGGCCAGTAGATCCTTCTTTCTCTCCTGGCAACGGTCGCCGGCTCCTGCTGCCCGTGGCGACGACTCCCAGGAGGGGAACAACCTGGAGGAGGTGTGAGCTGGGCTGGGAATGATTAGAGAGTGCTAGAGAGGCTGGAGACTCTCTGAGGGCTGGTAATGGGTGTGTGGTGTGGGGGGGGGGGGGGGGGGGGGGGGAGGTGGGGGCGGGTGGGTGAATCGATGGATGGTTGCGCGCTTTTTGTGAAACTCTGTCCTGTCTCTCTGTCTCTCTGTCTCTGTCTCTCTCTGTCTCTTTGTCTGTCTGTCTGTCTGTCTGTCTCTCTCTCTCTCTCTGTCTCTGTCTCTGTCTCTCTCTCTCTCTCTCTCTCTCTCTCTCTCTCTCTCTCTCTCTCTCTCTCTCTGGTCGAGTTTTTGAAAGCTTTAAGAAATAAACTGGTTAAAGACTACAAAGCACACTGGCCCTTAGATATTGAGCACAATGAACGTTTTCAGTTATACAGAACATTTAAAAGTGACCTAATTTTATCCTCATACTTAC
>JADBJO010001923.1:132099-134599 GCA_016801955.1 Conus betulinus | reverse complement strand
CAGAATTAAGCTTATATTGTTATGTGTCCTCAACGGTGAAGGGAATCAATAGCGAGCTGGCACCGATCATTTCAACCCCGCGCTTTAAATCGACAGCACATGAAACAAGCCGTACGCTTGTGTATTTCAGTGCCATTTAAAACACAGATGGTTATGTCTCTTCAGGAAATCTTCGTTTGATGTCCTTGTCCTCTAGAAATGATGTATTATGTCATGCTGACACGTGTAAGAAAATGACACTTCTTATGTTTCTCCACTGGAATGTTGATGGATTACTTTCCAAATGTATAATATCTACTTAACTTCTTACGTGTCTGATTTCATATGTTTTGTCGCAACATTTGTAGACGTTTTTCAGTCGCCTGTGTTCTCTTGGTACAGTTTATTGTACACGTGCATTAAAGTTCAGGGCACGTGGAAGGACTGGTGTGTCTTGTAAAGAATGTTGTATTTGATTTGTTCTGGGCTTTCATTGTTGTTTGGCGCCATAAAACATGTGACGTGTGTATGTGCAGATACACCTCCGGAAGGACTGTCATATCATTCTCATCTTGATTACGAACATGGGGTTTCCTTGTTAGAAGAATTTGTGTGACTGTTTACTTTTTTGTTGTAGGAAATTATGTTGATGTGATGATGTGTGGTGACGTGAATTGTAGAGTCTCAAACGTCTCTTATGATTTTTGAAGTTAGCATGTTTACATACAATGATCAACATAAAACCGGGCCACTGTGTGTACGTAATTCAGATGTTGTCCTGAATAATTATGACAAGCTACTGATTAACAAGTGTGCTGCTTCAAAATTGTGTATTTTAAATAGCGTGTGGAAGGGTGACCTTTAAGTCGCTACACATAAACACTTGACAGCGGTAGCCCCGTGTTAATGACTTTTTTTTGTGTCTTATGATTCATTTTCTGTCATTTCTTATAGTTGTCAAATGTGTGTGTCTCTGAGAGAATCGAATCTGGCCACACGCCTCTAGAACTGAAGTTCGCATCCCTATGTCATAACTGTGAGTCATCATAGGTAATATAAACACACTGTACTACAAAAAAAAAGTGTCTGGAGCTCATGCTGATTTGTTCAAAAGTGTAATTCTTTCAGACGAAAAGCAAGTGCGCATGAAAGAAGCAGGGAGACCGGTTGATGATAACATTGGAGAAGTATTACATGTTTTTATTCTGTGTATAAAAGAGGCTCGGGAATGTATGAAAAAAAAGGTTTGTATTTGAAAATGTCAAAAAGAAGATGAACGGTATGACTTGGAATGCCGAGCTAACAAAGGAAATGTTCGTAGTTTATTAAAGAAATATCGACGTTCTTTGTCAATACCGTCTCTTGTGGCCCACTGCAAAGCTAAAAGAAAAGAAAAAGAATATAATGATAGTCTGTTGACAGAATCAGTTCAGTCTGTAAACAATCAGAAAGGTTTTTCGGGGCAGTGTCACAAACTTTCCAGAAAAAGAAAACAACCCACACATGACATAAGCCTAAAAACATAGTCTTATCATATCAGAGATCTGCTTGAAGAAACGCTGGGAAATGATCTGGGAAATGAAAATTACATCGATTGCGATGATGGCAATGCAAACCGTCCCATTTTCCAAAGAAGTTTTAATTACTTTAAAAAGATAAAACCTCGCAAAGCTGAGGGTCCATGGCCCAGGTCGAATCCTTGGTGAACTAATAAAACCCGCTTGCCGGTGAAACTTATTCCTAGATTTTCTTTGTAAAATTGTGTAACTCCTTATTTGATTCAGGGTTGTTTTTCAAGTCTTTTGTCATACCATTGTTTTAAAAGATGATGCAAACAATCCAAATAATTATAGAGGAATTTCATTGTGTTATATCCGTGGTAAAACTGTACAGTATTATTATCAGCAGGAGATTGCAGGAGGGTGGAAGAAAATAATAATTACCGGGTCAAACTAGGTTTAAGAAAACTATTCTACGGCTTATTACATTTTCACATTGATGGCATTTGTACTACTAACAGTTTTTTTTTTATTCAAATCGTAAAAAATGTTTTTTGCATTAATTTACTTCGAGAAGGCTTTTGATTCAGTCAATACAACTTTGCTGTGGCCTATCTTTTTAAAAATTGTATCCTCGAAAAACTTCATAAATGTGTTAAAGGTATGTATGATTGTGTAAAGGCAAGAGTCCGATCTTGTGTCGTTCTAAATGAACATACAAATTAAACTTTTGGCGTGAAACAGGGTGTTGTCTGTAGCCCTGTTCTGTTTTCTGTATTCATTAATGGACTAACACAGGAAGTTACTCATCGTGGAAGGCACGGTGCAAATTTTATAAATGACCTGTTAGGGATTTTCATCTGTTTGGCTGATGGTGTGGCCTTGATACCAGAAACAGTATTTGGATTACAAATCCAGTCAAATACTTTGCAAAAAGTTGCTGCTTTATCAAAGTTAAAAGTTATTATGACAAAAAGCAATATAATTGTACTCAAAAAGGGTGGGTATCTTGCAGTGAAAGA
>JADBJO010001923.1:112099-124599 GCA_016801955.1 Conus betulinus | reverse complement strand
AAAAGAGAAATAAGAGCATTGCATATTATTTCACCTGTCGGCAGTATCCCCGGAAAGCTATCCTTGCAACGAAATGTGGTAACAAGGAAGGCATGAGGAGTGCCAAGAAGCGCAATGACGAAGAGTTGGAAAAAAAAAAAGTTCTCCAGTGAGATTCTTCTTCTCCAGTCCCATTTTTTTGTCCACTTTCCACTTTGTTTACATGGCAGAGCTTTTAATTTATTCCGCGAAATGTCATTAATCTCCTCTCGTCCTCTCTTTTCAGTCCAATCCCTAAAACGTTAATCCATCCACTCTTTATCACTCCCTGTCCCCCCTCCCCCCCCCCCCCCCCCCCCAGTCCATTCCTGTCCAGTCAGGCTCACTCAAGCCCTTCTCTACTGTCCACTCCTCTCCAATCCACTTCTCTGCATTTCTGTCAAGTCCACTTCACTTCATCCATTTTTTTTTTCCACTTTGCCCTTCTCTAGTGCACTGCTCTGCACTTTTTCTTTTTTTCTTTTTGTTACAAATCAGTTCCTTGCCAGTCCGCTTCCCCATTCCGCTCGACTCTATGTCACTGTTTTCCGATCCGCTCCTTTCCGCTTCACTGTGTACCATCCTATACTCCTCCCTGGGTAAGTTCGCCCGTGCTATAATCGCGAAATCAGAACGATACCACTTTCCCCTCTGTCCCTCCACTGGAGGCTGTTCCTATGACAAATAGCATCGTGTGACCTGTCGGTGATCTGGCCGACAGGTGAAGTGATAGGGGGGAGGGGGGGGGGGGGGAGGGGAGGGGTGGCCGCGCGGGAATCTCGGGTTACCCAAATCATTGTGATGTGGGCTCGTTTTTTTCGATTTGATTCCCTTTCTTTTTGTCCTTTATTTGAATTTGGTTTTGCGTGCACGCTGTTTTCTGTTGTTTTTTTTTTTTACTTCTTTTCATTTGCTTTTCATTATTTTCTTTTCTTTCTTTCAGTCTGTCTTAATGAGTGTGTGTGTGTGTGTGTGTGTGTGTGTGTGTGTGTGTGTGTGTGTGTGTGTGTGTGTGTGCACGCGCGCGCGCTTGCACTCTTTCTTCTATCCCTTATTTCATTTGAATAATAAAACAGCTTTTTGACTGCAGATCTTCTGAGAATAACACAAATTGTCTTTGAGGATGATTTAAAAACAGAACAAAAAATCTTCATCGTTTCAGTCATAGACTGTCTTCAGAACTTGTGACATAAAAGGAAAGACAAATAAATACGTGTAGACAATGACGTATGGAAACATATACGTAAACGGACGAATACGTGTTTAAAGGTGTGTGTGTGTGTGTGTGTGTGTGTGTGTGTGTGTGTGTGTGTGTGTGTGTGTGTGTAAATGGGAAAAGGAAAAAGAGAGGCAGATAGAGGAAAAAGGCGAACAGAAACAGAGATAGAGAAAAAGAGGGAGTGGTAGAGGAGTCTTATGCTTGGAAGGGAGCGCTTGAGAGTGTGTAAAAGAGAGGGGGAGAGTGGTGGAGGAGGAGCCTTATGCTATGAAAGGGACACTTGAGAGTGTGTAAAAGTAAGGGAGAGAGTGGTAGAGAGAGAGTCTTATGTTTGGAAGGGGGCGCTTGAGGATGTGTATGAGGAAACAAACAAACAAATGCGGGAGTGAGGGGTGTGTGGGGATGGGGCGTTGGGTGGTATCCAGCTCCCTCAAGCGCCCCCTTCCAAACATGACTCCTCTACAACTCCCTCTTTTTCTCTATCTCTGTTTCTGTTCGCCTTTTCCACCTGCCTCTCTTTTTCCTTTTCCCCATTACACACACACACACACACACACACACACACACACACACACACACACACACACATGCTATCCAGTGAGATCCACTCCAGTCCACTGCTCTCCAGTGAGATCCACTCCAGTCCACTGCTCTCCCAGTGAGATTCATTCCAGTCTTCTCCAGTCCACTGCTCCCCAGTGAGATCAATTCCAGTCTTCTCCAGTCCACTGCTCTCCAGTGAGATCCACTCCAGTCTTCTCCAGTCCGCTGCTCTCCGGTGAGATCACTGCAGTCTTCTCCAGTCCGCTGCTCTCCAGTGAGATCCACTCCAGTCCACTGCTCTCCAGTGGGATCCACTCCAGTCTTCTCCAATCCACTGTTCTCCAGTGAGATCCACCCCAGTCTTCTCCAGTCCACTGCTCTCCAGTGAGATCCACTCCAGTCCACTGCTCTCCAGTCTGCTCTTCAAGCTCCTGTTTAGTCCATTCCGCTCCAGCCCACCTCTCCTCTCGTCCTCTCTTTTCAGTCCAATCCCTAAAACGTTAATCCATCCACTCTTTATCCACTCCCCCATCCCCCATCCCCAGTGGCCCCCCCCCCCCCTCCCCAGTCCATTCCTGTCCAGTCAGGCTCACCCAAGCCCTTCCCTACTGTCCACTCCTCTCCAATCCACTTCTCTGCATTTCTGTCAAGTCCACTTCACTTCATTTTTTCTCTCTCCACTCCACCTTCTCTAGTCCACTGTTCTGCACTTTTTGTCTCTTTTTCTTTTCGTTACAAATCAGTTCCTTGCCAGTCCGCTTCCCCATTCCGCTCGACTCTATGTCACTGTTTTCCGATCCGCTCGTTTCCGCTTCTTTCCGCCTCACTGTGTACCATCCTATACTCCTCCCTTGGAAAGTTCGCCAGTGCTATAATCGGGAAATCAGAACGATACCACTTTCCCCTCTGTCCCTATGACAAATAGCATCCTGTGACCTGTCAGTGACCCGTCGGTGATCTGGTTTGCAGGTGAAGTGATAGGGGGGAAGGGGGGGGGGGGGGGGGGTACGCGGGAATCTCGGGTTACCCAAATTATTGTGATGTGGGCTCGTTTTTTTTTTTTTCGATTTGTTTCCCTTTCTTTTTGTCCTTAATTTGAATCTGGTTTTGCGTGCACGCTGTTTTTTCTGTTTTTACTTCTTTTTCATTTGCTTTTCATGATTTTCTTTTTGTTTCTTTCAGTCTGTCTTAATGTGTGTGTGTGTGTGTGTGTGTGTGTGTGTGTGTGTGTGTGTGTGTGTGTGTGTGTGTGTGTGCGCGCGCGCGCGCGCGTGCTTGCACTCTTTCTTCTGTCCCCCTAATTTCATTTGAATAATAAAACAACTTTTTGACCGCAGATCTTCTGAGAACAACACAAAATGTCTTTGAGGGATGATTTAAAAATAGAACAAAAAATCTTCAACGTTTCGGTCATAGACTGTCTTCAGAACTTGTGACATAAAAGGAAAGACAAATAATTACGTGTAGACAATGACGTATGGAAACATTTACGTAAACAGACGAATACGTGTTTAAAGTTTGTTGTGTGTGTGTGGTTTGTGTGTGTGTGTGTGTGTGTGTGTGTGTGTGTGTGTGGGTGTGTGTGCGTGCGTGTGTGTGTGTGTGTGTAATGGGGAAAAGGAAAAAGAGAGGCAGATCGAAAGGCGAACAGAAACAGAGAGATAGAGAAAAAGAGAGGGAGTGGTAGACGAGTCTTATGCTTGAGTCTTATGCTTGGAAGGGAGTGCTTGAAGGGAGAGTGTAAAAGAGAGGGGGCTTGAGAGTGTGTAGAGGAGGAGCCTTATGCTATGAAAGGGACGCTTGAGAGTGTGTAAAAGAAAGGGAGAGAGTGGTAGAAGAGGAGTCTTATGTTTGGAAGGGGGCGCTTGAGGATGTGTATGAAGAAACAAACAACACAAACGCGGGAGTGAGGGGTGTGTGGGGATGGGGCATTGGGTAGAAAAACTCCTATTAAAAAAAAAAAGGTGCATATGGATTGTTCACATGTGTATAATATGTCTACGAGTATGCATACCGTGATGGTGAGATGGTGTTTGGGGTGTATGTATCATACTCTACATGTTATGTTATAAATATGCTATATACGTACATGGGTGTGAATGTTAATTTGGTGGGAAGGATAAATTGGGGGAGGGGGTGTTGAGAGAAAGAGTTGGGGAGAGGTCGGGGGAAAAGAAAACGAGGGCAAAGAGCTTGAATGATTCAAACTAAATATAAAAAAAATTTAAAAAAAAAACTTATTTCGTTTACTTTTGGTGTTGTGCTGTTTATATGTGTTGTTTATATCGTGTGGGATGAAGTCGAACTGTGAGGGAGTCTGAGCTTTGCATCCAAAGACCAGTCTTACGTTCCCTATTTTGATATGCCGTTGCAACCTCTCTACGTTCAGTAAATTCGGAACAAGCAGTGTGTGTGTGTGTGTGTGTGTGTGTGTGTGTGTTTGTGTGTGTATAAATTGTGACGGTGGTCAAAGTTCAAATTGTTTGCATTTTTCTCTCCCCATCCCTCCATCCTCACTGTCTCTATCCGTTCCCCCCACCCCACCCCACCCACAACAAACGCAAGAGGGTCTTAAATTTGTGCGGACTTCTTCGCCCACGTCTTACATTACCCTCTCTTTGTACCCACGTCTTTACATAATCCTCTCTTTGTGCCCACGTCTTTACATGTCCCGTCTGTTTGTGCCCCCCCGTCTCTTTGTGCCCTCACTTTGTGCCCACGTCTGTATATGCTTTCTCTTATGGCCTGTCTCTTTGTGCCCCCGTCTCGTTGTGCCCCGTCTCTTTGTGCCCTCGTCTTTACATACCCCTCTCTTTGTGTCTACGTTCTTTACATACCCCTCTCTTTGTTCCCACGTCTTTATATACCCCTCTTTTTGTGACCACGTCTTTATATGCCCGTCTCTTTGTTGCCCCCGTCTGTTTGTGCCCACGTCTTTGCATACCCCTTTTTTGTGCATACATACCCCTCTTTGTCTTTGTGCCCACGTCTTTACATACATACCCCTCTCTTTGTGCCCACGTCTTTACATACCCTCTCTTTGTGCCCACGTCTTTACATATGTCACGTCTGTTTGTGCCCCGTCTCTTTGTTTTTATGCCCACGTCTTTACATACCCCTCTCTTTGTGCCCACGTCTTTACATACCCTCTCTTTGTGCCCACGTCTTTACATAACCCTCTCTTTGTACCCGCGTCTTTACATAGCCCTCTCTTGTACCCACGTCTTTACATACCCCTCTCTTTGTACCCACCCTCTCTTTACATACATAACCCTCTGTTTGTGCTCACGTCTTTACATACCCGTCTCTTTGTGCCCACGTCTTTACATACCCCTCTCTTTGTACCCACGTCTCTTTACATAACCCCGTCTCTGTTTGTGCTCACGTCTCTCTGTGTGCCACGTCTTTACATACCCCTCTCTTTGTGCCCACGTCTTTACATAACTCTCCCCCGTGTTTGTGCTCACGTCTTTACATACCCCTCTCTCTTTGTGCCCACGTCTTTACATACCCCTCTCTTTGTACAAACGTCTTTACATGTCCCGTCTGTTTGTGCCCCCGTCTCTTTGTGCCCTCGTCTTTACATACCCCTCTCTTTGTGCCCACGTCTTTATATGCCCCGTCTCTTTGTGCCCACGTCTTTATATGCCCCGTCTTTGTGCCCATGTCTTTCTTTATATGCCCCATTTCTTTGTGCCCATGTCTTTATATGCCCCATCTCTTTGTGCCCATGTCTTTATATGCCCCGTCTCTCTGTGCGTCAATCGACATGCGTCCCCCTTCTCTGTGTGCACCCGCCTCTGTGCCCCTTGTGAGGGGTCTTGCTGTTGGGACCCCAGATCTATACCCCCCCCCCCTTCCCCCAGTCTGTTTCCTAGGGGTTTATGTTTCTCCCAGGTCTGTGTTACCCATAGGTCTGTGTCCCTCCATCTCCGGACGCAGATGGAAGTCGTGTAGACCCGGGATGGGTCAGCTGATGGAGATCAAGGCTAATAGAGAGGTGACGCAGTATCAGCTATTGCAGGTCAGGTCGGGGCTGGGGGCCGGGACAATCATAACGGGTCGCGCTGACTCAGGTCCCAGTTAGGTCACGTGACTCAGAACGGGCCACTGACCCAGAGCGATGTGACACAATCGTCGGTCAGAGAAGTGCGAACTGATCCAGACTGAGGTTAAAGGTCAAATGATCCAGAATGTGGCTCAGTGAGGCGGAGTGTTGTTGACAGTAAGTGATACAGAAGGAACTGCGTGACAAACATCTACATTCACTACTAAGTGACCCAGAACGGGATATTGCAACTCGGGTCAAAATTCAATGTCGAGAAACGCTTAGTGGGTCCCGATAACTCATGTACGTGTTAAAGGTCGAGCGCTCCAGGCTACGCCACAGTGACTCAGTGTTGGCAAGTGTTGCATGACCTGGTCACGTCCACCCTCATGGCCATGAACGACCAGGAGACCATAAATGTCACGGTGCAGCCAGTCCAATGTTACCGTCACGTTCTTTCACAGTGTGTCATGGGGTAACTCAAGCTTCAGTTGAAGGTCTGGTGACCCAGAATGGGTTACGGCGACCCAAATATAGAGGAAAGGTCAAGTGACCCAGAATGTGATATCTCTGATGAAATCAATGTTATGGGTTGGGTGATGGAAAGTGTCAGTGTGTGTGTGTGTGTGTGAGTGTGTGTGTGTGTGTGTGTGTGTGTGTGTGTGTGTGTGTGTGTGTGTGTGTGTACGTATGTATGTGTGTGTGCGTGTATGTGTGTGTGTGTGTATGTGTGTGTGTGTGTATGTGTGTGTGTGTGTGTGTGTGTGTGTGCGCGCGTGTGTATGTGTGTGAATGTGTGTGTATGTGTGTGTATGTGTGTATGTGCGCGCGCGCGTGTGTGTGTGTGTGTGTGTGTGTGTGTGTGTGTGTGTGTGTGTGTTGTGTGTGTGCGCGCGCGCGCGCGCATGGGGATTTTAGGGTTAACTGCAGTATAAAAAAAGTGGAAACAACGCACTACAATCCATGACGAGAAGCTATGAGAAACAACTTGAAGAGACAGGGGTTCATCACAGCAAGGGGAACATGGAGGTGTGGATGTTAGGCAGACAGGACATGAGCTTGCAAAGACGGCATTGGAGGATACGGGAAAGGGTGGCAGACTGCTTACACGCAGGGACCAAAGAGTTGTGGGTACATAGAGACTGGGCCACGTAGAGATGGAGACACAAAGAGGCAGGCACATACGGAGGCCCAAAGAGACGGAGGAACACTGTTGAAAGAGTCGAACACTTAGAACAGATTCGTGTGCGGGGTAGCGGGGACTGTGTCTAATGGGTCGTCTGCCAACTGGGAATGGACATATCCAGCAAAGTCCAGAAGAAGGTACACAGTGGTGTTTCAGATATAAAATGCACCGTCACTCATGCATCGTAGGCGCGGTGTGTGTGTGGTTGGCCGTGAGAGAGATATAATCAAACATGAACGGTTGTCACTTGTATGGTTCGTACAGGACTTTTCATGAAAAGTTTGCTTGTTCCGGCGGCACGTGCATTTCCGAACATCGTTAGGACGATGACCGTGGTGAATATTTGATCGCTACAGACGGCACTCTGCTTCCAATGCCCTTTGTCAAGGGACTGCAGAATTTATCAGTCTGGCGCGATGCTCCGCCTGTTTGGTTCTCACTGTGGAAGTGCAGAGGAGCGAGTGGTCTACACACAGACACGCTTGTGAAAGCCCGTGGACACTTCCCCCGCATGAAAACAGCACTATGCATTTTCTCTCGCTGGTTCCCACCCCGCACTGGGGTCGAGGAATGGAAACAAAGCATTGTCGCATGCTGGCCAGGGAGTCTCTGGCCCCGTGGTGCTAAGATAGGATGGTCAGTGATTCTGTCAGCTGACTACCCACAAGGTTCAGCCTCTGGGACCAGACTATCTTAGAGAGGGTGTTCCCCCGGAAAACCAACAAAAGAGCAAAGTATCCTGAGAAGCTAGTTATCTTCCCGTAAAACCAGCCGCGTTTCCAGGGGAAAGTTATGTCCCCATTAAAACAATAACTATCCCGTGTGGAACGAGATACTTTCCCGTAAATCATCCCAGGAACAGACCCCCCCCCCCCCCCCCCCCCCCCCCTCCCGTAAAAAACTTTATATAGGGGGAAACAGTTGCTTTATCCATGGGAAACAGGTACTTCCCTGGGAACTAGCTGGGGTAAAATAGGTAGTTATCCGGGGGAAACATTTTTTTTTTTTTTCGCCTCTGTTGCATGAAATACATTCAGTGTCACTTTGTGCAAATCGTTGTGTGTGTGTGTGTGTGTGTATGTGTGTGTGTGTGTGTGTGTGTGTGTTTATGATCCATATGCGTCTTAGCCTTTTTTGGTTCAATTTCTGAGACATATTTATCTTACCTGGTTTTTTTTTTTTTTTCATTTCCAGTTACATACACACGTCTTTTGCACCCTGTTCTTAAACCAGCAGGTATTGCTTCTGCCTCGGTCATGTTTGTTTCAAATTCTGATACACGCAAGAAAGGTGCTAATGTATCCAGTGCTAGTTTGACGTCACTTCTGTCAAGTAACAACAACGTGATGTCATCAGCATACAAAAGAATTTATGATGTCCTAGGAATGCCTTAACTTATTTTTCATTCTTCCGATTTAACGCATTTTGGTTGCTAACAACTCAGTGCGAAGAAGAAAAGCCAGTGAAGAACAACTTCGCCCACAACTCTTTTTCTTTCATATTCCCTGTTGATCCGACACGTGTTCAATAGAACTACAGGCATGTTCCATCTAAATTTTCACTCCTGCCTGAAAGTCTTCCCTAGCCCAAATGTCAGAAAGGCATTTATCATGTACTGCTTCTGGTGCTGAATCAAAGGCACATTTCAAACAAACAGCTAACACAGGTCCTGGCATGAATCAAAGGCACATTTTAGACAAACAGCTAACAAAGGTCCTGGCTTGGTGGCGGTTGGAATGCTCTGTAACATCATCACTCAGTCTCAGAAGCCTAGTGTCGTTCTGTCATAAATGCCGCTTGGACCTCTGATTCATTTATTAACTCAGGACATCTACTATGCAAATCGTAGTCGGGATTTATTAACGTCATTAGTCTTCAACCCGTTGAATCTCTTCTCTTGCCAAATAATTTTCTTTACGTAAGCTTATGTATTTTATTGTGCCTGCTGACCACGAATCAGGCAAGTTATCCTTTTCCACACTGTCAGGTAATGCGTTAAGATCTGGGACCAGGAATGTCAGACAATAGTTGCCGTTAATCCATCGTTTGCAGGCGTCGATCAACACTGTTCCAGTTTCACAGCCCGTGTTGCCTGTCTGTTGACAAACATTCTCTGACAGCTTCCTCGATCTTCCTCATGTAATGAACAAATGTTGTGAGCCCCGACACCCACCCTCTCTCAGAAATCAGTCATACTGTCATAAAGTTTTCACAACTCGTCAGGGTTTTTTTTTAATCTTCTTTTTGTGCTTTTGATTTTGATGTATTGTTTTATACGGTTATGTACTTTTGGTGTATTATTTTATACGGTTATGTACTTCTGATGTATTGTTCTATACGGTTATGCATTCTGATGTATTGTTCTATACGGTTATGTATTTCTGATGTATTGTTCTATATGGTTATGCACTTTTGATGTATTGTTCTATATGGTAATGTATTGCTGATGTATTGTTCTATATGTTATGTACTTTTGATGTATTGTTCTATATGGTTATGTACTTTTGATGTATTGTTCTATACGGGTATGTACTTTTGATGTATTGTTCTACATGGTAGTGTACTTTTGATATATTGTTCTATATGGTTATGTACTTTTGGTGTATTGTTCTATATGGTTATGTACTTTGATGTATTGTTCTATATGGTTATGTACTTCTGATGTATTTTTATATGGTAATGACGACTCCGTCATCTAGCTGTTGTGCGTGCTGTTATTATTTTGGCACTGGCTTTGGGATTTTATTGTTCAAATAACTTTTTTTCAAAGTTTGATTTTTTTCCCTCCTCGATCCACTTTATTCATACTTTTTATGTTATTGCACTTTGTGTTCTGAGCTGTTCGTATGTGTAAACAGACGGAACATCGCTTTTTTGTGATTCACAGTTTTCATGGTGTAGATTTCAACTACAAACCACCATTGGTTACTTTTTTTTCAGCCGACCTGTGTTCGCTGTGTTCAATCGTTTCATCACCTATACTTATCTTCTCAGTTAAACTGCACGTCGTTCTCTACAAGTATTTCGACAGAGACCCGTCAATCATTCTGCCTATCAAAGTATGAAACTTTCTTTTCAATAATACATCGTCGAATGTTTAGTACGAGGTATCCGTTTCTACCCGATAATATAGTATCTTGACATACATATATGATTATGAACAGAGAGCGAGGCATGCACCAAATGTGTATGAGAGTCTGGTGCAATTATCAAGAACTACGTCATATGTTAGGACATAACTCGGCACTTTCCCCAAAAATGTCTCTTCTTTTTCGCAGTGAAAATTGTTTCACATCTGCATCCAAGACCCACCATGGTTAATCTATAAATCACGAATGCTCTAATTCGTTAAATATGATATTTGACTCTTTATGTATATAAAAACAATAGGCTATCAAAACATTTGAATTTTTAAAAACATTTTTCGTAAATTTATTGAAGAAACAAATATGTCGATTGATTTGGAACGCATAGAATATTTGTGTAAAATGTGATGACGTTTGATGGATGTAACTGGTACAGAGGGCATTAAGGAGAGAATCTCTTTCCCACGCAAACGCAACGTCCAATGGAGTGATGCTAGTGGTGCCTTTGATACACTCTCACATGAGCCAAACAGCACACAGCCCAGTCCTAGCAGCATCCATTCGCCCATGCCAACGATCGTTGTCCGTACGTAAAGCGTTTTGACGATGACCCATCAGCCATCTCATCTGAACCAATGATCCTGGAAGCACATCTCTCCTGTGGGGGACTTCCTCAGTTCATATACCGCTCGGTGCCTGAACCCATCTGAGAATTTACGTTGCCTGTGCAAACGTTATCTTGAAAATAAACATACCGTGGGCCTAATATTTCAAAACATGTACATTACAACCCAGTTGCAGATCTGAGACAAACAACTATGCGAGACAAAATCGACCTGAATCTTACAATATCCTAATCCCCATATGAACAGATGGAAAAGGTTTTGCGGAGACCATGCTGATCTTCGTACAGTTGTTACTTGCTCTTCCTGTGTGAATACAACATATGAACCCCCGCAGCAGATCTGGGATGGACAATTCAAGGCACGGAAATGATGTGTTACCGCAAGATAATAACCATCAAATAGGCCAATAGATCATATCAACCCAACAACGAGTGAGTCAGACGATCAAGTAGAACGTCGGACAATACAAAGATCTGGGGATTTAAGTTACGGGAAGAAAACTACGATGACGTGTAACAAGATCGAAGGACCTTGCTCAGTGCACTTGCGATCCGTTGAGGAAGGAATATGGAAGATAAGAGGAACACACACACACACTTGCGCGCACATGCATGCATGCATGCGCGCGCACGCACACACACACACACACACACACCACACACACACACACACACACACACACACACACACACACACACACACACACACACACACACACGGGGTCGACAACAGTGCAGACTGAACAGGGGAATTTTTTTAAAGACCTACACAACCGAGAGAGCCCAAATGTCTCTTCACACGCTAATAATAATAATAATAATAATAATAATATTTATGTAGCGCCTATTCTCGGCTAGAGACCAAGCTCTAGGCGCTTTACAATCCACACTCATTTACACAACGGGCTGCCTACCTGGGTAGTGCCAACTGAAGAGCTGCCAACTGGCGCTTCATTCAGTCGTTTCCCGTGTCATCCAGTCACTATCGTTCAATATCGATCACTCATTTTCCTTACTTCCTCATTCTTTCCATTTCTCACTCAGGGTGCATGCTATGTGTAACGTGTCATCCATACCAACGGCCAAACTGGCCTACTCTTCCGAAGTTGGTGATGGGATTTTACGTGTGTGCAAGATGTTATGCGTGCGTTCACACACGGAACCTTGGTTTAGAGTCTCATTCGAAGGACTGTATGGGAAATATGGAGTCAGAACCAATGTTAACTCCGAGGGAAAAAATCCCCCTGTACCGAAACGCCCCGGCGGAGGTTCGAACCCGCAACCCCAGGATCACCAAGATTACGAGTCAGGCGCTCTACCAACTGAGCTATTCCGGCTCCCGGAATTACAGTAGTAACAGTCAGTAGTAATAACGGTGTACAGTAGCAGTGGTGGCAATAGCAGCAGTAGTAGTAGTAGTGTTTGAAACAGATGTTTTGTGTGCTGAACACTTTGGCTTCTTAGTTTTGCTATTATGTTTTTTGTATTAACATGGCGACAACTACGGTGTGGACTTGTGCGGACAGCCATACAGACCGAAACTGAAGCCGAAAGCAGGCAGGGCGAGCGACTGAGCAGCTTCGTTACACTCCAGTTAATGGCTTATACACTGTGTTAATGCACTCTGAGCAAATGGCCTGCGTCTGCTTGCTTCGGGAGCTGAATTATAAAATCGGGAAAAACATTGTCTCCCTTACAAGCTGGTTATCAGTTTTAGACATAATTTGGTCCAGCGTAACATCATTATTGTAATACAGGTAAAGCCTTGTTGTTGT
>JADBJO010001923.1:99599-102099 GCA_016801955.1 Conus betulinus | reverse complement strand
GGAAAGTCACCCAGAGATCATCAGCAAGAGTGGCATGAGACCAGACATAGTAGTCCACTCTCAGTCAACCAAGCAGCTGATCATGATCGAGCTCACGGTGCCATATGAGAACAGAATGGAGGCAGCTCAAATCTACAAGACTGAAAAGTATGCTGATCTGGCAAACAGCCTGAGGAGAGAAGGCTATCAGGTCAAAGTCCTCACTGCAGAAATTGGAGCTAGGGGGTTTGTAGGAACGTCTGCATACAGCCTCATGAAACAGCTCTCAGTTGCAGGAGGGGAAAAAACCAGAGCCCTGAAAGCAATGGCAGAAGCGGCAGAGAGGTGTTCAAGCTGGATCTGGTCAAGGAGGAACAAAAGTGACTTCATAAGGCTTTAAATTTCCCTACAAATATCAGGTGCCCCAGTGGCTCAGTGGTTAGAGTGCGAGTCATTAAGTGGAAAATGAGCATGTCCAGAGGGTCATGGGTTCGAATCCCAGCCATGGCTCGTCCAAGAGGGGGGAAAAAAAAAAAAAACGGGGCAGCAGGGGAACATCGGAGTCATGAACCGGGTGTGGCCAAACCCCCCCTAGAGTGTCAGGCGACAAGGGCCGAAACACTTGCTTGAAGGGGGCTTCTCTTCTGAGGACTCTCTGCTGTCACGCTCTCCACGAGTTTCTACTTCAATACACACACATGCAATGATAAAAAAAGGCAAAACCAAGGTCTGACCAGCGCGTTGGGCTAATGTGTAGGTCAGACAACTGCTAAGAGAGAGAGAGAGAGAGAGAGAGAGAGAGAGAGAGAGAGAGAGTTGAAGTGGTGTAAACTGCCTTCAATGACTGTTGTTTCATATCAAGAAGCGCGTTTTTCGTTGAGTTGTTTTCCTTGAAGGGATGGGCGAAGGAGAGGGTGGAATGTGACATGAGATGAAAAGGAGTGGAAGGGGGGGGGGGGGGGGGGGGGGGAGGGCTGTAAGAGCCACACTGTGAAAGTGTCTTATTGATTTGGCCACTGGTACTTTCTTAGACTGTGAATTTGACACAATATTTAAATGCGCACGGCTGCCAAAGCGAAGCGTGGGAAGAAGAGTGGGAAAAGCCTGGTTGGTTTCCCTAGCTTTCCTCCTCCTTCTCTCTCACTTCTCTCTCTCTCTAATTTTCAAATCCTCTCCACCCCACATCACCCACCCCCCCCGCCACCCTCTGCATCACCCTATAACCCCCAGACTACCTCATCTCTCACCATGTGCGGAGAGCAGACAACTTCTTAGCTATAAAAACATACCGGAAACCTGCTGCAAATTGAATTTCACAATTAGATTGTTCCTTCCTCGGACTGGAGTGAATTATTTTTTTCCTCTTGGATTTGTAGAGGTTTTTGTTTTTTCTGTGTATGTGTGGTGAGATATGAAGGAAGAGAGGGACAATGAATGTTCATTCTACACCCTGAGATTGTTAAGAAGGTAAACTCACACAGAAACTTTCAGAGAGAGAGAGAGAGAAGACGGAGGGGGGGGAGGGAGGAGACAGAGGGAGAGAGAGAGAGAGAGAGAGAGAGAGAGAGAGAGAGAGAGAGAGAGAGAGTGTGTGTGTGTGTGTGTGTATGTGTGTGTGTGTGTGTGTGTGTGTGTGTGTGTGTGTGTGTGTATGTGTGTGTGTGTGTGTGTGTGTGTGTTGTGTGTGTGGTGTGTGTGTGTGTGTGTGTGTGTGTGTGTTACTGTTGTTGTGGATTCAGAATTTAAAAAGAAACTAACAACAGGATTTAACAAAAATCTCTTTTTTTTTTTTCATTGACTCCCGGAGGGATTCTGTTGAAATGCAATGGAAGCTTGACGCTGTGGAGATGAATGCCGAGAGAGCGACTGGAAGTAGCACTGCCTGACCCTGCCAGACAATGCTGATGGTGAACAATGCTCCTCTCCTTCATAGTCCGGAGAGATGTGTCCGTCTCTTGGGTTTGCGTCACAGCTGAGGTTCCCTCCCCTTTCTCCACCTCCCATTCCTCTTCCTTCCCAACCTACCACTAACACCCGCCCCCCCCCCCCCCCCCCCCCCCCCCCCCCCCACACACACACACACACACCCGTCCTTTCACCCATCCTGCCTTCTTCACGTAATTCAGTTTAAATCAGTCAATCCAGTTACGTTCAAGCCCCTTTAAAAAAATATGTTTTCTTGTAGATATCTCTACGGGCAGTGAATTAGTTTGATCTGTCCGCCTCTTTGTCTACCAGCGCTCATGATGTGTGTTCTGTCTAGTATCTATCTATCTATCTATCTATCTATCTATCTATCTATCTATCTGTCTATCTATCTATCTATCTATCTATCTATCTATCTATCTATCTATCTGTCAGCCTATCAATTTATGTATCAATTTATCTATCTAATCTATCTATCTTGCATCTATCTATCTATCTGTCTACTTACCTACCCTCCTATCTATCTTTCTATCTATCCATCTGTCTGTCTGCCTATCTGCCTATCCATCTGTCTGTTTCTTTTTCCATTCACCTA
>JADBJO010001923.1:69599-77099 GCA_016801955.1 Conus betulinus | reverse complement strand
ACCAGTCAGTTCTCTCATCACTCAGTGTTGCTGTTGCGTCCGCTTGACTGGCCAGATCCCACTTGGGGGACACTTGCAACGTAGCTCGAGTCATACCCTCATACCGAGTGTCCCGGACTCCATTGCACTTCGCCCTCTCCACGACGGGGCTCCTGTCGGCCTCTCCCACAGGTCTTCTGTTGCTGAAGACACCCCCGCCGTTGGCTGGCAGCTAGCTGCCTGTCTAGGCCCCAACAGGCTGATACGTCTTGCTGTCTACCATCCCCACTCAGGAGACAATTCTGTGCTGTAGTCGGCTCCGAGGCGACAGCAAACCTCCACTGTCTTATGTTCCAACCCAGGAGACAATTCTCCACCGTCGTCAGCTCCGAGGGACAGCAAATCCCCGCTTCACGTCAAATCTTTTGGTCTTGTCTTTACCTCGCTGTATCTTCCTGAGTCCTTATCAAGACGGGATGAGTTCACTTTTCCTTGGTGAGCCATACTTTTCCTGGGTTTCCGAGAGCATCTTATAACCATTATCAACAAAGAGAACGCGAGTTGTACCGTTCAACGAATGGAATCACTTGCGCGCACGCACACACACACACACACACACACACACACACACACACACACACACACACACACACGCACGCACGCACGCACACGCACGCACGCACGCACACACACAAACACACACACACGCACGCACGCACGCACGCACACACACACACACACACACACACACACACACACACACACACACACACACACACACACACACCCCAGCAGCGACTAGCACCAACCAAGAGTTGGATATTGAGCGGGAAATGCATGTTATCCAATTCTAACTCATGTTCGATTCCCCGACACCATCCATTGTTCTAACAGCCCAGGCTCCTCCACAAGCCAGAACTGATGCTTCAAGTGTTTACTGCAAACAACTTAAGCGGTCGAAGCTTTCCCCCAAGGTGTCCATCCCTCAGGACAAGCGCGGCTGAATGGTCACTCTGACCTGCCTGCAGGCCGACAGTCACCGAAGCGCGACGGTCACTTGCGACAATCGCCTCTCCTCAAGCCCACTGGAGAACCCAGTGTATAGCCATTGGCGGAGTGGATGCCTTCCTCACCTAGAACCGGCAGTTTGGTATGTATGTACTCCTTACTATTCCCTGGGCGTGCGACCTCGGGGTATCCCCATCAGTGATTCCAGGGTTCGCACACTTGAAAGACCCATGGACACTAACCTCAACATCAGCAAACTTACCCTTAATTTGCCTAAAGGACTTGGAGAACATTCGGTGGACTCGTGACGTTCTAAATTATTTCATAAAGAGTGGTGTAAACAAGGGTCAGTGTGAAGAGTCTGGAGGAACCTGCAGAAAACAACTGTGATCCTAAGGAAAAAGAGGGGAGAAACAGTTCTTATTCTAGGGAAAATTGTTGTGATTCCCAGTGAAACAGGGGAAACAGTTCATTCTAGTTCCTATTAATCTAGGGGAAATAGTTGTAATTCTTGGGGAAATAGTTGTAATAGGGGAAACAGTTCCATTCTAGGGGAAGTAGTTGTAATCTTCAGGGATAACGGCACGATCCCGGGGAAGTAGTTGTAATCTTCAGGGATAACGGCATGATCCCGTTTTCCCAAGGACAATAGCAATTTTCCCAAGGCGTATAGAAACTAGCATATTCCCATACATGTTCCCATACAGATGAACACGTACACACTACCCCCCCCCCCCCCCCCCCCCCCACCCCACACACACACACACACACAGCGCCCCCACCTCCACCTTCACCCCCACTCCTCCTAACGATCCACCTCTCCGTCACACACACACTCCCCCACAACACACCACCACCACTACTCCCATTGCTTCCTGTCCTCACAGTCCCCTCCCCCCCCCCCCCCCTCTGTTTTGGCACCCACCTTCAGTTCGGAGATGGAAGGCTGGTAGGTAAGGTGTCTCTTTCATTCCCTGAGGTGCTTGGAAATTCAAACTAAACGAGTGGCGGAGGGCTTTGAGCTCTGCTAATAGACGCTAATGCGGAGAACTGATTGCACCGAGAGGCCTGCTGTCCACAGCGGCCTGACCCCGAGGTCTCCCCCATCCGTCCACAGGGGTTACGCCTAATTTACCACCCTGCAGAGTTCACCAACTGCACAGCGTAGTAGTATGTGAAATTTTGTTCCTGATGTTTTGTTTGTTTGCTTGTTTGTTTGTGTTGGTGTGTTGTTTCAATTCAAACAATCACCATTTTATACATTAAAAAAAAAACAGAAAAGATTGGAATGGGTAGAAAATAAACGGCCACAAAAATCTACAGAAGTCAAATACAATTAACATATTAACAAGAGATCTGACAGAATTTTAACAGCATTTCAGAGCTGAATATATTATTTAACGGCTTGCACGCATCGAGTGCTCGTACATGTGCACGCTCAGCAAAGTTCACACACACACACACACACACACACACACACACACGCGCGCGCGCGCGCGCGAGCGCGCGCGCACACACACACAAGAACAACATTTATTCCTGTTGTCTCTTTTGGGGTATGGAGGAAGGGTGAGTTTAAAGCAATAACAGGAAATGGAAAACCAAACAAGCTGAAATAAAACATAAAGTGCCAGTCAATGGTGACATAGATCAACATTTTACATCACTTGAGATAATGTATTGTGCTTCGACAATAAAAGCATTTGTACGCAGATTAGGATACTACAGTACTTCGCAGTAAAAATTTAATCGTAAATACTTCTACTATTATCATTCTTATTAGCGTGTTTTTTTCTGTCACAGTAGCTAACAAAACTGTACACATTATTATATAAAAAGCATTCTAATGCTCCTGCAGTTGAGCGTGGTGGATCAAATATGTTTGGATTTGTAAAAGCGGTATGTGACCTTTCCTTTTCTCTTTATTCCTCATTCTTTACCCCACCCCCCAACCCACCCTCTCCCCCACCCGTTACCAACCGCTCCCCCCCCCCCCCCCCCCGTCAACTCTTCTCCAGCTGTAGACAACACTTATTGCTTATGACAAGAGTTGTTGGGTTCTCTCTCTCTCTCTCTCTCTCTCTCTCTTTTTTTTTTTTTTACCTTTGGTGTTATTTTTTTGATTTTCTTTCCTTTTCTTTCTTTTTTTTTAAACTTTAATTTCTGTTTGTTTGTTTGCTTGTTGTTGCTCTATTTTCTACTCAGCATCAAATACCCCTGCAGTGTCATGGAAATTTCCTTTTGTTATTCTCTATAATGAATGATTGCTATATCAAATAGATTTGGACAATGTTGTGTATGGAATTACTAAAGAATGATATTATAGTCGTTACTTACTGGTGCACGTGAATACATTGAATGGAATATTAAATTGTTTATGTAAAAAGGATTCAAAAAGGAAAAAGAGAACCTTCGTTGCAAGGGAAAAAAAATTAAAAAAAAAATAAATAATAAATAAAAGCATTTGTTTTCGATTAGTAGAAGACATCATTTGACAAAAATTATAGACAGATTTTTGGGAGAGAAATCTTTTTTGGCAAATACGTGTTGCGCAAAGCAACGTATGATGAACATTCCATGATAAAACGAAATTCATCACCCATTGCAGACATGTCACATTTATTACATAACCTTTCTTCTTCTGGAATAGCAAATCGATGATCTACTTCAATGAGAAAATTTGTGATTAGAACATCTAAATTTGATAAGAGGGTAAGTACAAACAATTAGTAAGCTAGAGAAATATATTTTCCTCCTTAAAATCAGATTTCTAAAATTTGTAGAAAAAAACGTTTACTGGTAGTTTCAATGTCATGTTGCCACGTTTGACGAAAAGAGCATTGCAAACTATATTTTTGACATTCCTACACATAATGTTTTGACATCTGTAAAAGATTGATTGTTCCAAACACAGTCAAAACCAGATTGTACAAGTATGTTTTCAATGCATGTTAACCAGAAAGACACAGTTACTACATTATTGTGCAAATGTAACATGAACAAATAGAACCTCATCGACATTTTTTTCAACAGGAGATTGAACCAAACTAGCCCCCCAAATCGAATCATTCGGACATAGACAGTAATTGATAAAGGGTAACGTCGTGTTTCATTATAAATCATGTTTGTCATTGTACTTCTTTTTAAGCGAAATATATATTTTGAAAATTTTAGCTGAAATTTATCAAGGATATTAACATTTTCGTATCCCCATATTTCACTACCATATAATAAGACTGGAGCAATCATTTTATCAAATAATTCTAAAATAGTATGAATAGGTAAATCCTTTGTTCTTGCCTTTTGAATCAATTTAAACATGACTAATGACGGTTTATCAAAAATTGTTTTTCTTTCATTTAGCAAAAGAACCCATTCGATTAAAATCTATCCCTAAATATTTGAAGCTGGTGACAGCATCAACTTTTTCATTTCCATAATGAAATGTGTCCTGTTTGTTCAGCTTTGCACTGTTACATATCATTATTTTAGTTTTAGCAGCATGAACTGTTAGCTTCCACTTATTACAATATAATAGCAAGGAATCTAGTGCGTTTTGCAATCCCACTTTTGTCTCTGAAAATATAATTGTGTCATCTGCATTTAAAAAGACAAAAAGTTGGCATAATTCGTCATATCAATATCCAAAAGAAAGCCTAATTTGTAATGGTGAACACCCATTGTCTTTCAGATAGCCTTCAAGACCATTCTAATGAAAAAAGCAAATAATACGGGAAAGATTCTCACCTTGACGAACACCTTTGTGGCTCCCAAAAAAGTCTGAAAAATTGCTGACAAACTGCCGTTCAAAAATGCAGAAGACTTCAAATTACTTATACATATTCATTTTGCCATTGATTTTTTCCTTTATGACTTTAGACAATAATGCATGCCTCCATACAGAATCAAAAGGTTTTTTTTTTATAATCACTGAATGCACAGTACAACTTTTTCGTCTGACTCCGATAAACATCTATTAAACATTTAAGCATAAACACATGATCCATAGTAGAATGATGTTTTCGGAAACCAGATTGATTTTCCAATACCATCTGATACTGTTGACGAAAAGTGACAATCGGTTATTCAAGACTCTGTATATAATTTACCAACACAAGCAAAGTTATACCTCTATAATTGTCACAGTCATGTTTACTACCTTTCCCTTGTACAGTGGTTTAATCAGGCCAACAGTCTAGTCATATGGAACATTCCCAGAATTGAGAACTCTGTTGAAAAATTTACAGAAAATTGGAACAAGTAATGGTGCACTATATATTTATTATATCAGTTACATGTTTCATCTAATCCTGCAGCTTTCCCTGTTTTTGATATATCACACACACACACACACACACACACACACACACACACACACACACACACACACACACACACACACGCGCGCGCGCGTGAACTTGACCAAATCGGAAGACTAACTTGAGCTATACTCCGTCCTGTACCTGTATTTCAAATCCTCAAGTTTGCACAAAGCATTTTATTTCCACTCTTGATAGTTTCTCGCCTATTTGTTTGTCAGATTCTAAAACAGTACTAGATCTTACGGTCTCATGCTGTGATGTTTTGCACGTGGTAACGAAACATGGAACACCCCACATCGTAAAGAAAACCAACATTTCACTCAACTCTCCTGGTTGTCTGTCTTTGCTGGGTGTCAACAGTGCCAAATAATACCGCGTCCATGAAATTGCCAGGCCTCCTTCATTCAGTGACCTCATTGTACCAATAGGCAAAAGTGCAAGTTGTTTGGCTGCAGAATTATGATCTGAGTCTAGCAGTTATGCTAATCGTCCGCATTTGTTTACATTTGTTTGCCGTGTTTAATTGGCATGCTGATCAACGCGGTCCGTGTAACCATTAGCATGTAACGTGCATGAAAAAAAAAATCACATTGTTTGGAAGAATTAGATATAACGCTTCCACGTGCAATGCATAAGCATCGCAAGAACACACACACACACACACACACACACGCACACACACACACACACACACGCATGCATGCATACACACACACACACACACACACACACACACACACACACAGAGAGCAGTCTTACACAGCAAAAAAAAAAAAAAAAAAAAAACAGAGAGAGAGAGAGAGAGAGAGAGAGAGAGAGAGTCTTACAGCAAAAAAAAAAAAAAAGGTTGTTGATACTAAAGTTTTCGAATGGTTTTCACTTCCAGCCTGTTAGTGTTACTTGTGTTGGTGCTCGGGAAGAAATAATGGGTGAACATTGTCAGAAATACTTTTCTCTCCGACTTGTAACCTTTGACGATAGCAAACTTCTTGTTTGTATTAGGGATAGAATGAATTTTATAGTGAGGAAAGTTCAAGTCGATGATACGTTGTTTTGATTTTGTTTATTTTTCATCCCTTTTACCGATATTTACAAATCGTTATTCGCCTTTTATGTAAACTTTTTTTTGCGATTAGGAAGACGAGTCGTCGAAAGTCGCAAAAGTGAATATTAATGTTTCTCCATGGTTTTTTAAATGGAACGCGAGACAAGTATGCATAGACTCCGAAATGAGGTTTGGAATGAATGTTCGTGTTCTGAGCCAGTCTGGCCCTCTTTTGAACAGTGTAGGGTTTTGAAAGGTTTGGGTTTGTTTTCTTGTTGCTATTGTAAAAAGTAAGAACCTACAGACAAAAACAAAACAGTGGTCCTGATATTCTTTTTTTGAGTAGAGCACGCGACAGACAACAACACCGCCGTACTGTGTTTGCAGTTGGAACCAAATAATGTACCTGGTGTTGCTCAGAGAGAGAGAGAGAGAGAGAGAGAGAGAGAGAGAGAGAGAGAGGCAAGGTTGATTAGAAATCAATAAAGCCGCATGAACCGAGTACAGAATATTGTGCATTCCTACCCCATGACCCCGACACTCTCCTAGTGGCAATCCTTTGATAATTTATTCAAGAATAGTTGCCACCTAGGCAGGGGTCTGAAACAGCGACAGAAACCCTCTGGGCAATGCAACACATTCCAGACCTCCGGTGATTCCAGTTACGACTGTGGCATCGTTCATGACCACAGCGCTGTGTGACCCTCTGTTCGCAGACGTCTGCCACTATATTCAGAAAATGCAACACCGTGTGACTATGTATGAAAAACAAAACAGAAACAAACAAACAAACAAACAAAGTGGGGGGCGGGGGGGGAGAGATTTGCAGAGAGGGGCCGGGTAGTCGAAGCACTCGCAAGCATGCAATACAACGCAGACTGGTGGACAAGCAAGCGATAAATGTTTCGCATCAAATGAAGAATTCATCAGACTTGCTGCTACCTGGTTGGTCGTTGCCAGGAGAGTAAACGCACATCCACACCAATGGCAGACACGCCTGCAAGGTACAGTGAACAGTCGATTACCCGGTCAGCAGTTGTATTATTTTATTGTGATCTAAAATGTAGACTTTAAATCCTCTCGAGTATTTAATAATTCTTGCTAACAACCAAGGTCTTCCTTTTCTTTTTTTTTTTTTTTTTTTTT
>JADBJO010001923.1:57099-59599 GCA_016801955.1 Conus betulinus | reverse complement strand
ATTATATTTAATCGTGCATTTCTCATTTGATGTTCGTCTGAAAACGAATAATTGTTTTTATCCCAACTAGAAATTCCCCGTATTATACAATAAACGTTATCAAGCAATGCAATAAAACCACCTCCATTGAAGTGAAGAAATCGATGACTGTTTGTAACATAATTAGGTTCGGGCAACTTCTGTTCATTAACATTAGGTTGAGCACGAAGCCAAATCAGGATTTCGCTTTCAACTGAGGATTTAACAGTAAGTTTGCTCGCTCTCTCTCTCTCTCTCTCTCTCTCTCTCTCTCTCTCTCTCTCTCTCTCTCTCTCTCTCTCTCTGTGTGGTGTGTGGTGTGTGTGTGTGTGTGTGGTGTGTGTTTAGATCGTTCTCGATCATTGTCAATCGGAAAATGTGTGCCCATTCATGTCAAAATGAGTTTGACATTTTCATCGAATGTTGTTTTGGATTGTTGTTTTTGTGATATGTTCAGAAAGAAAGTATCTTGTAACGTGCACAATACTGTGCTTAGAAAGGACAGAAAACAGTGGAATGTACGAAGCAGAAAGGGAGGTGGGGGGAGGGAGGTGCAGGGGAAAGCACAACATTGTTATGTACAGAGCAGAAAGGGAGGTGGGGGGAGGGAGGTGCAGGGGAAAGGACAACATTGTTATGTACAGAGCAGAAAGGGAGGTGGGGGGAGGTGCAGGGGAAAGGACAACATTGTTATGTACAGAGCAGAAAGGGAGGTGGGGGAGGTGCAGGGAAAGGACAACATTGTTCTGTACAGAGCAGAAAGGGAGGTGGGGGGGGGGGAGGTGCAGGGGAAAGCACAACATTGTTATGTACAGAGCAGAAAGGGAGGGGAGGGGTGGTGCAGTGAAAAGGACAACATTGTTCTGTACAGAGCAGAAAGGGAGGTGGGGGGAGGGAGGTGCAGGGGAAAGGACAACATTGTTATGTACAGAGCAGAAAGGGAGGTGGGGGGAGGGAGGTGCAGGGGAAAGGACAACATGTTTATGCACAGAGCAGAAAGGGAGGTGGAGGGAGGGAGGTGCAGGGGAAAAAGGACAACATTGTTATGTACAGAGCAGAAAGGGAGGTGGGGGGAGGTGCAGGGGAAAGGACAACATTGTTATGTACAGAGCAGAAAGGGAGGTGGGGGAGGTGCAGGGAAAGGACAACATTGTTATGTACAGAGCAGAAAGGGAGGTGGGGGGAGGTGCAGGGGAAAGGACAACATTGTTATGTACAGAGCAGAAAGGGAGGTGGGGGAGGTGCAGGGAAAGGACAACATTGTTATGTACAGAGCAGAAAGGGAGCTGGAGGGAGGGAGGTGCAGGGAAAGGACAACATTGTTATGTACAGAGCAGAAAGGGAGGTGGGGGGAGGTGCAGGGGAAAGGACAACATTGTTATGTACAGAGCAGAAAGGGGAGGTGGGAGGGAGGTGCAGGGGAAAGGACAACATTGTTATGTACAGAGCAGAAAGGGAGGGTGGAGGGAGGGAGATGCAGGGGAAAGGACAACATTGTTATGCACAGAGCAGAAAGGGAGGTGGAGGGAGGGAGGTGCAGAGGAAAGGACAACAACATTGTTATGTACAGAGCAGAAAGGGATGTGGAGGGAGATGCAGGGGGAAGGACAACATTGTTATGTACAGAGCAGAAAGGGAGGTGGAGGGAGATGCAGGGGAAAGGACAACATTGTTATGTACAGAGCAGAAAGGGAGGTGGGGGAGGGAGATGCAGGGGAAAGGACAACATTGTTATGCACAGAGCAGAAAGGGAGGTGGAGGGAGGTGCAGGGGAATGGACAGACAACAATGGAACCTACGCAGCAGAAAGGGAGGTGGAGGGTGGTGCAGGAGACAGCGGGTTGAATGAGGGAAAGGAAGCAGCCAGTGTGGGAGGCGCGGGGAGGGGGGGGGGGAGCGGAGGGGGAATGGACGAGTAGGTGTTTCCACCCAGTAACATTTTAGTCATCACGACCAGCATCTTAGACCAAAGCCTGGCAATGAACCCCATCTGTGACATTCCAATCTGCCTTCACGTTCAGACTACAAAAATAAAACAAGGACAAAGTAAATATGTTCTCAGCTTGTGTTGCATTGATTTTATATCCGTTACGGATCTTTCATTTTCTCTTTGTTTCTCAAAATCCGCTTCTGAATGGGGTTCGGTTTGTGTTTTCTTGAATGACATTCGGTTTGTGTTTTATTTATTTCTTTTTTTTTTTTCCTTTTTATTCTGGTCTTATCATTAAACTTGGAAAAAAAAATTGAATAGGGCTACGTTCCTTACGATATTGTTTTAGCTATTGTGCTATTGTGTTACGTCATTTAGCTATTGTTATTTAATTCTTGTGTTAGCTATTGTCATTTAGCTATTGTCTTACGTCATTGTGTTTTCTTGAATGGCATTCGGTTTGTGTTTTCTTTCTTTCTTTTTTTTCTTTTTATTCTGCTCTGATCATTAAAACTTGGAAAAAAAAATTAAACAGCGCTACTTTTCTTACGT